>JAAXCT010003789.1:0-24698 GCA_012490785.1 Eragrostis nindensis | reverse complement strand
AATGCGTTCAATAGAGAGAAGAAGGAGATGGATGAAGCCCTCCGGAAGAAGGATCAGAGAGGTGCTAGTACGCAAAGGTAAATCCAAGGTTATTGATGAAGGCAAACCAGTCTCCGATAGGTACACAATGGATCGACTTCTCGCTATGGAACGTCCTTTGACATATGATGATCTTATCGCCTTTGAATCAATACTTATTGATAGCGAGAAGGAAGAGTTGGACAGAGATTGCTTTCTGACCATCCATAGGTCTTGGCTTTTAGATGGAAGGCCTTCTGATGCAGCAGCTGTTGAACCGGATGGTAGTGCCGACCGGCACAGAGCTGGTGCCGATCGGCACGGTTGCTCCCATGCGTCCTCACTGTCTGGGAAGATTTTCAAGAGAAAATGATACACAAGAACACCAGAGGTTATGGATGTAAGCGTTTTACTGTCACAAAGACCATCAGATGCAGATTGAGAATTGTCTGGCTGATCCTGAATGCATCCCTGCGACTTTCGTCTTTGATGATGGATTCCCCATTGCAAAAGGGTGCAAGACCCCTAAAGAGATCAATGATGAAATTGAGAGGCGTATTGACAGGGACAATGCTGCAAGGAGAAGAGCACATAATCTTGCAAATTTAGAAGCGTATTTGGCAAAAAGAGGCAGCGTGCCGACCAGCACGATGCTGGTACCGATCGGCACGACCTCAAGGTTGTACGTTTCATTGAAATAAATGATGAGTCCTCTGATGATGAGCCAGAACCGAAGAGATCAAAGGAAATAGAGGGAGTTCGGCGTTCCGCTCGTCTTTCTTCAAAGCTAAGAATGAGATATACCTCGGAATCGGTGTGCTATTTAGAGACATCTCCTGAGCATGAACATCCATTAGCTAATCTTGTTGCAAAGGATGAAGTTGAAACAAAGGAAGATCTGGAGGAAGATTCTGAGGAAGAACCAATGGTAGATCCAGAAGAAGAGGAAGGAGATGAGCCAGAACCTGTTGATGCTGAACCACCTAGTGCGGGAGGAGCTACAGGAAGCCTTGCAGGAGCTCAAGGAAGTGCAGGCCGCGTTATCAAGCAAATAGTTCTCGTGCCGACCGGACCACGGCAGTGCCGACCGGCACAGCATGGATTTAACAGAAATTCGCCCCTGCAAGATGAGCGTCATGATCCTCCTGCCAACTGTTGCCCGATCTGCAGAAAGAAACATCGAACGTCTTCAGTATGATATGGAGAGACGCCATAGATATCAACGGGACATTGATATAAGAGTTGAAGACATGATGAACATGAACGAGGCGGATTACTCCTTTCTCTTGCAGAACATTCGAAGCATCTTTAGCATGTTGAGTAGGCATGACATTTACGATTAGGTTGGTCTAGTTGTGTTTCTTTTACAATGGGGACATTGCAAGGTTTGAGTGTGGGGGATTCACCCTCACACTTCTTAAGGTCGTTTGCTTCGATTTAGTATGGTTTGAGTCAGTGTGTGAAAGTGAGAGAGTTTTCTTAGAGAGATTTGAGATGGTGTGCTTAGTTAAGCTTCGAGGTCAAGAGTGATTGCAATGTCTTGAATAAAGTTGTGTTAGTTGTCAAATTGATGCGTTACCCCCTATTCTTGATTTATTTTTGACGATCGTTTTGCCAATCTACTTGAGTTTATTGAATAATCGCTTGGCTTTATGTACCAATTTTTCGAAAACCCCTTCTATCATCCTAGTTGAAGCATTTAGCTAAAGATTTGATTTTGTGCCTATTACACAAAGCCAAATGGGATGAGAAAAAGCCTACACATAAGTCTTTTGATAAGAAAACGTCTTTGTCAACTCATTGCTCTTGATTACGACTAAGCTAGAAGGGAGAAGTTTCAATTGTTCATCTCAGTTTGCTAGCCATCTATCATCATATTCTTTCTATCCAAAAACCGATATTTCATCGTTTTCCCTCCTCCTTGATACAACCTACAAGCAAATGTGAAGTTCGGACAGATTTCGGTTCAAAACGTGCTCTGATAGCAGTCTGCAATAAAAAAGAGAAGAAAAGAAGAAAAAGGAAGAAAATGAAGAAGGTGCCGACCGGCACGAGTTGTGCCGATCGGCACAGAAGAAAAATAAAGAAAATATGCCAAAAGAAGGAAAAATGAATATCAGAGGAAGCAGACTGCAGGAAGAGTTAAAATTTTAAAAGATCTGCATATACTTCAAGCTTGATCCCATCTTAATTCTATTTCATTCATTCTCGTTTATTTCATATTCCCATTGATCCTTGTGCTTATATTTGTATTCTCATGATGAAAAACTCCTTTTAGAAGGCATGATTGAGCAACTTGTTGACTTAGTTGCTCTTTCGATTCAATTTGGTTATATTACTTTCCGAGACCCACAAATGAGCCTTATACTATAGAATAGGAGAGGGAAGGAAAACATTTGAGCGATTGAGTGAAATCTGAAGCTTTTTGCATTCATCTTACGTGATATGAAGGGAGACAAAATATTTGTTTGAGATAAGCCTTGTGATTGATTTGGTCGACTCAAGTTTTGAGGTGAAATTGTTTTCAAAATTGAGAGAAAGTCTTGTGGAGGAATAATAATTCGATGAGATGATTAACAATAGCTAAGTCGAAGATTTGCGAGAGTTTTTGCTTCTAGCATGATGAAAGCACGGTGATGATTTTCTTGGTTTGTATTGCTCGAGGACTAGCAATGATTTGAGTGTGGGGGAGCTGTTGGTGCTTTCTATGTACCTATTTTATATGACAAATATGGTGTTTTTAATACCTTATTATGTCATTATTGCTAACAATTAACCCCATTATTATATATATGCGTAGTTTCTGTGTATTTGGAAGGATTTGCAGAAAACAGGTGAAAATAGAGAGACTACGGATAAAGAGCTACTGGAGGCCCAAGAAAGAAGAATTTGGAGGCCGTGCCGGTCGGCACAGTCCTCGTGCCGATCGGCACCACCAGGGTTAAGCCCAAACATGAAGCCCACTCGGAGAAGATGAAGCCCAGAAGAAATATCAGAGTCGGAGTCGGTGAAATCCAGCCCACAATCAAAAGGAACTATAAAGATAAGATCTTGATCGCGAAACACGGGGGGAGCAGACAGATAGAAGTTTTGACCTAGGTTGAAGGTTGTGGCGGCGAAGACGGCGATCACCGATCATCACCACCAAAAAGGGAAATCGTGCCGACCGGCACACTGCTGTGCCGATCGGCACCTGTGCGTCCACGCCAAAATCTCGTGTCCTATTGTAGCCATGTTCATGTGTTGCAGTATGATGCGTGAGTAGATCTCATATTCTCTCCGTGGCGAGGGAAATCTAGTTATGTAACTCTCACACTTACGATACTCTTTTGATGCGTTCAGTCTATGTGATGCGTTTATTCCGTATCTGATCAATACATGAATTCATTAGTGTAGTTGAGGCCTCAGCTATGCTTTCGATTATCACATAGTGCAAGAAACCAGTGGGGAGCTATTAACCCTTGTCGTGATAGGATCGGGGCGAACGAAACCACCATGTCTTGTAGAATACTAAACCTATCAATTGAACAATAATCCGAGTTGCATGCCAGTATCCCAAACCATAGGAGAGAATCCTTTTTATAACCTCGTTACAACTGCAGGCTCCTTCACCTCTAGTTGTTAATCATCCTTTTCACACACACCTCTGCTATATTAATTTAATAGTTTCAATAATAGTTTAAGTCCCACTTGTTCTCTGTGGATTCGATATTAAACCTTGGAATACTCTAAGGGAAAGTGCTACAACTGTACACCGTCCACTTGCGGTATATAAGTTAGGTGTGTATTAACGACCAACACCATTTTCGGCCAGCTCCCGTTCCCTCGTCCAGATCAACGTCGGGGTGATGGTCCTTGACCCGAGCCAGGACTTCGGCGTGACGGTTTTAGTAGCTTTGTGCACGACGCCTTTGATCTCACGGCTAAGCCATCTCGCCTGGCCACGGACCGCCCCAAGAGTGCCCGACTGTCTTTGTTGTCGATCATCTCGAGGCCGTTCATTCCCACCTTCGTCCCGGTCAGAACACGCTCCTCGTCCACATGAATAGTATCGAACACCACACCGAGCTCGAATGCGATGGGCTCCAGCACCAATGGTGACCTAGATGGAGAAACAATTAGTAGTAGTACATGTTAAAACCAAACATCCTTAGATCGGTATTAAAAAGAAATTCTCGCATCAAATGAAATGATAGGGGCTCTTAATGCGCGAGCTTACCGTCCTCGATGGATGCGCGTATCGCAGCCTCAAGCCTCAAGCTTGCCGGCGGCCTTGTCCTCCAACATCTCCTTCCTGTTCCGGTCCATGTGATCAATGAATAAGGATGCGAGATGTCTCAAAGAGAAGATGGTGGTGCGTCGTCGACCTAGGAAAAAGGGGCGCGAGCATTGCGATATATATGATGGGGCGCGGTTGCTTCTGGAAGAAAATTATGCCGAAAATTACTGCAGAGAAAAGGGAAAAACGCGGCTCCTTTACTGTCAACGAGGAAAATATGGGAACGTATCTGGTGGAAAATTATTGCGGAGAAAACGGATAAACGCGGGGTCCTCGTTACTATCCACCAGATAGTCCGTTGAAAGGAAATATACCGGCGCGGATCGATGCAGGTTCACCAGATAGTCCGCTGAAAGGAAATGTGTCTCACCAGATCGATGCATGTTCACCAGTTTGGTTACTTTATCTTTACATATCTCTGGATGCGCCAGGTTATACGGTGGCAACATTGATGCGCGAGCTTACCATCCTCGATGGTTGTTGCCGTATTAGAATTCTCTCGAAATGTATCTGACCAGATAGTCTGTTCACACGAAATACGAAGGAAGCCACAACATTAGTTTCGTTTTTAAAACGTGTTGACTCCGAATATATGAATACTTTCATTATATGAAAGATTACCAGGCAAGCTACAAGACTAGCATAACAGATTTAACAGTCCCTATGACTATGATGACAAGAGTATCATCTCAGAAACAAATATATGAATACTTTCATTATATGAAAAGATTACAAGGCAAGCTACAAGACTAGCATAAACAGATTTAACAGTCCCTATGACTATGATGACAAGAGTATCATCTCAGAAAATAAATAATAAAATTTGGAGCACAACCAGATTTAATGGTCCAAACAGTACTCCTCATCAAAAGATTTTAGGGTTTAGGGTTTAGGGATTAGGATACCCTAAGAAGAAAAAGAGAAAAATATAATCTCCTTCCTCGGGAGCCAATGACGACATCGTTCACTACGATGATGGGCAATATAAATGCCGCCTCCTCGTCAGCATCAGGAGGAAGAAGAAGGTACAACCAACTACAGGAGTCACAAAGAGGAAGACAGTTGCAAGAAATTATACAAGATCTCATATGAGATCTTCGGAAATCTGCAATGCAACCATGTACGAGAACTCCAAAAATCCACTCTGAGTCACCTGGTGATAGCCAGGATGTGGAGAAGTTTGGCCATGGCAGCCTAAGCGGGTCCCCCATGGAGATGGAAGTAGACAGCACTACGCTAGCAGAGGAGGCCGATGTGGAAGAAGGAAGGTTATCAGACTGGAGAACCTCTCACGCTTTGCCGAAATTTATAGGCCTGGGGGAAGAATAAGGATTGCTCGAGTTGGGGCGTGATGTAGAGGATCCAATGGCCGCGAACATGGTAGAAGCCGCAGTCTTCACAGTATATTCCGTCGATTAAATAATCAACACAACGGATCATCCGGTGAGAAAAAGCCTGTGAATTGATTGGACCGATGAGCCGCCCAGTGGTGGGTGAGCACCAACGCATCATCTAGTAACAAATGCATCGTCCCGTGAATTGCTGAGCTACTATAGGTCACAACTTTCACACATAGAAAGGAGTGATTTCGGTGAGAAAAAGCCCGTGAATTGATTTGACCCAATGCCGCGCACAACTCTGATCTCAACGGCACCACAAGTTTGTGGGCATATCTAACAAATATTGTTTTGCTCATGTGGATATCAGAACTCGAGATTGGAGAAGACGTCCTCCTCGACCCGCCTCGCTTCAGCGAGGTCCACCTCCCCTTCACAGAGCGCAGGTCTCCATCACCGCGCGCAACGTGCACGAGGTCCTCCGCATGCCGCTCAGAACAGACATGGAAGCGGGGAGAGAGGTTGCTCAAGAAGCTGCTTCCATTCCAACTCGGACTCGAGGAAGCGGGGGAACCGGCGTCCACCGGCTCAGGGAAGATAAAGAGTGACTCTCAACTCCAATTTGTTAGTCTGAACTTTCCAACATGGACAGTTCAAACCAAACAAAATGAGGCGTGAAGCCTCCAATCTTTCAGATATTCCATCCTACGAGATATCCAGAAATCCACATTGAGTGATTTGGTGTTTGGTGGTCGCCATTTCGCCTGGTGTGTCTCTTCTCCGTACGAGAAGTTTGGCGCGACCCACCAAGGATTGCCCGACGGCTGTGAAGCGTCAGGTAGACCCATGAATGGAGGAGTAGGGATTGTCCGCTAGGCTGTGAAGGGTATGATTTCCTAGTTTGTGGATACTGCAGCGTCTGGGTGGACCTATATAGTCGCGGTAAGCTGCACGACACCTCCCTCTGATGCGAGAACGCAGCATGCAACGGACTATCCTGTGTCGTAGGTGTTCTACACCAGACGGTCGTTGCTGCAATGGTCCACAGTTTTGTTTCAGCGCGCGCTACCCCCTTGAATCAGAACGAGAGCAAAAGTGTGTGGACAAGAAATGCAATCATGACCATAGTTAGCCAATGTAGGTACCACGTGTACAAACTATGGCACACAATGCAAAAACTAGTCTAAATGAGGGGGGGGGGAGGAGAGAGAGAGAGAGAGAGAGAGAGAGAGAGAGAGAGAGTCATCTGGTGCGTGACCGTTCGATTCTGATTGTGCGCAAGTTCTCATTATTGACCTCAGCAGACTGAAACTGGAATGTCCTTGCTAACAATTTTCTTCGACATCGTTCAAGGTTTGGTAGCACGAGATGAAACAATCAAAATTTTAGCAAAGAGGATTGTCCTATGCCTGCATTCTCGCAACGGATCGTCAGGTGTTCAAACTCTAACAACAGAGGGGAAGAACCGCTATCTCAAACACCGGAACATCCCCTGAATTGACATGGAATCACCGGATGAATGTTGAGCCAAGTACTAGTGTACAATGAATGAGAATCCATAAAAATAGTTCACTTTGCGACGTTTAACAGAATCTGGGCCAGTGGCCAAACGTTTTGAGTGATTCTTCTGTTTCAGGTTGTGAAACGCTTCTGGATTGAATCTGAAACTTTTTTGATTCTCGGTCAATCTGTAGCTGTACCAAACGCACCCAGTTTATTTTGTCAAACGTTTCTCCGATTTTGACTGCATGGAACTGATTCAACTGATTCAGGTAACAATCTGAAGTTATTCTCCCATCCAAACGCACTCTTATAGCACAAGCTTAAACGAAGGGACAGAGGTGAATACTCGCTATCTCAAACACCAGAACATCCCCTGAATTATTACGCCATGCACCGGAACATCTCCTGAATTGACTTGGAACAGCTTCAAACAAGGAACAGTCGGTGTTCGAGCACTGCAGGCGGTGACCAGCATCACGCCGTCGCAAAATTAGCATCGTTCTGGAAATACAAGTACGACTTGTCGAACTACATACTTTCTCAATGTAGTACTACGTACTTTAGGAGAGAGCTTTGCACATCTTGCAAAACTAGTACCAGTAAGTACTAACTGGAAAGGTACACCCACAGGAAAATCCGCTGGTCACAAATATATCTCACCCGAACAAGGCACGGTCACACAGACGTGCAGCACTGCACATGGTCAAAACACACAGATTGATCCGTTGAGTGCTGTCTATGTACTCATAGTTTCATCTAGATGAAATGGAAACCTCTCTCATCTCTCTCCTCTTCAATTGCTTGCCACATCATCAAAAATGATGACATGGCACCTCATTTAAAGGATATGAAAGTCCCATTGGGAGTAGCCTTAATAAAGAAGAAGAAATTTACTGTGCCTACTTGCTTGCATCGCGAGATTTCCGCCCCCTTCTCCAACTTGACTTTCTTTCCTCCGCGACCCTGAGCAGAGGAGTCCTACAAAAAATAGAGGGGAGTAACAAGCAGGGATCATCGTCGGTGATGGAGATTGCTTCCAGGTCACTGGGCGACGACCTTGAGGTATCGATTGTCACCAAGTCCCCTGCCACAAGACGCTTCTAAACGCCATGTACGCGAAAAATGCCTGGCGAGAGCGGCTGTATTCGCCGAAGTTTCGCCGTCAGTTTTGCAGCTTGCACTCAGCGCCACCACTCCTCGGCTGTTTCAGCAACGAATCCCCCCAGGAGAGCACTGTCCCTACGTTTCCCTCTCTCACCATCACTAGGGATTGTGACCCGAAGATCAACGCCATTGTTGAAAAAGGGATTTCTTCCTCACCAAAGTGCTCAACTCCAGTAGCGAATCTGTCTGCTGGGATATCTGTGACTGCATCGACGGATTATTACTTCTGATGGATCCATTAGAGGGGAAGCTCGTGGTAAACAACCCAATGACGAGTTGGTTATCTGATTTTTTTATGATTATGAGGACACTGCCCTCGAATATCAGTTTGCGATGCAGTACGCTCCCCGTTTGGTCCGCTCGGATGAGAACCCAAACTCCTTCCGTGTCATTGAACTTCTGGTTCAGGACCATGGGACTAGAGTACGGACTGTGGTCTTCTCAACGACTGAAATGAACTGGTCAGCTAAACCTTGGCAACAAGTGGCCCAGATTGGTTGGCTGCCGTTTCGGGACCTTGGCTCGATCGGCAACCGGTCCCTGTACTGGGGTGACGTTGAAAGCAACTCTCTAGTGGTACTCGATAAAGCATCACTGGAATTCTCCACTATTCGGCCCCGGGCAAACTGCGATCGCCAGATTTTGCTCCCCCCTCTCGTAATCCAGGGCGGAAAACCTTGCATTGTTGCGTCACGGGGAACATACCTTGTAGTGTTCGTGCGCAGAAGTGATCCCAATGGGGTTGAACGGTGGGTGCTGAGAAATTCCGTTAACCTGGCAGATCAACTCAGGGAGCTGTTACCAAAAGACAGGGATGACGAGGATGATCATATTGTTACTGAGTTCTATTTTCATGGAATCACTCAGGAAAACGTGTTTTTTGATGCATTGTATTCTGGTGGCTGTGGAGAACCTCACTGGTTCCTATCCATGCGCCTGGATACAATGAAGCTGCAGAAGCTCTTCAGGAATGCTACTCATACTTCTAAATATCCGTACTTCATCGGGTGGCCTTCTAGCAACATTGATGACCGGGTTGATTAGAAAAGGATATACTGTTTTATTAGGATTCCACGCTGTGTATTTGCTGGACTCATCTGCAGAAGGATGTGCGTTTTGTAATAATTGCTAGCTTCGTCTGAACCAACTTCCGAAACAATGTCATCCGATGCATGAATTTCGTCTTATCACTCATAACTTGCATCTAACGTTGTCATTATTGACCTCAGCTGATTATACTCGCTAAAAATTTTCCTCGATCTCATTCGAGGTTTGGTAGCACGAGTTGAAACTGGAGACTGTTGATGAGATCGTCCGGTGTTCGAGCATTTAGAACAGAGGATCGTCCGGTGTTCGAGCATTTAGAACAGAGGATCGTCCGGTGATCGAGCATTTAGAACAGAGGATCGTCCGGTGATCGAAGATGTTGAACAGGGGATTGTGTTTCGAATAACAAATGTGGACAGTTGCTTCAACAGATCGTCCGGTGCTGTAGGATTGCCGTTGCCTTCGTTCTCGCATGCCCGTTCTATCGTCTGAGCAGAGCTAAACATTACAATCCAATCCAATGCATTATTACTTTGTCTATCAAGATACAATTACCTTGTCCAATACAATTTTCTAAGAAAAATACAATAACTTTGTCAACAACATCAACAACAACAGTCTTTTGTCCCAAGCAAGTTAAAACCTTGGGAATAAAATTTTCCTGCACTCGGGAAAAAAAATAAAAAACTCTATCCACAAATTATTGACATGTTCGAACAAGAAAGGAATATACATTCAATGTCTCTCTCCAGTTTCTTCTCTCCGAGTCAATGACCTCTCGGTCATCCTTGGCCGAAGTAGTTGTCGCGGCAGCCACCTTGGAGTTGTAGGTGTCGGTGTCAGTTTCGGTCTCGTCGTTACTTGAAGATGAATGAGAAGACTGTACCTGTACCTTGGAGCCGGGTTCTTGCTTGTCTTTCCTATCTGCAGAAGAGCATGAATTCTCGACCTGGGAGACGGTGTCGTGCTGGGCTTTCTGATCTGGAGAAGAATGCGCAGGAGACGGAGTTCCGTTGGGAGAAGTGGGGGCCTTTGCCGCAGGAGTAGTAGCGGTACCCTTATCAACAGGTGCTGTTTTGACCACCTTTGAAGAAGAAACACCACGATCTGATGTGTGCACAACACGAGTTGTATCGGGGATACTGTGGCCATTTCCCACCTCCGCCGCCACCGCTAGAAGGTCGAGGCACGGAATATTTGCGAGTGCCGGTCGAAGGGCTTGGACCGCGGTTTGAGTAAAACGATTTTGGTTTTCCTGCCACCTCTTTATCTCTGCCATTATCTTCTTGTTACGCTCATGCATCCTATTAAGCTGCTGAAACCTAATCATCCAGTGCTCAACCAAACCCCTGTCTGCTTCCTTTTGTTGTCGAACCAGTTGCACCAACTTTTTCTGGCCTGCCACCCTCATTCTCACGCTATCAGCGTCTAGCTTGACTGCAGGCGATGTCACTGGTTCATGAACATTTGAACGAATGTCGTCGTCATCGCTTTCACTCGCAACATCCAACACAATCTCTTGGTTTGGATTTGGCAGTTCAACTTGGAGGCCAGGCTGACTACTTCCAGCACACTGATCAGCTGTTGGGGTATGTCAATGGCTTGAATCATGTCCCTCTGGCCACGGCGTCTGCCCCTCAGTGAAGCCAGCCTGTAGGGGGGGGGGGGGAAGCTGACGATGAAATCTTGTACTTCTCTTGGTACTGTCGCTTCCTCATCTGACTTAGAATGAACGAGATGAAGTGAGCGTACGGCAGCTTTGGGGACAAGAACATCCCATCAAAGATGACATCCTCAATCTCAGAAAGTAAAAAGTCCACAATGTCGAACACTCGACCAGTCATGATGCAAAGCAGAAGCCATTGCTGAAGAGAAGTGATGGTCTCATCATTGGGGATCCGTGGTAACAAGGTCCTCCTCAGTGCCCTGTGAACCACCTTCGCCTCTGGGTTAAGCAAGGCAGGCGTGCGGTACGATGTCCCAACTGTCAGGCTGTCACCAAAAAGTGTAATCACCTCCTCGTCCGTAGGGAAGTTGGCACCGACCAAAGCACGGCGAGGTGGGCGTGCATCTCCATACACTAAGTTATGTAGACACCTTCCGGGTGAAGATCAACTCTGAGAAGGCCAGCTAGCTCCTCTCTTGTGATTGTGCATCTTTGATTCTCAAATATGAATGAGATAAAACTTCGGTCAATAGGAACCCAAAGTGTAGCATAGAAAACTTGGACCCATTCTTCGACATATCTGTTGTGCTGTGAAACTAAATCACTCAATCCCTTGAATCTTTCAAAGTATACAGAGATGTTGGCACCCCCTGAGGCTCTGTTCAGAACAGCCCAGTCCAGTGTCCTGTGTTCAAACAGCCTGACTTTCAACAGATTCTAGGAGTGCATCAAACTCTTCTGAGTAATAGTCAAAACACCAGTGTCTCCTCGAAACCAATCATCTTCTGGTACATCGCGTAACCTTCTGATATTCCTACTGCTAGAGCCCCTCAGATCCATCAACGGCTCATCTTCAGCTGGGCGTTGTTATTCTTGTTCTGTGTTCTCGTCATCGTCGGGACCTAAAGTACGCTCAGTAAAGCGATGCCGCTTCTTGCTATAACCCTCGGAGGCATCGTCGTTCGAGGCCTCTTGTTTAATCTTCCTCTCTGCCTCGTCTGGGACCAGATGTCTGGGCATGACTGACCACAGGCATCATCCCTGATCGCTGATTGTTCCCAACAAGGGGAGCAGCACCCCGTCCTGGCAGCGAGCGTAGTTGCTTGGTACGAGCCATCTGTCACTGAATTGCACGGAAGCAGTGGCGGAGCGTGAGCAACTAATCACATAAGATGTTTGTCTCAGAATTTCTACGAATAGTGGCGAATAAAAACTTGGGGTACGTATTGCTCGAAAAAGGAAAAAAAACTTGGGGTCTCACCAGTGCAGAAGATGAAGTGGGCGATGGGGGAACCACCCAGCGTAGATCGCCGGCAGCAGACCTCGGATTTGCGGAAACGTGGCGGCGAAACGCTAGAGCTAGCGTCTTGTGGCCGGGGTCTCGAATCTGCAGAGGACGGCGGCGGTGAATCTCTATTCTCTAGTGTCTGGGTTACGGCGACCGGAGGAGAGACAAAGTGGTGAGGGTGAGGCCGGCCGGTGCGGTGGCGGCGCGGATGAGAGGCGGAGCGAACGAGCACCACCGCACCAACCGACCTACAGAGATGGGAAAGGAACCAGGGCCAATCCGATAACACACCGGACAAATGACGGGTCCAATCATCGCTACAGAGCGGCGGCCCGCCCAAATGTTTTCGGCCGAATATAGGATACTGTACATGGGCTGCATTCCCCCCCCCCCCCCCCCCCTTTTTTTTGCATAGGAGGTACGTGAGCCGTTCGGTACGGAATTTGAATTGGGTCCACACGTCAGGCATGATGCGGAAAACTGAGTTCTAAAAAAAAGTTAATGACGAAAACTGCCTGACGTGTGGGTCCCGATGTTCTGACAAGGATGCATGTGGGTCCTGTGCTTATTAGAAATGCGTGGGCACAATTTAAGACGAATATTGACTGACGTGTGGGCCAATATGCTGACTGGGATGCGTGTGGGTCCGCCATGTGCTGAGTAGGATGCCTGTGGCATATTTCCCATTTAATGACAAATAGTGTCTGACGTGCGGGTCCACAATATGCTGACTAGGGTGCGTATGGGTCCGCCTTGTGCTGATTAGGATATGCGTGGGCACAATTTAATGACGAATACTGCCTGACGTGTTAGGCCATAATATGCTGACTGGGATGTGTGTGGGTCCACCATGTGCTGACTAGGATGTCTGTTGGCATATTACCCCATTTTAATGACGAACAGTGCCTGACGTGTGGGTTCACATTATGCTGACTGGGATGCGTGTGCGGGGAAATTCTGTAGCAAAGGACGAGTTTTGACTGACGTGTGGGTCCACACATGCTGACTAGGATGCGGGTGGGCGAAATCCCCCCTCCGGTGACGAATATGTGGGTCCACCGAGTGCTGACTAGGACGCGGGCGGGTGAAATCCCCCCTCTGGCGACGAATATGTGGGTCCCCCATGTGCTGAATAGGATGCGGGCAGGCAAAATCCTGGAATGAACGGTAGTGACGCTTAGTTTTCGTCATAAACGACCCGACTGGGGCCCGAATGGCAACAGTGATGCCTTTTCGTCACCAAACGGGTCAGTTTTGGCATTTTTTGACGAAACGCGGAAACGTCATAAAAGTTAGCCGAAAACGGGAAAAATCCCCAAAATATTGACAGATCTACAGTAATTCGTCATAAATTAGCAGATCTGTACTAGTGAATGGACATCGCGGGAACCTAATATTTGTGTTTTTATATTTTTCTCGTTTTTATTTTGTTTTTATGATTTATGAAAGGAAAAGCAAGTGCTAGGCCTAGCGAGGATAACGACTGGGATGGCCTCCCCAATTGGAGGGCTCTCATTCTTACGTCTTGGGCTGGATGTTCTCCATGTTGTTTAGCTTGTCTGGACCTCGCTCGCTGGAGAATCTGGCGAGGTTAAGGTTCCGTCTTTCTTCCGCCACACCTTTATTGTCTTCTTTGTGCTTGTGGCGACGACCGTTTCCTTTTTGGCGCCTTCGTTGTACTCTCTTCGGTCGATACCTTGGCTGCCTTCTTCTTCTTTGAGCGCCTAGCTCTCCTCTTCTTAGGCCATTGTGATTCGCCTACTCGTTCTTGCGGTGGAGGAGCGAGAGGGGCTTGTGGTGCTTTGGGCTTGAGGCATCTTCCTTGGAGTCCTCCGATAGTTGGCTGGCATTCTTTCATTCTCTCATGCCAGAATTCCTCATATATGCAATGAGCTTGTCTGGCTGTGGCATGGGTGGAGTGATCTCAATCTTCTCTACTTTCATGGGTCCTTTCCATATATAACCCTCACTTGCTTGCATTGCTCAACCTTAGGCCTGAAGTTGAACGTCTCTTCTCTGCCGTTGAAATCAAGGTGAATTTCTCCGGCCCCCACGTCAATGTTGGCGTTGGTGGTGCTCAAGAATGGCCTCCCAAGAATGAGAGGAGTTCTACCATCCATCTCCATGTCGACCACAACAAAGTCGACGGGGACAAAGAAATTTCTGATCTGCACGGGAACGTCTTCAACTATACCCGCAGGATGACGAACGGACTAATCTGCAAGCTGCAAGCACATGGCCGTTGGCAATAACGGGCAGTTTAACCTGTCATATACCGTCTTGGGCATAACGCTCACGCTTGCACCCAAGTCACAGAGCGCCTGAGAAAAATGCTGGTTGCCAATTGAACACGGGATGGTTGGACACCCCGGATCCTTCTTCTTTTCTGGAAGGATGTTCAGAATGGCTGCACTGCACTCTTCTGTGAGCTTTACCACCTCCATTGCTGGAATAGGGCGCTTGTTGTTGAGGATGTCCCGGAAATACCTAGTATAAGTAGGTACCTGCATGGCATCAAGCAGAGGAATATGCACATATATATGCGGATAGCCTCAACAAATTTATCGAAGCTCTCATCCACGGTGAGCTTCTTCCTGCGGTCGGCGTCAGGCAAGCCTGTAGTGTCATAGTACTTGTGAGGTGCTGCCTTGGGCGGAGCTTGCTCAACGGGAGGATCTGTCGTTGGTTCCGCCTAGGAACTCTCCTTCTTGGCGTCTTCCTTTTCAGGGACCTTCATTTCGGGAACCTTTTTGCCAGGCTTCTCCTTGGGAGCTGCGTTTGGTGTCTTTCTCTCTGTACCCTTGGGGTATGGTGGGTCCACAGTACATCTTCCTCCCCTGGTGGTGATGGCACTAACACTCTCCTTTGCGTTGACCTCCGGCTGTCCCGGAAATCTGACCGCACGAGGAGCCTGCCTAGCTGAAGCTATCTGCGCAATTTGCGTCTCTAGCATCTTATTATGGCTCAGCTGGTTTTGCAGAGCAGTGCTGAACGATTCTAGCTTAGCATCTATGCCCTCTAAAGCCTTGTCGGTAGTAAGAAACTTCTTACTAATACTGTCATTGATTTTGACCTGGCTGAGAACTAGATCCTTGATAGAAGGCTCATAGCGGGAAAGATTACCATTGTTACCTCCCTGATTTTTGTTGAAGGAGAGGTCGGGCCTGGAGTTCCAGCCGTAGTTGTTCTGGGAGCGGTACCCATTGCCATTGTTGAGGAAGTTACATTCCTCTCTTGCATTTGGGCAATTGATGCCCATATGCCCAACGTTGCCGCACTCTTCACAAGTCATGCGAGAGTCCGCAACTTGCAGGTCCTGTGGAGAGTCCACCTTGCGGAGCAGCTGATCGAGCTTGATGGCTAGCATATCCATCGTCTCCACTTGGTGTACTCCACGGGTCTTGGTGGTAGCCGTTTGGCGTTCACCATGAGTCTGGTTGGCCGCCACCTTCTCAATCAGCTTCTTAGCGTTCTTCACGCTAAGAGAGAAGAAGGAGCCGCCTGCTGCGGCGTCGAGGTGCTCTCGAGCGGATGGCCTCAAACCGTGGTAGAAGCTCTGAATAAGGAGCCATTCCTCCATGCCATGATGAGGGCATGAGAGAATGTACTCCTGCATCCTGTCCCAGGCTTCCGCGGTCGACTCATCTGCGAGCTGTTGGAAGCCCGAAATCTTGTTCCGCAGGGCAGTCGTCTTGCCCGGCGGGAAGAACTTGGCAAGGAAGGTATTGGAGCATGCCGTCCATGTGTCTAGGGACTCTTGGTTCGCATAGAACCACTGGAGAGCCTTCCCCAACAAAGGGAACGGGAAGAGGCTGCAGTCGGATGGCGTCCTGAGGTGCATCCTTCATGGCGAAGGTATCGCACGTCATCAGGAACCTCTGGAGGTGAGCATTTTTGCATCTTCTGACGGCTTCCCCTAGAAACGACTGGCCAGGATCATGTGATCAGGGCCGGCTTGAGCTCGTAGTCCTTGTTGGTGATGCGCGGGTTGGGTCCCACGCGGATGTTCTCCGTGATTGGCGCGGAGAAGTCATTGATCTTCTTCTCGACTGGATCACCCATTGTTCGTTGATGAAGACTGAGGGCGATCAACGGTCGGTGGAAGGGATCCTTCGAGAGCCAGAACGTTCGATCGAGCGTGGGTGGGAGGAGGGGTGAGCCTAGCCCTCACACCTTCTCAAGGAACTGTTCGGGATCTGGGTGGAAATTTTCTGGTAGGTCGAAACCAGTCATGCACCATCCAGTTTTAAATTTTCCACAAGAAGAAAAACAGGACAAGGGTAAGCCCGCAAAAGCAAGTGATACTTATTTTCTCACAAACACAATGCATTTATTCAGAATCCTAGCTACTACTTCCCCGGCAACGGCGCCAGAAATGCTTGTTGGCGGTTCTTATGCGTGTAAATTAAATTCATTAATTCCGCAAGCGCACGGATCACCATTGTAGCATTTCACCTTGGAGTATTCCAGGGTTATCGTATTTATATTTCCGCAGGGAAGTAGAGCGAAAGGAAGCTGAATAGTAGCAATGCATTACACAATATGGAGAAAACAAATATCAACTATTCTTAAGACGGGGTCAGGTTTGCATGATATAAATGGGTTGGCACACGCCATCTAATCCTAAGTGATAAAAGAAATAAAAGCGTAGTATACATTTGGGAGGACAACGAGATAGAGTCAAAACTTCCTATATGCTTATCTATTATTTACTCTTCCTAGCAGTCAAGTCTATAAAGATTATCTACTCTATGCTCACACACATACAAGTCATGTCGTTTCGGGGCACGCACGTGCTAGGTTATATGAACCGATGCTGCTAGTTCATCCTAGGGAACCGTATGCTATAATTAAGACCCTGCCTGTCCAACCCGGACGTGGTGGATTACAGAGTCCGGTGTACCTGTCATATACACTCGCTGCTACCATCCTCCGTGGGGTTGGGTGCCAAACGTGCATAGGCCAAGCTCTAAGCTCCATGCTTGCAACCCGCGTAGAGGAAGTACTCTTGATCAACGGAGCAGTCCTATCTAAGAATAGAGCACAGATTTCACCAAGCGCGGACGCCATCTCCGACGGAGGCACTCTCTCATACTCTTTAGACAACAATCACGAATCCCACAACAAGACTTCTACGAGCACTTACTTAACGGAATAAATAAACTAAATAGAAAAGAACTACTAAAAGAAATAAATAAAGATAAAACTAAATATAAATATATTGAATAAAATAATATCTCTAAAAGAGTTAAGATACAAAGAGCTATACCAAAACTCCGAGAAGACTCCGGAAGCCCGAGAGAGCTCTCACTCTACTCTACTCTACTCTAACTCCCAAAGTAACTACTAAACAAGAAGTAAACACTTGGATGAAGTGTGGTGCGAGTTGTTCCTCCGGCCACCGGTGCTATTTATAGCCTCCTTAGGACGGTGGGGATTATATAGTCGAAGGTTGAGTGGCGGGGCCGCCAAGTCTGGCCGGCCGGCCAAGTAGGGGGGCCGGCCGGCCGCCCGATGTGGCGGTTCGCCACCGCCTTGCTCCTGAGCGTCTCTGATTGCCTCTTGATGACGGTTGTACAGTCGGTGATGTCCTGGGGGCGGCAGAAACGACGTGAGGGCCAAGTAAAGGCCCAAATGGCCCACCTTCTAGAATGGCGGTGGAATCTGCTGGGCTGGGCCTCGAATTACGCGTTGTGGACCAGTTTCCAGCCCACTGGAGGAAGCCCGGGGCCAATGGCCACCAGGTGGGGCCGGCCGGCCAGGGATTTTCCCTAGCTGGGCCCACTTTCCTCCATTATTCACTCCTGCATCCAAATATTCACCAAAACTTGTGGAGTAGTGTTATTCCTATCTACTATGCACAGAATCTTGGTGACATGCTTTATTTACCGGTAGGGTGGCGGTCAAAATATGGTTTAACGACCGCCAACAATGCGGCACAATGTGAGAGCAGAGAAATAGCAATTAAAGACCTTTTGTTGGTTGCACTTATAAAGAAAGATTAGATTTAATAGATTATGAAATGTCTTACAAACATAGTAAATAAGAGATTACTTTTCTTGTCTTTATGAAGCCTAGGCCTTCTAATGGACAAAATTAAAAGTCTCAATAATATCATCTTCCTTTATAATCCTACGCCTTATAATGGACAAAATTTAAAGTCTTAATACAAATGATGCCTTTCTAATGGACAAAATTTAAGAGAGAGATGCAATATCTCCATCTCTTTTCATCATTTTCACTAATCTTCAATATAAATGTCCAATTTCACTAGCCTGCAATGGCTCAAGGCTTTTTGCCGCCATCGGAGTCCGGGATAGTTCGCCCTGCTCGACGGCTCGGCCTACGCTCGGTCGCCACTCGCGTGAATAGCTTTTTTTTAGCATAACTCGCGTGAATAGCTAGACCCTGGTGGTTGCTGTCTGATTCCTCGCTCATGGCCTATCAGGCTGTCTCAGCATTTATTTTCTTTCTTTGACAGTGGGCTGGATAGCTTGGGCTCTTTGTACAAGGGTGGGGATGGGTTGCGGCCCAAATGTCAGCCCACCCTGTCCACCCTTGGCTCCGCCAATGCTGCCATGGACTTGGTCATGGGCATAAGGATTGCCCAGCCAACAGGCATATGTGGCCATGGAAGATGGAGGATACCTCAGCACATCTGATGTGAGGATGATGATGATAATGACACTGAGGGACGTGCTTTTGTAAGCGATGCTACTGCCGGCTACATGAACATCGTTGTCCAGCGTGTGCTTAGCACACAAATTCAGCAGGACGAGAAGATTCAACGCTACAACTTGTTCAGACTTTCTTCATCATCAAGAACCGACGAGCACGTGTCATCATTGGTGGAGGAAGCTGCAACAACTTGATGAGCTCTGATTTGGTTATGAAATTTGCCTTCACTACACGGCCGCATCCACACCCATATCAAAATGAGTGGTTAAATGATTATGAAAAAGCTAAGGTAACACAAACTTGCAGAGTTCTGTTTTCTATTGGTACTTATGCTGATTATGTTGATTGTGATGTTGTTCCTATGCAAGCTGTTCAATATTGTTGGATTGTCCATGGGAATATGATAATGATGCTATACACCATGGTAGAAGTAATAAGTACACTTTTATGCATAAAGGAACTAAGATTACTTTGCTGCCTTTGACCTCTGCTGAAATTGTACAAGATGATAAAGAAAGAGTTGCTAGTTTGAAAAATAATAGTCCTGAAATTCAGCATTTTGTTAATTCTGATCCTTCACCTAATATGATAAGGATTATACACTTTCAAAGGGTGCTGCAAATAGATTACAAGGTCGTTCTTGGTCTTGCAACAAAATCTGACCTTGTTGAAATTTTTGATGATGATATTTGCTATGCTTTTGATATGCAAACAAGCTTTATTTTTGCTTAATGATATTGCTGCTAGTGCTTTGCCTCCTGTCACTAACATTTTGCAGGAGTATAAGAATGTTTGTCTGTCACACCCTATTTTACTAAGGACAAAATAGGATGCATTCCACATGTATGCCAGGATCAAGTCTCATACATGGGTGACAGATAAAGTGTTTAAATAAAGATTACACCCTTACAATAACAAAATGACTCATTGTCTTATTATTCTAAGACGCTAGCGGAAGTCTCCATAACACCACAGGGACGTCGACTGGGGGCTCCACAAGCTAGAAATAATTGCCATCTTTAAAGTCGTCAAAACCACCATCTTGTTCTGAGCAGCATTTCGGGTTGGATGGAAAATAGCAAGTGTGAGTACATATCGTACTCCGCAAGTAGGAGAAAGATGACATGCAAGGCAATAATAAAGAATGGCTAGAATGGTTTATTTGCATAAATGCCAAACTATACTTAGGACCCTTTTAAATAGAGCAACCTATATTACTAGGTGAAGTTGATTAAACAAACATAGCAATTAGGTATCCATCAATAAGAACATAATAGCATGATATCAAAATATAAAGATGCATCATACAAAACTGTATCGTACTGGAGACACACACAGAAACCCTCCAGTATCCTATTACTGGTGCCACACACAAGTATCCTATCATTGGTGCCACACACAGAAACACACCACCCCTGGAGAGACACACAGAAACCATCTAGTCTACGCAACAATCATAGTCAAAACAAAATGTTGGTGCCACACACAGAAACACACCAACCCTGGAGACACAACACAGAAACTCCCAGCCTAAGTTCTAAGTTGCTAAAAGGTCATTAGCAAAATTATTAGGTTGAAGTGAACCATTAGTCATGATTAACATGATGAGGGATATCACTCAACAAGCATGGCTAAGCATAAACTAATAAACATGAAAACCACAACACCATAACAAGGCGACAAGGAATGATATGAAATAGGATATAGACACATGGGATTCATATTAACAAGGATGCATGTTTATAAACGACACATTAAAAATATAGGATCACATCAAGGACACTTGCCTTCCTCTTGCTGCTGCTCGATGTCTTGGAAATCAAGATCTTGGAAGTTCACGTACGGCTCTTCTCCTAATCGTCGCAATCATCGAACAATTATATAAAACAAATAAACAAACTAAGAAAGACACCAAACAATAGCAATTATTGTTAAAATAGTACTAAAAGATAGTACACGTCACCACAATCACGTGGGCGGAAGAACGACTAAAATCGGAGCTATGAGCTAAAAGTTATAAAGGTTTTAAGATTAGGGTTCTTTTGCAAAATAACCTTTTTCAAAATATTAATTAAGTAAATTATATTATATTTTATAAACAGAAACAATTAATTAAATAAACATAAAACAATAAATTTTATCCTGAAAAATATTATCCTTATTTTATTTTGTAAAAACAAAGAAGACTAGGGTTTCTTTTTATAAAACTAGGGCTCAGATCTAATTAACACAAAAGACAGGGACCTATTTGCAAAAAAAGCAGCTGGTTTGTTCACCGCCCGCGAGGTCGCTCGGTGGGCGCACGGCGGAATCTCGTCGATCTCGAGCTACGGTTCACAGTACCTCGTCGCACTTGCCTAAGAGAGAGAGAAGAGAGTCGAGAATTCACCTAGTATGTCGCAGGGTTGCGGGGTGACTCGACGGAGGCATGCAACGGTGATTGGCGTCGGCGGTTCGTCGGCTCGTCAAGAAGGCGGCTAGGGTGGCGGAAACTCGTCGGTGACCTCCGGAATCGACGGCGGATGCTCCCGGGCTCCTTCCTAGAAACTCGAAGACTTCCGGGGCGGCTCTCTTGCTCCGATTGCCGTGCTCGACGACGGCTTCAATTAATGGCAGAGGCGGCGGTGCTTGAATGATTTATTTGCATAAATGCCACATTATACTTAGGACCCTTTTAAATAGAGCAACCTATATTACGAGGTGAAGTTGATTAAACAAACATAGCAATTAAGTATCCATCAATAAAGAACCGATGCATCATAAAGAACTGTATCGCATTGGAGACACACACAGAAACCCTCCAGTATCCTATCATTGGTGCCAGGCACAGAAACACACCACCCCCTGGAGACCACACACAGAAACCCTCCAGTCTAACACAACAATCATATTCCAAACAAAATGTTGGTGCCACACACAGAAACACACCAACCCTGGGAGACACAACACAGAAACTCTCCAGCCTAAGTTCCAAGTTGCTAAAAGATCATTAGCAAAATTATTAGGTTGAAATGAACCATTAGTCATGATTAACATGATGAGGTGTATGACTCGAGAAGCACGCCCACGGCTGCTCCAGCTTCTCCGTGCACCTCGCCTGCGGGTAGGTCTGGTCGCCGCAGATGTACCGCTCACTCCCCATCACGGGTTTACAAGCCTTGCAGCCGTCGCATGAGCTGATCGTGTCCGCGAAGAAGCAGCTCGGAGGATCGTCTTGGAACTGCACACGGGCATGTCGCAGCACGTCCACGGTGGGACGTCCCAGCCGCCATCGTCGTCACCGCCGCCGTCGCTGGGCAAGCGGATGGTGATGTTCTGGACAGAGAGCCCCGCGCCAGCCGCGAGGCTACCAAGGATCCCGGCTCCGAGGAGGCCGAGCAACAGGGCGGAGGTGAGGGCGCTATGCTTTCTTGTGACCTTTGTGCTTACTCCCTCCATTCCTAAATTGTTGTCGTCATTGATTTTTTTCATAACGTTTGACTATTCATCTTATTAAGAAATTTATTCAAATATAAGAAGTTATAGGATATATTTCAAGTTTTTTTAGTGATATACACATTCCAATAAAATACATGATATTTTTAATTTTTTAATAAGACAAATAGTCTAACATCAACGATGATAACAATTTGGGAACAGATGGAACAGAGATAGTAATATTTATGATATGGACACGATCGGTACCGGGGTGCGTGTGTGTGCATGTACGGTGTGGAGGTCGCTACTTAGACGTACTCCAACCCATCACCCATATACCCACCGAGCCCGCCGTCGTACGGGGTGGAGCCATCCCCTGCCGCAACGGAGGACGCGGCGAGGGAGGAGGGCAGCAACGTGGTGGTGCTCACGGCGCGTGGCGGGCTGGCGGCGCGGGGCCACGGCGAGCGGCGGCGCGCCTGGCCGCGGAGGGGCGGCGGTGCAGGGCCGGAGCGCGGCGGCGCACATGGCCGCAGAAGGGCGGCGGAGCGGGGCCCCGGCGGCGTCCAGAGGTAGGAGAAAGCCTTTTTATTTTTTTTATTTTTTATTATTATTTTTTGTAACGTGCGGAGATAGAAGAAGCTTAACAGCTTAGGTACTCTTTTATGCGACCAAGATTAGAAGAGTACCAAAACAGGGGCGTAACAGCTTAGGTACTCTTTTATGCGACCTAAGCCACCAATCTACAAAATGAACTGCGCGGAGATAGAAGAAGCTTCCGAAGCTTGGAGAAACCCGCCACCGCCCAAAGGTCGGCTTCATCGATGATTTCCTGAGCTAGAGCGACCGGTTGAAGGACACGAAAACTGAAGACCTTGTTGTGATTCTTCCAAAGCCACCACGCGACCAAGCTGATAAAGAGTGTGATCCTGAGTGAAGAACCTTGAGCAACCTTCCGCGCGACCATAGCCTCGAGCTCAAAATATTCATTGCTTGTGATAAGGCTCGCCTAAGCAGCCATGAAACTCAAGTATTCCTCCAAAAAGATAATCAGTAGGTGAAAACCCAAACCACGTTCCTTGTAAGTCACGGCTGCGGGTGGGAAGAATCCTCAACGGAGACCCTTGATCACCCTACCGCTCGTTACTTAGAACATAAATAGAAGACTCCACCGTCTGCCTCACAAGATAATCCATCACAGCTTCACGACCCACAAGAAAGCCTATTAAGAACATTTCCAGGGCTTGCTTGATCAGAACCAGTTGAAATGATTGGAAGTGGAGCCTTCCAAACCTCCACCGATCAAAAGTAAACGAGTCAGTGAAGCGACGGAGGTGCCTGTGACCGGATAGCCTTGTGACCATGACCAAAGAAACGAGCCACCTTCCTTGCGGTCGTGCAAGCGTCCGGTGGCGACCCTTGGGGAAAGCAGGAATATGCTCCCAAACAAAGAACTAATCCACTAAGTCCACCTAAGGAGGAGTAGCTTCCGCAGCTTGCAGAATTCCACATCTGCCCAAAGGTGAGCCTCGTCGATGATTTTCTGTGACAATGCGACTGGTTGGAACACTTGGAATTGGAAGACCCTGCTATTCGGTTCATTCCTAAGCCTCCGAGCAACCAAGATGGGAAGGGTATCAAGCCGGGGCATAACAGCTTAGGTACTATTTTACGCGACCTAAGCCACCAATTGACAAAAGCGACCAGGTTAAGTGAAACATGTTGGAGATGCGAACCATGTTCTTCGCAGTCACAGCTTCGGGTGTGAAGAATTCTCAACGGAGACCTTTTGATCACCCCCACCGCTCGTTACTTAGAACAACAACGATTAGGGGAGACCATAGCTGGCACGAAAAATCAATATACAATAGAGGGGAGAGAAGGGGAGGGGAGGCGAGCCAAGCACGCCGATTTGACCAACAGAGAGGTGCTCAGAGGATCACGACCAGAGGGGAGAGAGAAGGGAGAGGGGAGGCGAGGAACGGCTGAGGCGATTCCGACAGCGACCACGACCAGGCGACGGCAACCATGACCACGCGACGACGACCACGACCAGGCGACAGCGACCACGACCACGCGACGACGACCACGATCACACGACGACGACCACAGTTCTGTGTCCAGATAGCGACGACCACGACCAAGCGATAGCGAATACAAGCTTCGCGTCCAGGCAGCGGCAACCACGACCACACAAATTCGGCGTTCCGCCTAGAGACGGTGGCGACCACAACCACGCGATTCCGACATTCCGTCGAAGGAAGAAGCCCCGCGCCGCCGTCCATGCGACCACGGGCTGAT
>JAAXCT010003788.1:0-24721 GCA_012490785.1 Eragrostis nindensis | reverse complement strand
GAATAAAATAGCTAATTTTCTTGATGGAACCAATTTTGCTGCATCTCCAATCTATTTTCTGCTGTTTCGGCCACTTTGGCCCAGCCTTCTTTGTGCTTAGGGGTTGAGTTAATCAAGCCAGCTTCAAGATTCTACAGAAGAAGTGCCTCCAGCAGTTAAAAGGCCTTCTAGTCATCTTTTAAGCCTGTTTTGCTAACTTGCGGCCCAACTTGTACCATGGTTGTGCTGGAGTGAGCGAAAGTGCCCTCCAGCAGTTAGGCATGTTTGGTTTTTGTCGCCTCCAGATGGCGTATGTATCACCTACAATACTGATAATCAATAAAGTGTGGTGATGGAGCTAAAAAAAAAAAAGTCCCGTTGCACGAGTCTACAGTCCTACACTCATCGACAATCTATATATAGCTGACTCGTCCACGATTACATGGAAGCCATGATGAAGTCAGATTCCACTTGCAGTTTTTGGTTTATCAAAAGAAAAAAGGTTGCTGAGAGGAAGAGTGAAGGACACTCAGCGGCGAGCAATCTGAAAGAGAAATCTTGTTGGAACGAGATGCACTGGGAAGTTAAGAGGAATTGGGATCCACAAAGCCAGTTCTACCATTGTGTTGATCAGAACCAGGAGTCTGATTCCTCCAGTAGCATAATAAACACAAAAAAGTTGAAACCTCCACAGCTAGACCAACAAGAAGCAAATTCTCGTGCTCGTACAGCTCACGTTCTGATAGCTCACACATCCCCTTCTCGTGGTGATGGATGCTCTGTTCGAGTACAACGCTTGGGACTCCAACAGTAGCAGTTGCACGCTCATCATCATCTTCTGACTTTCGAGCCCTTAAGTTAAATTAAAGCATATTTTATACTAGAGTTCTGTTGGACAAAGATTTATACGAAATTTATAAAGGTGGTGGCAAATAACTTTTTATTTAAAAATATCGTTGCGGTCTAAGAAAAATATGAGCACCCAGGTTCAAGGTCAGCTCTTTGGTTGCTTCTACCAACCGAGAAGACACTCGGGCCACCTCTTGAGAATTCCCCCCAATGAGATATGGCAGAGATATTACTTAACCATTACTTGCAATGTACTCCTATATACGTACATGCACCGGCTACTCTAGTTAATATAGTGGGCTTCTCTGAGAAGCTCAAGAACAAGCGAAACCACTACGTCGTCTCCCGGTGGTTGTGCAGAATGGAGGGTGGTGACGTTGATATCACCTGCGAGAGACGCGATGCGATGGTTAGTAATGGGATGCATTGGAAATCCAAGATAGAGATTGATATAGAGTCCTGGTCAATTAGAATCTACCAAGGTTGCAATGTCAAGTGATCTCTTTGCGGATTTTCTACTGGGAGAAATCTATCTAGCTACTGATAGCTAGCTTTGTGGAGCAAGCGACCACCGTCTCGCGCATAGCACGGCCCGTGGTGTTCTTGCCTTATTGGAGTCTCGACTCTTGCATCGCGCAGCTACACCAAAGGAGGCAGGTGCTGGGCGGCCGCACGCGCTGCGCTCATGTAATGGGATGGAGGTGGCTCTCGACGGAGTGAATGGGAGGACCAACTTGGGGCTAGATGCCCCGATCTAGCTACCGGTAGCTGATTAGTCGCGTCCTTTCTACTGTGGAGGGGCTACCGTGTTGCAAAAACTATGAGGATCATTTCGATAACTCCGCAAACTGGAACTGATATCTACACCCAACACCTCATTCAAGTCCAGAGGATGACATTCCTATCGGCGTCGGCGCACCACAAACAAGAACAATGCCTCAGAGCATGACCCAAACATAAGTTAGGAGAGTGCTAGGAGATCCAGGACCTTACGGGTAATGCTATGTCTACTCAAAGTGGTTTGTACGTGAGCGGGGCACTGCTCATGATCTGAAACGGTGGATGGTGGCTCATTTTTCTCATCGATGTGGAGCTGCTGAATCATGTGTGATTAGACTATACGCGTAAAGGTCCGATCTTCCTCAATTATGAAGTACCTGTCCACTCCTAGTACAAAAAGTCTTGCTAATTCTGTTTCCAATTTTAAATCGGATCAACCCCGAACGTGCATGGTTTCAGCGGAGGTGCCGATCGAGTATTCATCTAGCATCAACTGCACTTGTTGTCTCAAGGCCGCAATGATGATCCTCCCGTCCCGTGCTATACGTGGGTCCTTGCCAGAGTAAACAGAAGACAGTAATAGCTTGCGTACTACTCCATGTGGAATCTCGAATTTTGCGTGTTATAGCTGATTAATTGCATGCATGACGAGTGATGCCTGAGCCGAATCTGAGCCTGTGGGTGTTCAGCTACTTCACGGCGTTCGCGCCGCCCACCGGCGGCGCTCACATCCATAAATAGCGAGCGGGTGTCTCCCGTGTCAGCAGAAGCAGAAACTGAGAAACAACCAGCAAAAAAGACTTCATACCCCCTAGCTTCAACTGCAAACTGGAGGAAGAAGTCCATGTCTGGCTGGGCGGCCTGATGCTAGGATAGGAACGGGATGCGCTGGGAATTCGAGGTGAAGAGTTCATGAGGATTGCTGCGCAACCATCAGGATCACAAGCACAACGTGGTTGATTGCCCGAAGAAAAATTGAAGACTGAAGCTATGGTCAATCGGGTCCTCGCTGCTCAGTCACCGGCCGCACCCGACGAGGCAAAGCAATTCGCAACGCCGCGGCTGGGAGAAGAACTAAAGAGCTTTAGCGTACTGTATTGACGAACTGTGTCGTGTGGCAGCAGCTTGAAACGATAGGTAGTCAACAACTTTGATTCCAGACGACATGATTCAAATGCACTGCATGTTGTGCATGGTTTTGTGCAATGTCCTATCACTACGTAGCTAGGTTTAACAAGCACTTAATTTGAACAAACTGGAAATGTTCCATCACAATGGAAACGGATCGTGCATCGAGCTTTAACTGGGAATTGGAGTTATTAAAATAAAAGAGAGGCAGAGGAGTAATGACACGACAGTAAACTGCCCGTTAGTTTCTAGCATGCGGAAACTGGATATTTTGCCTGGCTAGATGAAAAGGGTGACGAATTTGGCAGAGCAGCGGTGGGGGCTCAGTTACTCCCGCCTCTGCGTGCGCGTACCATCGTGTTGCACAAGCCGATAAATAGCGGGCACGTTCCTTCTCTCATAAGCCTATAAATAGAAAAGCAGAACCGCACCTCCCTCTCCATTGGGTTGCCAAGAGTGGAGGTGTCAGACCCCATTTCTGGGATCTACTGTGCATCCTGTATCAGTCCCTGGATCAGTAGTTGATACGCACAAGAACACAGATATGATAATCAAAAGCATACTTCGAATAGATAAATAAGTAGGATACCTGATATATGACCTTTAGTGGCGGTACGACAAGGATTAAAACTATCCAAGTACATCCGAACCACTAGGGTGAAGCAGACAGCGGAAACCATGGCCCAACGCCACAAGCAAACTTGAGAAGCAGAACCGAAAACCCAATCGTCGTCGTTCTCTACGAAGTCATCTCCTACTAAACCAACAATTGCAAACACGTGAGTACATAAGGTACTCAGCAAGCCCTACACTACACAAAGGTATACATACATGCATATTTGGTCTTAGCAAGGAATGGACTATACAGTTCATTTGCAGCAAGCAAATTTTATGTAAGGTTCACTAAAGCATATGAAGGAATTTTTAGATAAAACAGAGAAGTACTGTCAGTATTTTAGTTGGTTGGCCCTGGGGGAGTATGAGGCATTCCCGCCAGTTCCCAAGTTTTAGTTGGGCCTTATGACCTCAATGGTCATACCGACCCGGCACACTTACCATCACTTCTAAATCACGAGCAGACTACTGCTCACTCACACTTCAAGGAGTGAGAGGTGGCTAATCATATCGAACTCAACATAGATGCGTCATATGCCGTGACAACGTCCATCCGGATGAATTTTACACTCTGCAGAGGTTGTACATCTTTTCCCACGGGCTACGCACCCTTAGCTAGAGGATACGTAACGCCTAATCCATCTTCTCCGAGTAGTCTCACAAGTCCACCACGAAATCACACCCAGGGGCTTGTGACATGAAAGGTCACTGTGACTTGAAAGGTCACTGGCACAATACTCAAGGTACATCATGCTCCTGTAACAAATAACAGGATCCTGTAACGAATAGCAGGACATGCGATATTCCCGTAACTGATAGCGGGATTCCCGTAACTAATAACGGGTTCCGCAAGCCGGACCACGGGTACGTTTCCCGCGTCTTTTCCTGAGCTTTCGTTGCCTCTACTGGCCTCCAGATGGAACTTGCGAGAGCACCAAGAAGGTAGGGTAGGTCCTTCCCATACAGGTTCCGTGGTTGTACGAGAATCATCTTGTTAAAGGTTGATTGAACCGGTCCTTATATGGCCGGGCAAGCACCATGTCCCACACTAGGGCCTATCACAACATCACAATTCACTAATGGCCTTGCCCGCAGTCCAACCCATCCCATCACCGTCTCCATCAACATCACCTAACACAGTTGTGCTACTCCCAACCCCAATTATCACACACAGCACCAAACTCATTTAACACATTTGTAAAAGCATATATATGAGTACGGTGTGGCAATGTAGAAACATTGCAAGGGGTCCTAAGCAATCTAGTAACAAGGTGAACGTGCCATCATAGAAATGATGACTATCCTAAGGTTATCAAGGTGACAGGTAAACAATGGTAAACAAGGGTTTAGATATCAATGCCTAAGTAACAGACATCAATATCAAATAGCAAGTAGGACCATAACTACACAATCAGTAAAATAACAAGTAATGCATAGTACGAGAACAGGCCATATAGGTGCATTGCGAATCAGTAGGTTCAATCATGATCAAGGAGAAAATAGAGCTTGCCTGGAGAACGCTATCCTAATCTTTCAATTCCGGATCTTCAAGCTCTTCCGTCGAAGTTGATATCTTCAAGTCTGTCTTCTCAGCTTGTGTCCTCCGACTCGTCCTTGAAGCTTGAATTCTTCTGGATCTTCTCGAAGCTTGGATCCCTTTGGCTCGTCCTCGAATCTCACGTAAGCTAGCGCATAAAACATACCGTATAAACAAACTACCGCAAAAGAAATAAAGATCGTAAAGAACCGATAAAATCCAATTAATCCCAATAAGAAGAACCAATAAGAAGAATATAAAATTCCAAGAAATGACTATGGTTATGCAGTGCACATTGTTTATAAAAGATTATTTATTATGAGTTATGTTCATGGCCTTATAAGGGCCATATTCACCTAGACAAACTATTAATTACCTAATTTCTCTTAAAAGAAGCAAGGGTGCAACCTTATGGTGAGGATGATGAGATGCATATGCTTTACTGATGGTGATTGCGTGCATATCTATTATATAAACTCTAAGTTATTTCTATTAAAGAGCAGGGGTGGTTTGAAAAGAGGATGTGCAAATGCATCAGATTCGTAAAGCAACTAAGCATAACATGAGGTTTATTAAGGTGACATGGACTAGGTGAAATGATCATGCACATGCAAACATATGTAAATTTAAGAGTTACACAATCTATAGTTTAAAGATTATATTTTATTTGCAAGCATTGATGAGTTTATTAGCATAACTAAAGTTATTCATTGAAAACTATCATGATTGCATGTAGGCATTAATGTACTTGTGCAGCTCCTGCATGCAATGCTGTATGCAACATGCAGCAGGTAGGAATTATTTATCAAATAAACTTTGTTTTATGATGTTGATGAGCTTACTGAAACAAAAGGGTTGTTTATTTAAACGATTTGCATATGATCCAATGTATGAGGGTGCAAGATTAAATACATGGTCTAGTCATGACATGCACTAAGAAGGCAATAAATAACGAAGGAATAGCCTCAAATAACAGCAAATGAAATACCAATAAGATTCTCAAATAACTGACATCAAATAAAAGAGGTGGATAAATCAATAAACTAGATAAATGGCGAGGACAACATTGGATTAGGTTTGATTAAGCGATAACTGAGCTAGGCTAGGGTTAAAGCTAGGTCGTGATGAAAAGAGGTTACTATACTTGAGGTGGGACGGTACGACGAGAAGAGGTGGAATGGTTCAACAAGAGGGTTTAGGTTCAACACTAATAGTTGCGCTATGCGAGATTAGCGAAGAATGACTTGTTGAGATAGGACTTATCGGGCGAGGGGAGAACATGGGGTATTGATGGCTTGCGGATGTGGGGTGGAGCTCCACGGACAGTATCAAAAGATACTACGCGTTTCTACGGACGCGTGAGCGCAAGAATCGCTCAAAACGGAGCTCAGATGGAAAAGATATAGGTGTTTAAAGATTTTAGGGGCTTGTTTGCAATTACAGAAAGGTTCTAGGGACTTATCTGCAAGAACAGAAAAGGTTTAGGGACCTATCTGTAATTATGGAAAAGTTTAGGGACCTTAGTGTAAAAAGATAAGGACTAAAAGGTAATTATGGAGAAGTATGAGGGTGTTTGTGTAAAAAGGCAGGACCTAAACAGAAATAGAATAAACTGGAGGGGTGTATCTGTAAAAGTACAGAGGCTGGGGATTTTCTAGGATTTTCGGATTTATTTTCGTAAAGAAAATTCTATTTGTTGCGTGGCGCTGACGCAATAAAGGGAAAAGGATTTATTGTTCTACTGGAAAAAACATGGACCGAGTCCATGGAGGCGTGGACCGGGTTCACCGCTCGGTTCATGGTAGACCGGAACAATCTGGGGCGTTGAATCCTGAATGGAGGGCTGAGAGGAGATGGGAGAAGGGGGCGGCGGCCGGTGGCGACCGGGCGGCGCGAGGAGACGGCGGCGGCTCGCCGGAGACGACCGGAATGGCGCTCCGGTGGGCCAAAGACGACGAGAGGAGGTTCGGGAGAAAGCGGAGGAGATGGGGAGTTCACCTGGACGGTCGCGCGAAGCTGCGGAGGAGCGAAGAAGGCCGGCGACGGGAGAGAGTAGAGCTCAGCAATGGCGCGTGGTGAGAGAGGTGCTCCAGCGCTCGCCAGGCTGTGCGGAGGGATGCGGGCGAGGCAGTGGGAGCCCGTAGAGTTTGCGCGCGGTGAAGGAGGGGGGCGGTGACTTCCGGGGGCGGATCGATCGGCGGCGAGCTTGGGGAGAGGATGCGGAAAAGGAGAAATCGGTGAAGGGTGGAGCTCAGGGAAGAGAGAGGAGAGCTGGGAAAGGGACGGGAGCTCTGTGCGCGCCCGTTTTTTATAGCCAGGAGAGAGAGGCTTCGAGGACAAGGAGCTGGCCGGAGTCAAAGGCTGCGGCGACGACCTCATCTTCTCGATTCGCGGTTGCGGCGCCTCACTGCGTTCACGTGGGCAAGCTGGAGCGTGTCAGGTCGGCGCTTCAGCTCGGACGGTGGCGATTCGCGGTGGCCGGCACTTGGACGGCGAAGAGAAGGTCACGGCGAGCTCACTTGGTCAAGATGTGCGGCGGCGGTGTGAACGCGGAGAAAAGGTTGCGGCGCTGGTGTGAATGCGGCAGGGAGTTGCGGCGGCTTGCGTCACATCGGCATGGCTACAGGGGCCGGGGAGCTAAGGTGGAAAGGAGAGGGAGAGAGGAACGGCGGCGATAGAGAGATCGAGAGAGGTCTGCTGTGCTGGAGGAGGAAGACGATGGCACGTGGCTGGGCCGGGCCAGGCCGGAGTGGGCCGAAGCAGGCCGGGAGAAGGAGGGAAAAAAAGAGGCCCACGGCGGAGGAAAACAAAAGAAAAGAAGAAATGGGCTGGGCCGGTAAGACAAAAAGGGGGAGGCGTTCGGCCCAAAGGAAAGAAATCGGTTTAATATTTTCTGGAGTTTGAGAGGCTTCAAATTTGAATAGATTTCAAATTTGAAAAGGAAACTAAAGCTGAACTTACCATGATAAAAGCAAGCAAATCCAAAAATGCACATGGTGACATTTTATGCAGGGTTAAATTCAACTTTTGATTTTTTTTAAAGAGAAATTTGACATACTTTAATTAGTTTTGTTGGAAAGATTTTTAAAAAAATTCAAATTTTTAGTGAATTATTAAATGTAAACAAAACACTCGAGCATAACTTTTATATTCCAAAATTTTCATATTCTAACTAAGTTTGAATTATTTTAGTTAATTTTATTTCAAAATTTGATGAGGAGGAAAGAAATAAACAAAATTCAAAATCGGAGTGATTTTTATTCATTTTAATTTTGGTTTGAAATTTGGGGTGTTACAGGAGGACGACGAGGCTGCGAGACATGTTGCTAGGAATGGGATGCATCGAGAACTCGAGTTGAAGTGTCATGTATAGAAGCAGCTTATCCACCAGATTCCGCAACTTCAAGAACCGGCAAACGGAATGAGAAATGGAGGATCAAAGCTGCCATCAACTCAAATGGGTGCCCCGCACCTCAGCCAGTGGGCGAATCAGTCGCGAGCACAGCGGAGTAGAGTCTCCAGGAGATTATCGAGCTTGATGCCTTGAAAGTGGCTCCTTTATTTTAAGTACCGGCATGCATGGTATATCCAAATTGTACCGTGACGCGCTAATGATGTAGTTTAATGAAATGTCCCATGGTCAGAATGCATGTTTTACTAGAACTTTTGATGATTGGAAATGTTCTGTCAATACCAGTGACACCGGCATATCGCTAATCACTTAATTATGTGTTTAGGGGTGTACATGGCATATATATTAGGATGCATGAGCATATCAATGATCAAAGCAATCCTTAAGCTAAGACACGTACTAAGTGTGTTATGGGTGGAAAATTTTGGCCGTTACCAAGCTTGGCACCTTGATGCTCTACCGCTGGCTGATGACTGTATCCATATGACGTTAAGGATATGGTTCGGTTTGAGAAACCAATGCTACATTATGGAAGAGCAGTTACAGCAGGATAGTTGAAGAGTTAGTTACTACTGGAGTACTAGTACCGTACTAAGTACTACCTTGGCCCGTTTGAGTATATATGCAGCTAGGAGAACTTGGTTAGTTCAAAACCATATATAATGAAATGGAGGTAGTAGTATAACAGATGGCCTATGATATAGTGACAACAGGCCTCTAGAATTGTTGGACGAAAACACCAGAGGATAGAAGCATCAGCTAGCTAGGCAAATGAAGAATATCACTTCCTGTCTGAGAATGACATTGCGAGATCCGTTAAGAATAGGATGCATCGGAAATTTGGGCTCAAGCTGAAGTGCTGAGATTGGTTCCAATAGATTTGAATGCACTATTATGCCCATATAGATTTGAAGAACTTCTCGCTGAACAAGCTTGTAATCTTTCTGCTTGGGTGAACTTTGCCGTGTATATATATAGATGATGGGTCTAGATTCTAGACCCGAGTTGGTCCGCCGGATTAAATGAGCTCTTAAGCTTTTAGACGAATTTACGGTTGACATTTTTTTGAATTAAGAAGCGAAACAGGTAAAAAGCCTCTTGTGATCGATGCCGCCTTGACCTTGAGCTCTAGCTTGTTCATTGCCTGGTTGACTCAAAATCTCAAATACGATACAGTTCATAGCAGCAGGTGATCGGCGGGGTGGAGGAGTTACGACGGTCAATCCAACGATGGCCTACGTGGAAGCCATGTGTATTCTTCTGGCATCGACTGGAGTTAAATAGCGCTGCCAGGGGCACTTACCGGAGTGACCGGCGCACGACATTAGTTAGCTGATGAGATATGCCCCTGAGCCGGAGCGTGTTCATAAATAGCGGACTTCTCCTATGTCGCAGCAACCGGGAACAGACAAGCAGAAAGTACTGCGAGACTCTCTCCGTTGGGTTTGTGCAGCATGAAGGACGCCGAAGTCCAACCTGCAGCTAGGAACGGGATGCGCTGGGAATCCGAGTTGAAGGTCGCTTCTCATTCAGCGGACTTCTCGATCACAATCACCGGCAAATTGAACCGATCAGAGGAGCAGGAACAGGTCGTCAGCTGGGTGATGCGTCTGGTGCGCCTACTCGCTTCATCTGAAGAAGAGGGTAATATAGAAATTAATCGGGGACGCCCAGGAGAGAAGAACTGAAAGGTCTTGAGTGCAATCTCAGAAGTTGACTGCCGCAGCCTGCTGACTGTCGATTAGTAGTTACGATTGCAGTCAACATTATTCAAACGCACTGAAATACTAAGATTTTGCACAATATTCCATCACAACGTAGGTAGTACCTTTCTACATGCTGGACATGTTATACATGAGTACCAGGGACGAGCAGTCTTACTGTCCAAAATAATAGCCATTAGTTATCTCAAACTAATGGCCGTTAGTTTCATCCAACGGTCTGGATTTAATATCAGCAATCTACTATTAATGACCATTAGTAAGGGTAATATGGGAAAAATAATATATTTATAATCAGCAATTCTGTTTTGCATAAATAAAATCAAACTAGCAAGCTAATCATTTTCTGTGTTCATTAATCCAAATATTGTATTGTTCATTATTATTATTTGTTAGCCATTTAGGGTACGTCCTGCCGCCGCACATCAGATTATGATAACAATCCAGTCTGTAGCTTGATCAAACATCAATCGAAGTTGCAAGTTCAATAAAATAAAAAAACATTATGATGCATCGGCATCACAAGCCTACAGAACGGGAAGAACGGTTTCAATGGAAAGAGCGATAGGGGTCGACGGGTGGGGGAAAGGACGGGTGTCGATGGGCGATGGCGGCGTTGTTGCACTGCTCTGGAGAGACGATGGCACGACCAGCTTGCGGCGGCGGCGGCGTGGGTCGAATAGCGTCGAGGTGCATGCGTTTCCGGAAAAATCTAGTTGGGCTTTTTACTTGTTGGGCTGCACAGGAACGTGAACGTGGGCTGACTCTTATAAAATAAAAGTCAATTGACAAAACTTAAAATTATTACTTAATAGTAAATTACAAAGATGCCCTCAAACTAATGGCTATTAGTTTAAGATAACTAATGGCCACTATTTTAGACAGTAAGACTGCTCACCAGGGACACCACCTCTGATCCTAAAAGTCAAGTGAATAACACCACAATCCACGAACAAGATCCTCATCTTGAACCCTGAAGGTGGTTTTCGCGTGGGTATACCACTTATACAGAGACAATCTCATCACTTGGAACCGGGTCAACTTAAACCCAGAAGATGGTTTCAAACCTTTTTTTTTTTTTTTGCGAGGGCTGTACCAGCTGTAATTCATCTCAACTTCCAGAAGCTGTCCCTCTCGCACATGCTACGGGCACTTTGCCGGAGTGAACAGACGAGAGTAATTGCTGGTAATGCCTCTGGTATCAACTGGGGATTTCTGGGATTCGGCTGCACTCAGCTTTTATAAGCAGTGGGCATCTCCCTTTTCTCAGAAGCTGAAAAAAGCAACTAAAACCACCGTCCTCTTTTCCTTGGGCTGTGACGAACGGAGAGAGACGAGGTCGACGGCGGCTGCGAGGCCTACTGCTAGGAGTGGGATACATTGGGAATTCTAGTTGAGGCTGAAGCCGCGAGAGTTGCACATCCTGCACATTCCCCGATTTCAAGCACCTACGAATTGAATGGATCAAGGATAAATGATGGACGATGAGCAGCGTAGCATGCGGCCTGATCCGTCATCATCAATTTTCGGGAGTAATTCTGTTTGCAGACAACATTGCTAGAGTGTAACTATATGATCGTGCACTAGCTACTACTTTGTTTGCAACTGTGAAATTACTGGCAGTCTCATGATCATGAGCTATTGAAGGAAATAGTGCAAGTCTCAATATATTTCTCCAAAGAGAGATGCTGTTATTAAAAGTCTTGTATCCAGACACTCCATATGCATTACAAAATTTAAACAATTCATTAAACCTGCAGATCAAAGTGACATCCGATCTCTCACAACCGTGAATTAACCCGGAAATAACCTTTGCAACACTTCGATTATTTTGTCGAGCAAAAGCTACTCCCTGATGACATCTCCTTTGCCACTGCTGATATGGTTTCCGGTGTAGAAGGCTATGCTAGTAACTCAGTTTCCTATATTTCAATTGAATTTTTCATATAACAGCTCATCATGTTCGAATGTTCCACTCTGCCGGAGCTGTCAGCGACGTTCTCAGCTTCCTGGTGGTGCTCGCAACATGATCTTCCCCGGCCTCGTGCAATGAAACTCGCCATGAGACGTTCCATTTCCGCGGCCTGTAAGGATGCTGGATGAGCGTCCACCTGCATCCATTCCTAATACGGACTCCCGATGCATCCTAACCCTAGCAGCAAGCCTCGGGGCCGCCGCCCTTCATTGTACACAACCACGCGAGAGGAACAGTTTCGCTGGTTGTTTTGCTTAAGCGGGAAGAAATAAAGCATGCTATATATAGAAGTGTAGCCAGTGCACACCGTCTTAGCTCAATCAGCCGGTCAGCCAAAACATTCATACTCCAACACGTAATTGCTGGTGTACTGCTGCATCCTGCATGTGGAGTCTGGACGTTTTGACTGGTTAGATGGGATGAGTGATGATCGAACAGAGCCGGGTGGGGGCCCAAGTCCCCTCCCAGCCGATAAATAACGGTATCTCCTTGTCTACAAAGTCGAGACACACCAAGCAGAAAACGGGCGGTGGTGGCTGCTCTAGGAACGGGATGCATTGGGAGTTTGAATAGAAGCCATACTACACGCCTTTGGCCTGCACCGGCAAATTGAATGGATGTACGTCAGTAGCTGCTGCAGGATGGCCGGTAAAAGCTTGGACGGATTGGTGATCAGTAATTCTAATTGCAAACAGCTATACTAAATATAGTTCCATGACTCTGCGCACTGGGAGAAGATCTGGTGCTCCCAGCCCTATTGGTGCTCCCGTGCTCCCATCTACTGTAGCGCAAAAAACATGCAATCAAAAATTGCAACAAAAATATGAATGGATAGTGCATGCAACGATCTACAATTCATATTTTTGGTTGAGGTGCAACGGAAGCTCGTACAAGAAGATAAAAAAAAGAGAAATCAGACTTTGAATAGTAACGGGTTACGGGTTTATGATGAACAGTTGCAACCCGCACTGTTCACAGCCTGATTTCTCTTTTTTGTATCTTCTTGCACGAGCTTCCGTTGCACCTCAACCAAAAATATGAATTGTAGATCGTTGCATGCACTATCCATTCATATTTTTGTTGCAATTTTTCGCTCATCCATTGAGGTGCTACCGCGGTTGGGAGCACGGTAGCACCACAACCCGCGGTAGCACCAGAACCTTTCATATCATTCATTTATAGTTGATTTTGTTCGAGTTACAAGACCACAGATAGTTGATGATGGAAATTTCTACTTCAATTGTTACTAGGTGATTACAGAAGCAGTGAAACATTGTAGATTTCTCTCAGATTGGACAAGAAATATTTCGTTTTCATATCCAGATATTCCATACGAGTTACAGAACTCAAAAAGGTGTTACACAATTAAAACTGTTCACTATCTTAGCAGATATTACAACAAAATTTTCATTTCCGATTTCATAACGAGCAACTCCTCTTCGGTCGTCTGTTTCCAGACACCACCAACCAGCAGTCTACCCTTCAAAGGAGAGGTCAATTCGGGCATATCAGGAATCTCATGTTCTTGCGGTGGTGTTGATACTTCCAAGATGCTTTCACCCTCCAACTCCTCAGGCTGAGGGTCAAACCTTTCAGAGTGCTCAGCATCCTCCAAATTTTCATGATTCTCTAGCATAGCATTCTCCAGTCCATGATCAGTAGAGATATCAAAGGCAGGAAGAACAGTAGTTGAGCTAAACGAACATGGTACTGTTCCTATTGGACAGGGAGTCCATGACTTCGCTATAGACCATCGGTTGGACAAACCTTCAGAGCCATTTTCAGCTAAACATGCATTGTTCCGCCTCTTCAACTGCGACTTGAACATTTCCATCATCTCGGTTGCTTTTTCAATTGGTTCTTGTTCGTTGCGTGAGGTTCTTGATTCAGAGGGCGAAGAAACTTTAGCCAACCTTTCCAGAGATAACACAGGAAGCTTCCTCAATTTCTCCTTGACATTATTTATGTTCACCATTTCAATCAACTGCAGTGCTGCATCTATGATAGATGTTTCACCTATGGTGGATAAACTCAATAACTTCTGCAGAAGTTTTGCAAGGCAAAAACGAGGGACAGCATTCTTGTCTGAAGAAAGTACTCCTATCTCGTGCACGAGTCCAATGTAGCCCGAATTCTTCAGCTCTTTTATGTTTTTGACAAGCCATAGAACCAAGGAACATAACTTTTTCATTTTAGAAGGCTCGTCCGAAATATACACATATGATTCACCTATAAACATAACCAATAAGCCCAAAAAATATATAAGGAACCAAAAAAGATGAATTAGCATCAAGTTTAGACGCTGAAACAAAATTCGACAGCTCCATATCGCAGGATTGGGAAGAAATTCATTGAATGAAATTTGGAAAGTAAGGCTTTCAGAAAGGGTACAACACTGAGCATACGAGGCTATAAGAAATACCTTTGTCTTTGAGCTCTTCCTCAGCCTCAATCATTTCAATTACTGACTTTAGTGCACTAAGCAGCAATCTTGGTTCTTTCTCTGACAGTTTCAATAAGATATTTTTCATATCGCTACTCGATATTAGAAAATGAGATGAATGATTCTCAGGAACACAATCAGTTTCTTGCATGTCACCACTTTCAGTGGACTCTGGAGCATCTATAAGTAAAAAATCCAGTATAATAGAGACAACCTCAAAGGGAAATGCATAGTATAGTCGCCGAGTAGACTTTATGGTTTTGGAAATCAGTTTTTCAGAACCTGCATTTAGAATTAAGATATCTTGGTCACTATTTCTTCCAGATAAACTTTTAATCATCAATCTCTGATAAATATTGAAACTCGCGGTTGAACAGATGGTAATAATAGCACTGACAGAAGAGTATTCAGAGAGTGGATAATCCCAGGGATGAGAACAAATGAGAATGATCTCAATTAAACACCCGAGCTTACATATGTGGAAAAGATGTTCTGAATGATGGAAGAAATAATTAAAACCAAAGTTTCAAGAGGTGTGTTATTTATACATTCTAGAGCATACTCCTCGAGTTGTCTGGGCGTAAAAATTCAGTTTTTTTTATTTTAGTGTAGATCAAAGCAACACATCAAACTAAATAGGTTGAAGGTACAAGTTATTGAGGGAAAACAGCAAAATCAGCAACCATAGCAAGTTGGAGCCTATAATTGGGTAATACATTCCATCAGTTTGAGGTTTACAATTAAACTGTATAAGTCAAGTACTTAGTGCTTCTTTAATAATATAGTGGGGATCAAATGTCTTTATTTCTTTGATGCTACATTTTCTCATGAAAACAGAAGTGTGAGACTCCTATATCAGATGATCTATCTGATAGCAAAGTTAACCACTCAGGCATAAGGCCACCCAGAAAATTCTGGACGCTGCCCGAATTACTCAGACCTATTAAGCAAGAAAAGATCACCTTCTCATTACCAAAACATAATTTGGTGGACCTTAAGTAGATACAAAGTTAACTAGATAGCAGCCCAGGTCCTAAAGAAATAAATAAACCAAAGTTCAGGCTCAACAACAATTCTTTCTACAAGTTAGCAATACTTACGTTTCCTTTTAGAGCCAGCTTTCGATTTTTTTGAATCATTGCTCTTCAGAAAGTGGGCGATCTCATGCAGTCTCAACCTCAGTTCTACTTGAGGATCGGGAATAGAGTTAGTCTGGCGATCCCAGTAAATGCACCTCAACCAATCAAATGCCTGAAAATAGACTTACCAAGTATACATATCAAAGCTAGAGTAAATTAATAAAAATTTCAATCAACAAACTCTTTAGCTTTTGCTTCTACAACCAGCAAAAGAACTATAAGTAATAGCAAACTCGTCTTACCTTAATGCTTGCTAGGCGTAACAGCCGCAGAGAGGGAAGACTGCGATGAGAACTCTCTACATTCAGCATAAAAAAAAATTCTCAGGGCACCAATTTGCAGTGATCATCTGAAAGGCAGATGAAACAAATAAGGAAAAAGTCCATATTTTGGCCTTCAACTCAGCCCCATGGTTCGATTGACACCGTGAATTCTAATACCATTTAACTCTGGCTCTCGAATTGTCGAAAGAGTCAATTAAACCATGAGGATAGTCAAGTGACCATAGAGACTTTTTCCAATAAATAATTAAATGGGATGAATTCACAGTGTAATTCTAACCATGGCGAATATCGACCAGAACTCGTGGTATTCCAACAGCCTCAGCTAATTCAGATATTGAACGACCAGTTTTCTTATGAGGATTCTCCACAAAGCCATTTACAAGCCTGGCAGTGTTTAAAAAAAGAAAAGGAAGTAAGGAACAATTGTTCATTGTATTTGGTAAAAGTTGAACTGCAGGAGAAATCTGCATTATGCAGCAGGAACTAGGAAGATGTATCCATAAGAAGAGACATACACATCAAATGGTGTTAAAAGGTCTCAAAGATCATGCAATGATATATCATGTTTATAAATTTGATTGTCACTACAGTTCTGCGATGTACAAAAGTGCAGATTTCAACCACTCCACATGCATAGGGGATGAAGTATAATTATTCAGTGTGTGCATCTACCAGCGCTACAATGTTGGTACTCTGTCAGGCAAACCTTTCCAATCCTATCATGCAAAACATGACGACGGGACTTCCCATGCCATTTCAGCAAGCAACTATTCTAATATATCATTAAATGGTTGTATTTACATAACGGGCTTTAACTATTTTCTAAACACTTCTGCGAGTGACATGAAAACTGGAACACGTCACAATACTACCAATACGAAAACTGGTAACACATCAAATAAAAAAAAAATACCAAAAAGTGAGCACTAACTTACTTTTCAAGGCCAACAGGAAAATAGAAGTTCATGTTGTCAGCAATAATGTATGAAGCCGAAGGCTCAATGTATCCCATGCCATTTCAGCAAGCAACTATTCTAATATATCATACACAAGATGAGAATTGCAGCCGGAGTTTACTCACCTCATGATTGCCATGCTATACAGCATCGTGAGCATCTCATCAGACTCCAGCGCATCATCCGCAGCCATTCCACTGCTAGGAAAAAGAGAAATTATCTCATACAACACTGTTCCGAACAACCACAAAAACTCTCCTGCTCTGTATCAAACAACGTACCGGAAGAAGGGATCCCGCATCCGTATCTCGACGAAGGAGGCGGTGACATCCACGGGGATCGGGAGCGAGCCCCTGCTCCGCCACGCCGCAATCTGGACCAAATGGAACTATTAAAAATCCCATGATATTACTGAAACTAATTGCGCCCTCTGGTTCACAGAATGTGTTTGTTACCCTGCGAAGAGCGGCGGCGGGGTAGGGGGAGAAGAGGCCGTCGCGCACGAACAGCCACTCCGACCAGCTCGACCAAGGCACCAGCTTCCTTCCGGTCGACAGGCCGCCAGCATCGCCATATGAGCCTGACGCCTTGGCTTCCGGCGGCGCCCCCGTCTCCGCCGCCGCCGCCGCCATGGGAGCCAAGCCAAGCGGGGGTCTCAAGTCAGAACCCTACTAAACCCAGGAAGTAAATCCTCGTGCAACTGACCGGTGGGCCCCACGGGGAGAATTTTATTTGGTGAAGGAGACCGACTCACTGACTAGGTGGGACCAAGATGTAAGCGTAGCGGAATGGGTGTTGTTTGCAATTTGTCCAGGCGTCCAGCGGAGGCGATGATGGCTCCGAGGTTCCCCTCCTGCGACCGTGCCCGCCCTCCGGCGTTCATGGCCTCGCTGTCGCTGGAGCGGAGGCGAGCCGGTTGCTGCATCAGAGACGACGGAATCGGTTGGACGCCGCCGCGTCCTTCTGCAGTCCCCATTGTCAGCTCCACCCTGTCAAAGGCTGGCATGTGAGTAACCTAAATCAAAGTTACTGTTTCGTTCGTGGTCATGTGTGATGATATCGATTGTTGTTGTTCAATTTTGGGCCTAGTGTCATGCTTATAGGTAGATAGAGATCTAATTTTGCTTTGGCTTGACTAAATGACCAATGGAGATGAAACCCAAAATGACCACTTATTTGCTCCCATTTCGAATGCATTGAAAATTTAAAGGCCTATGACTCATAGGAAGAAGGTAGTGACGACTCGTCCTACTTAGGAATCTTTATAATGAAGCTATTAGCATTAGTACAAAATAGCAATCGTACTTTGAAGCTAGGTTACACTATTGTTTCCTTTAAACTAGTATATATCTCAAGTCTGCAAAGAACTGAACAATTTTAAACAAGGTCATTATGCGTTAAGTAGAAGTTAACTACCATCAGTATGCAGAACGATTTGCCAAAGTAACAGCAAATTAAACGTTCGCTTTTATGTTTTATATACTGTGCGGGTCCGGTTTCTCTTATTTCTTTTAATTTGGTTAACCAGTTTGTTTATATTGAGATATGTGAACCAAAAACTGGGAGGAAATATCTAAAATATACACTTCTAATATTATCATGGCACGTGAAAAGAGAAATAATTTCAACATCAGTATCGCCGATATGAGGAAAAGTGTCACCTTTTATATCTGCTCAAGCATAATAATATCTCCATCAATCTCAATGTCTCTTATATGAGCAATCTTGTCTCGATCCGGTCCGCCTTCTTGACACCGTTGTTTAATTAGTGGGCATTGTTTGATGTAGAGTTCCTTGAGGCCCCTGGGAAGGCCTTCTTCTGGCAAGCTTTCAATCTCAGGACAGTTGCAAACGTGTAGTGTTTCAAGTGAGGAGACTTCATACAGGCTTTCAGGCAAAGATTGGAGGTCATCACAGCACATTATCTCCAAGAATTGCAGTGTATGAGGTAAACCCTCCACTGGGAAGTTACTGATACCAGGGCAGTCAGCAACTTTAAGATGTTTGAGATGAGGAAGGTGTCTTAGTCCATTTAGAAGCACGCATGCTAATTGAGAGCATGAGTTTAGACGGATGTCTTCGATTGAAGTGGGAAGCAAGCCTCCCTCTAATGCTGTCCAAGGCACCAGACAAGGGCACTCATAGATGTGCAGGCTTCTTAGAGATGAAAGAGGACGGAAACACTCCTCTGGAAGTGATACAAGCTCTTCACAATGGGCTATTGTTAAACTCTTGAGAGCTGTAGGCTTGTGAGCAAGCAAGCCTACACGCAGAGATGTTAGGTTCGGACAGTCATTTATGTATAGAGAGGTTAGAGAAGATGGACAGGCTCCATTTTGAAGCTCAGGTAGTGACTCAAGTCCAGATTCTTGTATCCTCAGCGATGTCAGTGTTGATGGAAGAGGGGGTAACTTCTTCAGTTTGGGGCACATTATAAGACCAAGGTCAGTTAATTTAGGAAAAAGCTGTTCAGCGACATCAAAGCTCCAGTCTCTCAAATTTGGCATATCTTCCAACAGAAGTTCTTCTAAAGCTGGAAAGCACTTACGGTTTCCAAATCCTATGAACTCAGGCCCGAGTTGTGTCACCTCGGTTGCCCCTGCTATATCGAGATTTCTGAGAAAGGGAAGTTGACCTAGAGGTGGGAGCACCCTGCTTCTGCAGTTGCATATGTGAATGGTTTGGAGATTGGGAAGAGATGAACTAGCCAGCCAGGTTGGGAACCTCAGCCCTGTGAATCCCTTAATCATCAACTCCTTGAGATCAAAATGTGGTTGAAGGCCTTCTAGGACATTTTCCTGTTGTTCTAAATGACTGACTTTGCATTCCTCATCCCAAACAAGGTGTAAAGTTCGAAGATGTTCTTTGGCTTTCAACTTTGCACCAAAAGCATCTTGTTCATCAACTACATTGTTGAGGCCACGAATGGAGAGCTGTCCGTGAAGCTGATCCATGTTACTCAACTCTGTGACCTTGTATCCTAGGCGCTTCTGAACAACAAATTCCTCTAGTTCCTGGAGGCAGACCAAACTTCCTATTCCAGGTACCCTGGTTAACAACCTTGTGCTTGCCTCTAAGTGGCGCATGTTAATGAGCTTAGTGATGCCTTGTGGCACCTCCCTTAGTGAATTGCAGTCAGTCAGCTTCAGTATTTGCAAATTATGGAGCTTAACAATAGATACCGGTAATTTTTTTATTTGTGTGCTAGTGAGATCTAGGAAACGAAGCTGCTTCAAATTTCCAATAGATTCTGGCAGTTCTTTAAGACCTCTCCCATGCATATCAAGCACCCGAAGAAATTGAAGTTTAATAAAGACACTATCAGGCAACTGAGACATCTTAGATTTGTATCCATGCATGATAACCAGTGTTCTTAACTTCCTATAACCATAAAGTGGGCCAAACTGCATGCAATTGGCATCCGTGCATGAAAATGAAAGATGACGGATCTTACTAGCATTATCAAGCATTCGGTCATGCTCGAATTGATGACAGTCTTCGATGGAAATAAATCTGGCAAGATCATGCATGGCATTGTGCATGACATAGTTATCCTTGTAGGGCTGGAAGAACGATCTGTTTAGTAGCTCACTAAAGTATGAATTGCCGGTATCCTCCAGTCTTTGATTTCTAGATTTCCTGATGAAACCAAGTGCTAGCCAAACCTTAACCAACTTCTCTCTCCTGAATATATAATCTTTCGGATATACAGAACAGAACACAAAGCACTGCTTGAGATGTGGTGGTAAGTGGTTGTAGCTTAGCTGTAGAGCAGGCAATATGTTATTCCTCTCTGCTGGTAGCTCCCATATATCATTTCTTAGTATGCCCTTCCACTCCTCTTCATCTGCTTTGCAAAAGAGTAGGCTTCCTAATGCCTTTGATGCTAGAGGCAGTCCCTCAAGCTTCTTCACAATTTCCCTGCCTATCAGCTCCAACTGTGGATATGTGCTGCAGTCACCATCCCTGAATGCATGGCTCTTGAAGATAGACCAGCTATCATCATCCGATAGTTTCTGTAGCTTGTAGGGCTCTATCCCTCCCATGATTCTGCCAACATCCTCATGTCGTGATGTTACCACTATTTTGCTTCCTAGCCCTCCTGAAAGTAAAGCTGCTCTATAACTGAGCCATTTATCGCGGTCTTCATTCCAGACATCATCCAAGACAAGCAAGTACCTCTTGCCCCGGAGTACTCTGGAGAGCGTTTCTTGAAGCATGTTCATGTTACTGCTGGCAAAGGATTGGTCATAGGCAGCAGCCTCAAGAGTTTCTTGTGTCATCTTTTTCTCATCGAAACTTGCAGACACATAAACCCAAATCCTTAACTGGAAATGTTCTGTTACTCTGTCATCATGGTACACCATTTGCATGAGAGTTGTCTTACCAAGCCCACCCATGCCAATAACTGGAATGACACAAACATTGCAGGGATTATGTCCACCGTCAGACAGCAGCAGCCTCACCATTTCCTCTCTGTCTTCGTCTCTGCCAAATACAGCTGAACCATCTACAAGAGAACTCGACTGCGGTCGCTCTGAGGTCTCCCGCCTATTAATTTCACCTAGACTTTGGAGCCCAATGGTGGCCCGATCTTTTGCAATCTTATCCAACCTCTCCATTATGCTGCTAATCTTTTGCTTTATTTTGTACTGGTATAGATTCCTACGAATGAAGGAGGCTGGAGAATGGACACTTGCCTGTGTGTGAAGCCTCAGATGCATACTTTTGGCCTCATATCTGTCCAAGAGATCATCAACGTCGTATGCGATATCTTTGAGCTTTGCCAACCATCCCCTCACGGACGCATTTGTCAGCTGCTTTGCCTCAGCGTCTTCAAGGAAGTTCTTCAACTCAGAGAGTGTGCCAGAGAGGTTGTCTAGCTTGCCTTGGATGCCTCTATAAGATTTGAACTGATCAAGAACTACGTCTGACAGCTTCTCAAAGAGGGTCTGCATAAATGCTCCTAAAATTGCCTCCGCAGCCATGGGAGTATGCTTCGGTGTTCCCCCTCTGTCAGCCGTAATCTTGTTTTGTTTGCTGTTGGTCTGTACGAACCAAGAATGAAGGAAGGCTCAAAGGCTTTCGCCCTGCAGAGGCCAAAGCGCGTGTGGACTCATTGACCTGAAGATAGCCTTTTTTATTCAGCTTTTGTATACCAGCCCGTTCGCCCTGCAGAGGCCAAAGCGTGTGTGGACTCATTGACCTGAAGATAGCCTTTTTCCATTCAGCTTTTGTATACCAGCCCTCACTACGTGGTGGAGAAAACTATTCCTAAACAATTCTTAATCTGAAAGCGCACCTACCATGTGTGGTTCTCCCCATACAATTATAAATGGGGGCTACCATGGTTCTGTTCCTTGGACATTTTATGTTTTTGCATCACCAGTACTGTAGCTTGGTGCACGAGGCCGTTTCGGAGCTTGTGTCTCATCTGAACATCCCAATACAAGTATTAGTTCCTGAACCATTGAAAGTGAGTAAGCTCTAATTGTGATAGTTCATTCCAGATTCACAGGACCCATTGGTGGCAAAATCAAAACAGGTTGCTGGTGAGGAAACTTCGCTTTGTTAAAGTCAGGACTGTGGAAGCCATTCTTTGACTCACTGAAGGAGACAGCTTAACAGATCATTTTTTTTTTTACAATGAAAGAGAGGAGTGTATACTAATCAAAGCACAGCAGAGCTACAATGAGGTTCAGCAGCAACATGGCAGCTTCACAGAGCATTTTCGCAGGCAACAATGAGGTTCCAGTGGTGTGATGGTGCTTGTTAGTACCTAACAATCTGTCATATGTTCATACTTAGGCAGTTAGCAGGACTTCTTTAGTGACAGTACCTGCTCATTGATGTTCCTTCTGAAGTTTCGCTGGAAAAATGTGTATGAATAATTGAATGTGGGCAATTCTTTCAGAGAGGAGGGCGGTTCTTTCAGGTCAGAGAGGAAATTCCAACGAGTAGAAAGTGGGTTCGTCATCTTTGGGCACGCAGTGCAGCACTGAACTGAAGACGCCAAGATGAGCAACGAAGTGAAGCTTGGTACTAGGTTCCAGGAAGGAGATTGATTGAAGAGACAGGTTTCAGCAGTTTAGGGCACGCCTCCGAGGAAGTTCTTCGACAGGTATAGCAGGTTCAGTTGTCAGTTTGCCCTGCATTTTGGAGTCCCCCATGGTCCTTTTCTAGAAGAACGTGTTGTCATTGTGTGTCTTCTCTTCTTTGTTTTCCTCTGTTTGAAGTCTTTGTGCCGCTGAATGTGCTATTCTTTGTACTGTGCTCCTGAACTACCATGAATCTGAGAGATGGTTTTGAACTGTAGGCATCTGTTTCTGATAGTTTTTCTTACTGGGCGAGATGATGATCTGATTAGTGATTCGATCGTTTATCACACTGACCATACACGGCAGTGGAATCTTTTTGCAGATGAGCTTTCTCTACCGGCTAGTGTCAAAGGCACGTGAAGGCTCGGTCTCCATGCCGTGACGCACACATCCAATCGGAGCCTCGCCTCCGGCGTGGTGTAGCGTGAGGATGATGAGCCTGATGCGTTTCGCTCACCATCCGATTGGCTGTTCTTGGCCTGTTAGTCAACAGCCTGGATGGAATCCAGTCCGAAAGATTATCCGAGGCTTGTGGCTTTTATCCAGTCGCGCGCCTCTTTCCGATCGTTAAAATACTCGGTCGCCAACTGAGGAAGCCCAACTGACGCCGCACGCGACGCGACCTGCGGCCAGCGGCTTCCCGACTCACAGCTTCTGCCTTGCCATGGCGACGCCCTGCCTGCTGGTCCTCCTGCTGCTGCCGGCGCTGCTCGCCGTCGCGGCGTCCCACCCGGGGCACGAGGTGCGCTTTGACTTGTAACTACGCGTATTTAGCAGTTTGTGAGATGATCGAGTGATCGGGTTCGGTTTCGCGCGTCAAGTTCTGTGCGGCTGCAGGTGGGACGCCGCCGGCTGCGGCGGGGGCGGGGACGGCACGAGGATCCTGATCAAGGGCGGGACGGTGGTGAACGCGCACCGGGCGGAGGCGGCCGACGTGTACATCGAGGACGGCGTCGTCCTCGCCGTCCGGCCCAACATCCCGGTGAGTGTTCCTTCGTCCCCGCGCCGTTGCCGGATTGGTTTTCGAATCTGTGGATCCCCGCGAGCGTTCGACTCGCGCCACTCTGCTGCGCCTACAGGTGGCTCGGGGTTACTTGATGGGTTCCTGACGCTTGACTAGTCTATGTTGTTTGACTTGAATTGATTTGGATCACTACAGTACGATTTGTCTGTTGTGTTCTCATCTGGACAATTCGGATGGACATTTCTAGGTCGGTGATGACAATGTCAGAGTGATTGACGCGACCGGGAAATATGTGATGCCAGGTGATTTCTTAAGGTGTGATGAACATTTCAGGTGCATGTTATTGTTCAGTTCCTCATCCTTCAGGTGAATGTCACAGGTGGAATTGACCCTCACACGCACCTGGAGATGGAATTCATGGGGACCGTGGCAATAGATGACTTCTTCAGCGGCCATGCTGCGGCACTGGCCGGTGGGACTACCATGCACATTGACTTTGTCATTCCAGTGAATGGCAACTTAACTGCAGGCTTGGAGTCTTACAAGCAGAAAGCAGCAAAATCTGCCATGGATTATGGTTTCACATGGCCATTACGAAGTGGGATGATGAGGTTGCAAGGGAAATGGAAGTCATGGTTAAGGAACATGGTCAGTGCACTTTGGTTTTGCTGCAGTGTTAGTTACTCTTCTTTTTTTTTTTCTGAAAATTGTGTTTCCTTTAATACAATTCACTCTCCATATTCCCTTGTTAACCAGTTTTGCAAAGGTCCCAAATTCATGGTGAATGCTTCATTAGATGCTGAAGTGTGCCGTATTAATTGTCAAAATTGCAGGAATCAAT
>JAAXCT010003787.1:0-24722 GCA_012490785.1 Eragrostis nindensis | reverse complement strand
TCAGAGTATCCTGTGGAAAGCCCTCGGTCGAAACAGTGGAACAGAGCAGGCTCGAAGTATCTCAAGTGTTCATATGGATTCTCATGTTCATCTCCGCAGAAAATTTTCCCCTAAACCAGTCCTATGAGTTCTGGACGAATCTCATAGCTCTTTGGCTGTGATTGGTGCAGATGCTGGAGGAGGCTCTGCAGTATTCTCTCCTTTCAGAGCATTGGCGTAGACGATGGAAGATGGGTCCATGGTATAATGATAAAGAAAAAGAAATACAAAAATAAAACAAAATAAACCTATTCACAGATGACTCTAGATTCAGAGTTCTAGTATAGCTACCGTTCCCCGGCAACGGCGCCAGAAAGCTAGTTGGCGTCATCCTAAGGCTTAACAGAAATAAATCCGCAAGCGTACGGATACCGATGTAGATTTCACCTAGGAGTATTCCTAAGGTATCGAAATCCACAGGGAACGAACAATGTACTAATGCTCAAAATCTATGCAGAATATCCGTAAACAAGGGCACACTAAGCAGGGAAAAATGTAGTAAAAGTAATAGTCCACTGCCAGGTAATCTAATGCAAGGTATTAAAAACTGAGCAATGCGATAAGGGTCTTTCTATATCATTTACTTCGGGGCACGGCCGCCGCAAAACACGCAACTCGGTAACTAGGTTCAACGTATTCGGTCAACGGACCGCGTCTAGGCCCTACACATTCAACCCGAACGTGGTGGACTACAGAGACCGGTGCATCTGTCACATATACTCGCGGCTACCACATCATCCCGTGGGGTTGAGGGCAACTCAAGATAAATCAAAGTATAAACACCACGTTTACACCTCTCATTTTACTAGCATCTAGCAATTGTTCTAGAACTAGCAAATGTAGTAAATAAGAAATACTTACTACATACATGAATCCCATAAATGATAAAGAAGATACCTTACTTTATTGCTCAATTAACAATATCCTTACATGTTACCCGACCTGGAAGACTAGGGGGACTACTCCCGGGCGGGTACGGAGTACATACCGAGGCGCCGAAGAAGAAAAGCTCCGGCATCTCCGGAGCTTCCGCCCTTCCTCCGCCCTCACTCACTACTCCTAACGCTCGACAGAGCTTTGCTACACTGGAATGAATCTAAACTTGTGTATCTCAAGGTGCGAGTTGTTCTGGAGCCGCAAAGGGGTATTTATAGGACCCTTGGGACAGGGGGGGTCTTTATAGCTGAAGGCGGAGTGGCGGCGCGCGCCAAGTCAGGCGGCCGGCCCCCCTACTTGGCCGGCGGCCGTAGATTCTTCCGGATGGCCACCGCCTTCGATGTGGATGCTCACGATCGCTTTCTTGGTGTCGGTTCGAAGGTAGTTACTTGCTGGGGGCGGCAGAGGTGGAGTAAGCGTCAAGTTTAGGCCCAAAGCCCACTTTCGGTATGTCGGTTTCTCTCCACGTGAACTGGGCCTTGATTTGTGGTGTGCACGCCGTGTGTAGCTCACTGGAGGAAGCTCGGATCCAAAGGAAACAAAAGTAGGCCGACCGGCCTAGGATGGGGCCGGCCGGCCAGGAAATTTCTGCATTTCCTCCAATTATTCTTTGAGGCATAACTTCTGGTCCCAAACTCCGAATTGGGTGAACCAAAAGTCAATTTTTGACTATCTCGGAGAGAACTTCCATATGGTGAGGTCAAATATATTATTTGAATAATTTATGTTCATGACCAAATGCCTCTTTCTTTGTAGTTTGTGGTGATTTTCCTTCATAAATGATCCTGCAATCAAAATATCACCAAAACTTGTGGAAAGCCATTTAGTCCATAAAATATTCATTTTATTCTTGATTTAAGGCTTTTATAAGATGGTGTTGGCGGTAAAAAGTGTAGTTAAGGACCGCCAACAGTCACTTCATATAGTAGTCTTCATGTTCACTTCTCCTCAACACCAACTTCATTGCAACCTTTTAAGTGTTGGCACTCCAATAGTGTATCACTACATCCATGAGACTAAACATCTTGCACACTAGCAAACCTTGTTAGTCTCATTGACCATGTTGACATCAATCACCAAAACCTATGAACCACGCTCTAGGTTCATTGATCTTACAACACCGCCGCCGTTCCGCGGTCGCCGCCCTCCGCCGCGCTAACCTGGCTTCGCCGGTCTCGTGTCCGCGGCCGCGTGGGTGAGAGCAGCGCAGATGCTCTGCTAGGCAACGTGCATGGGTCCCACCGCGGGGGAGCGCGTCTCGCGAGTCGCGATTGACCGGTCATGTTTCACGTATGCACTTCGCGAGCGTGTACAGATATGTACGAAATTATTAAAAATTTGTTTTATAAGTTCACGTTTGAGGATAATGTTTGTATTTCATAAGTTTATATTGACTTTGCTTCATAAGATTATACATAAGTTGGTTCATAAGTTTGCATATTGTAAGTTTGTATAAAAGTCGGTTCATAAGTTTGCGTCTCGTAAGTTTGTACAGAAGTTGGTTCATAAGTTTACGTCTCGTAAGTTTATACAGAAGTTGGTTCATAAGTTTGCATCTCGTAAGTTTGTATAGATGTTCGTTCATAAGTTTGCGTCTCGTAAGTTTGTATAAAAGTTGGTTCATAAGTTTGCTTTGCGTAAGTTCGTACAAAAGTTGGTTTATAAGTTTGCTTTTCGTAAGTTTGTACAAAAGTTAGTCCATAAGTTTGCATCTTGTAAGTTTGTACATAAGTTGTCTTATAAGTTTCTATCCATGGAACTACTAGCATCAAATTTTTTTACTCCGTCCTAGTGGTAGGCCCCATGGCCCACATGTGAGCAGGTCTCGTGCTGGCATGCATGCATGCAAGAACCTGTTCAGGCTGACAGAAGCAAGCCCACATGGTGGGTCCCATGGGTCACAACACGAGTAACGGAGGCGGCCACGTTTGCGAGCGATAGAAACGACGCGACCAGCGCGGGCCCGACAGCTTGTCTTTTTGCTGCCGGAGCGAGTGCGCGACTTGGCTTCCGGGCGTGTGCGGATTAGAGCAAGACCAATGCGCGCCGGTCTCACCTCAGATTCAGTCAAGCCTGCAGCCCATGCTCCCAACGCTTTGGCTCCTCACCGTACTCCAAAATCCATTTTTTATTCACTGTCCACCGCTTTATGCTGGCAGCAAGAGAGCGAGAGCGACCGGCTGAGCTGCGAGCGACAAACTCTCTTTCTCTCTCCATTTCTCTCTCTTCCACGCATGCAAAAGCTGACGTGTATGGTCGATGCGACAAGGGTTGGGCTTGCTCTTAGACTATCCGCACTGGTTACGCTAAAGGGAACCTGGAGGTCGGGATAGCGTGAAAATCTTCTGCAGCGGGGACGGTAAAGGGAACGGTAAGGTAGCGTTTGCCCTCCGAAACGCTATTCTAAGCGATATAGCGAGGACCGCTACCTGGGGGAGTGGGTCCCGTCGCCCCAACCACCGCCCTTCCGCCGCCCCGCGCTCGCCCTTCCGCCGCCGCCCCGCGCTCGGCAGCCGCCGCCCTGTGGATCCGCGCCATGGACAGAGAAGGGAAGAGGCGGACGAGACGGAGCACCATGGACTCCGACGCGAGGTCCCTCGTCAGCCAGAGCGAGGAGAGGGAAGAGGCGGACGAGACGGAGCACCGCAGGGTGGTCCTGGGCATCAACAGCCACCACAAGCCTTCGCCGCGCGAGCCACAAATCGAAGAAACCGACGACAAATCGAACAAATCGAGCCGGAGAAGCAGTTCTTGACGAGCTTGACCCTGACGAACCTGTCCTGGATCGGCAGCCGATGCTGCGGAGCACCCTCACGATGGCCACCATCGCGTCCTCCTCCTCCTCCCCGCCGGCCTCGTCGAACCCGTACACGGGCACCCGCGGCGCCGAGTCCGAGGGAGATGAGGGCCGCCGAGGCAGCGCCGATGACGGAGATGAGGGAGACGAGGCCGCCGAGGCAGCGCCGATGAGGGAGATGAGGGAGATGAGGGCCGCCGAGGCAGCGCCGATGACGGAGATGAGGGCCGGCTTGGCCTTGAACGCGGCGCTGCGAGGAGCTTGAGGAGGCGCGGGAGAGGGCCCGGGTGGAGCAGCGCGTCGGCGAGCGGCTCCAAGCGCCGCGGGTGGCGACTCCGCCACGCCCGCCGCGCTGCCTTGGCCTGCTTGGCCTTGGAGGGAGGAGGGGCGGGAGGAGGGGCGGAGGCGCGCGAGGGGAGGGGAGGAAGGGGCCGGCGACAGTGCGCGAGAGAGAGAACGGAGAGTTCGAGAGAGGAGGAGGGGGAGGTTGAATAAAATATAATTTAGTTGGTATAGAGGTTGAGATATAGAGGTTCACCGCTGCAAGAGAAGTTGATATAGAGTAGAGAATCTTGATGACTAGGACAAAATATTCTTTTTAGACGTTGGATATAGAGGTTCACCAATGCGGATAGTCAGTCTTAGCCATGCCCACATCGTCGTTCGTTTCCGCATCTACGTGCGCACTGCCGTCTGACGTACTCCAGACGATCCCGTTCCCAACCCGTGTAGGATTCCCTGCCGTCCCCACGGCCCAACAAAAAGCAAGCCCGGCCGGCCACCCCCGAGAGCCCCGACCCCTAGAAGAGCCGTCAGAGGAGCGGAACCCTAGCGCCCGGATCCAATCTCGATCTTCGCCGCGGTCGACATCCCCTGCTCCAATCAATGCAGTCGTCCGCCGCCTCCCGGCCATGTACCACGCCGGAAGCTGCCGACGCCGCCTCCCGGCCACGTAGCCCACCGGAAGCCGGCTCCTGGTGCCCCGACTTCCCTGCGTGTGTCCTCCTCGACACGATGGGGCGCATCGGTCCCTGCGACGACAGTGCAACCACGGCTACAGGTACGACGAGTGCCGGCTGGCGCATCAAGGTATCCTTCGAGATTGCCGAGCCGCCTGTTCTCTCACGCTTCTTCGTCCACTTCCCCGACCTGGAGTCGGTCGACTCAAGAGTCTGCTCACACCGGCGCAGATGGCGCCGTCGTACTTATACGCCTGACCTTCCCCGACCCCGGCTTCAAATATAGGATGAGCAGCGACTTCTTCATCTACAGGGTTGCCCCCGGAATCCCGTCGCTCTACCTTCTGCCGAGCCCCAACCCGATTGGCCTCCACGGCAATCATGTCGCCATCTTATCCTGTGACGATGATTTGCTTGGCAACTACTGTCTTGTTGTCATTCCTAAACGACGATTTGATTCTGATGGTCAGATGTGGTATGATCTCCAAATCTTCTCAACCAAGACTGAGTTGTGGAGCACTAGAGTGGCAGCAGTGACTCGAGATCTGGAGGGGTATCGCTGTCAGTTCCAGCCCTCTAAGGTGTTCTCCATTGGGGAAGGATTGATGGCCTGGGTTGATCTGCGTTATGGTATTCTGCTGTGCAACTTGCTTGTTGAAGAACCCGATATGAGTCTGATCGAATTGGGCCATTGATGGCCAGCAACAATGTGAAGTTCTCGCTCAATTCGGATGGAATGTTGCCTCCTCTAGATAAGATTCGTGATGTTACCTTCAGAGATGGTTGTTTCAGGTTCATGGAGATAGAATACCCAGAATTGGATGATGAAGACAACCTGATGCAGTTACGATGGAGGGCCACTATATTCACGAGGACCATTGAGTCACAGAACTGGCAGCATCACCACACTTTTGACTCTGCTGAGTTCTCCCCTGGTGATAAATGTTTTCCTTTATGTTTTCCTAAGATCTGGGAGTACAACAAGGACAAGCTGTCCCTCAACAGGATGCTAACAAGCTCAAGCCCCATACTTGACATGTACCAAGATGATGTTGTCTACATGATATGTAAGCTGAAGGTGGACGACCCAGACGGCTGGGTGCTTGCTATCAACACCTTAAGCAACAAAGTGGAAAGCACTGAGCCCTTTTCAGCTGAAAGAGTGTATTTCCATCGTACTGTTCTGCCATGTGCTTTCTCCAACTGCCTTAGAAATGTTCAAGGTAATTTTTTACTGATACATGTTCCCCTACTGTGCAACTAGTTGCAATACTAGTATCATTGTTAGTTCTATTACATTGTTAGTTCTATTACGTGAAGCATTGAAGTAAATCAAAGTACCATAGTGTGAGAGTGACCTCTCAACAGCATGGATTTGTACCTTCTGAATTCTCAAATGAATGAGGTTGATTGCGCACAATTGGTAGCAAGCAAATGTGTAATTTCTGTTGAATTGTCTTGATGCTGCATGTTTGCATCTGTTTCCTCTTTTCTGAATTGCAAGTTAGTCTAACAATTGTGTTGTGTCCAAATTTTCTTAGGGACTTGCGCGACCAAAGTTTTGAAGAGGCACACCAATAGGTAATTGATATGCAACTGTCCTTGCTGCATATGTGCATTGGAATGCTAGTCTGCATCTGATTATTTAGCACTTTTACAGATTAGTTGTAATAGTCAGCATTTTTTGACATGCCACTTATTGCTTATTGATCTTGTTTGATGTTGCCAGGAAAAAGATTGAGCTGTTAGGCCTACCTTCAGGGGGCATTAATGCTGCTACAGAATATAGGTAATTGATTAATCCACTTCATAACAAACCAGTTTGATGCACTATGTATTTTCATAACAGAAAGATGAAGATATTCATGAATGTTAAGATCTAGATGGACCCTTGAAGATCATGTCTTTTTTTATGTTCATAGTAAACTTAGGCTGTTAGAATTTCGTCATTGGTGTGCTTTGTACTGCATTGTAACTTAAACATCTTCAGGTATGTCTGTTGTGGAAATAAACTGCCTTTTAATTACTTAAAAGAATGTTCTGAGTTGGGAATTTTGTGACATGCAAATGAGCGGTTGTGGAAGTAGATAACCTTTGAATTGCTACCACTGTTCGAACAATGCACGAGAATCCATGATTATTTTCTCCTTTGCAGAGAGACACATGGAGTCTGTGAAGCAAATTGACTACGGGAGCATGTCGGAACTTTTCTCTCGTCAGGTATCCTCTTCTCACCCAAATGTTTCAACTGTAAGTTCTATCCTATTTCCCAGGCTTTCACAATACCCTTATCAACAATCTTTAAACTCATTACTTCCAGGGCATCCATGGTTTTTTAACCACATTTAGTTTGTTACTTCAAAACTAAACATAGTTTGTTCTGTTGTGCTTATGGATACTGAGCTTTTATGACTGCATACACAGGAGGCGGCAGGTGGTTTGAACGGGGCAGGCAGTGACGTCCTTGGTGCTGCGTGTGAATGCTTACAGTAATGACCCCCCCCCCCCCCCCCCCCCCCCACAACAGACACACACACACACAATAAACACCCACACGCGTGCGCGCTCTGGTTGCTCCAAAATAACAGAGAAGGAAACAAACACAGAACCATTTTCATATAATGTTAGTAAAGGTCAGTGTTAGGTGAAAAAGGATGGTATGACCCACCTGGCATATGGTCTCATTTGCCCCATATTCACACGCACAACAGACACCAGAAATCCAGAAATATGTCTCCTCCCTTTCTTATTTTCTTTGTATTTGTTGTCACGAGCTCCATGTAGGCACACAGTTACAGGCTGACATACTGCCTCCTTTTTTACTCAGATTTATGAGAGCTTTGAGTACACATGATCCTATTAAGGAGATGAAGAGCCAGATCAGCGTTGCCTGTGGAGGTTTATCCAAGTAATGCAGAGCAACTTCTACTCTTACAAATCATATTGAAGCTTGTGATTTATAACCATTTTCATTTTTGCAGCCTCATTCAAAATTTACCTGCTGATGTGCTGGATCAAGAATTCGTGGAGTAGTCCTGGCTGCTAGAGCTGCAGCACAAAGGATTGGACAGCTAGTTTATTTATTCTCTCACCGTCTGGAGTCAACTATTTTGAATTAAGTGTTATTTGTGAGGAGGTTTAATCTTCCACTATGTAAGAACCGTAGTTGAGTTGGAGTCGTCCAGGTCTTGTACATCCCTCCCGTTGTGAATGGGAGATGAGTTGAGTCAAACCAACATCGTCAGTAACTCTGCTGTACCTCTAGTAATATAGCTTCTCTCGCAAAAAAAAAAGATGGTAACATACAGATTTTGAATATTTCTGCTTATTAGAGCGTCCCCAATGGTAGAGGCAGCTAAGAGTTAACAGCTAGCTCTTGCAGAAAATTGAAGAAAAGTGAGGTCCATGTTTAAGTGTCTCATTTTTTTAGAGACTGCCTCTTGAGGAAGAGTTAGCTGTTCTCTCTGTTCTTTTTTTTCTAATAAACAATTCTAAGAGTTAGCTTAAAGGTAACCATTGGGGATGCCTTTAGTTTATCATAAGAATTATCTTAGCTAATAATGGTGTTTGGCACAAATTTTGCTTATTTTTGGTTGTGTACAAGTTCTCTTATTGGCGTGCCTTCAAATTTTGGCTTATTTCTTTTTGAATCAAATTTTGGCTTATTTATGACAAATGTCATCCGTATTGATGAAAGTAACTTATTAAGACTGGAAACAGGTTTTTATCATCTGAGAAAGTTACATTTGTTCTCATAAATTTCATGTCATGGTGGTGTAGTGGACATGCCTGTTACTGTACAGAGACGCAGAAAAGGACATTCTAAATTACATTGATCAGGCTGTTACAACAGATAAGTCTCTTCTTACGAAGTCTCTTCTCTTCACCGAAGAATGAATTAATAACTCTTAGAGAAGCAACTGACAACTCACAAGTTTTGTTAGAAAGAGCACAGTTAAAACGAGAAAGTTACTTCGCCATAATATTGAAGAGAGGAACGAACTTACCATTTTATAGACCACTATTTTCCATTTATCTGTTACAACTTACAATGTGGTCTTGCTTGTGGAATCCGTCATGGCCAAAGAAGATTGAACCAACGGAGGTTGAACGAAAATAATTCTTTGAATCAGAAGATAGGGCGAGTGATCACCTCCAAATCAATTACCTATATTCTCTCGAAAGATGGGCGAGTGATCACCTTCAAGGTCCACGTGACAAATCATAATATAGTTTCTCAGTTCCTCCCGACGGGCCCCGCTTCCTATACTGTTTTACTGTAGTACTGTAGCGGCCCGTGCCGGCCGTTGGATTCCCATCGAATGTGCCCGCGCCCCACGGCCCCCGGCCGCCGCTTCCCGATTCTTCTTCGACTCGCCCTTCCGTACCAGCCCGCTGACTTGCGATTCCCCGCTCTCGACTCCGCGACCACCGCTCCACCCCAGCCCGCCGGCAGAGGATTCGTGGCTCCTCCATCAGCGACGCCCCCCTATCTCTCGCCGGCCAGCGATTATACACAGCCGACTCTGCTCTCCCGTCAGCGCTCCCAGCCGAGCCAGGACGGATTGGATTGATTTCGTTCCACGGCGACTGCAGCAGCTTCAGGTGCATCGATTTGCTGCCTCCCGCTACAGTGCATAGGAAATACGGTGCTGCTCAACTCGGCTTCCCGGCGTTGCTTCACCTCCAAATCCCCCGCCCATAGCTCCTCTGCAGTCAGGTTCTTCTTCTTCTTGGTTGTAATCATTGTCTTATCGTACTATTATTTATGGTTTATGCCTTGCCGATGAGTTTGAGAGTTAGCTGCAACACGTTTTGCGGATGGATCAGGGCTGGAGGTGTTCCCCTGATTTCAAGCATGCTACATAGGGGTGGGCATCTTTGGTGTGTTTCCTAATGTGGAGTGGAACTGTCGATTTTCCAAACATCCACAATTATTTAGCACTCATTTTCCTGTTTGTGTGTTTCCTGGGTGTGCATTTTGGTGTATTTTCTGGTGTAGAATTATGGATTCTTCAAACATACACAAATTACTAACACTACTTTTCCTGTTTGTAATTAAGATACTGCCTAATGTCCCATCTCTGTTCCATGGTAGTTACCTTGCCTTTTTTATTTGGTTAATTTCTTCAGATTATATTGAATAGTATCTGCCTCCATGCTGGCGGCTATACCTCTTTTGAAAATAAATTTAAAACAATTAGCTTAATGAAATGCTAGGGGAGATTCATCTGTTGTTCCATGCTTGGATATTGTTCTTTTTTCCCCCTGAAAATTGAGATCTTGATTTGTGGACTTCATGATGCTTCGCCTACCACGTTCAGCTTTTGGTTTGGTAGCCTCATTTAGGAAAATAGTCCATTCCAGTTTTGCAACGCTATGTGATCTGCTTGGAAGAGAATTAATGAACTTTAGTTTCGCTGACATTGTACGATGATCTCACAAACTCCATTGATGATCAGTATTTGCTGTAACATGGCCTCCTACTGAGAAAGATAAAGTACATTAATACTAGAGACTTAAGAGTTCTCCTTCCGTATTGGCAAAACTATGGATCAGAACTCAGAAGAATTGAATACATTTACACTAGCACAGCACTGTGCTTGCTTCTGGATTTTTTTTTCCTCCTGATTGTTCTGTTGTGTCTAAGAAATGTATCGTGTTTATTGCAGACCTATAGCCATGTCTGCATCTTCTTCAAGATCAGGACTTCATACAAGCCATAAGCGTAGCCTCCGTACGCTGTTTCCTTCCACTTATTTTATTCTTATTCTGTGTCTTGATACAGAATGCCTCAACATTTTTATTTTCTCCCCTTGCAGCTAGAACTTCCCTTGAAGGTGGTGATTTGTCATTAGATACCAGATCATCATCTCATGATGGTAGCTTCCCTACCAGTTTTCATTCAGGTTCTAAACGTTCTGTCCAGCGCCATTTATTACCACATAGTACTGGTATGCTTGCCTAAACATTATTTTTTTGTAAAGGGTACTAAACATTAGAGTTCAGGTTACTGCATGTCTGTTTTGTTTTAACTGCCTCATATTTCTTAGGGCCAGATTTTATTTAGTTCTCATAATGCTGATTCTAATTCCTCTGAAATGAAATTAGAAGACACTACGACCCTGTGTATTGTTAGGGAAATAGATCTATATGCTGATGCTTTTTTCAATCTCAGCTTAAACAGAGCAAAATACTCTGTGTTTATATAAGATTATTAGTTGTGTTAAGGTACTAAATAGTAAGGTGGGAGGTCCCATCTTTCACATAGAGAGAGGGAAACTGGAAAAACCAAACGACAATGAACAGAATTTGAGGTGCACAACTGCTTGGAAGGGTTGATTGAAATGAGGAGAGTGGTATGTCCCATCTTTCACATAGAGATCCATTTACTGAATGATTCCAGCATTTTTTTCGTGCCTATTTTGCTTACGAATTAGTCTTCCATCAATGTTGCTTTAGAAATAGTGTTCTATGAATTAGTCTTCCATTGGTCTCGCTTTCGAGATAGTGTTCTATGAATCAGTCTACGATCGGTTTGTCTTAGAAATAGTATTCCTGATCTAAGTTGAAGGGAGATATATGCGGCTTAGTCCTTCATCATCGTTGCCTTAGAAATAGTGTTCCTGATTTGAGTTCTCATGTTCCTTTCGTCAAGTTGTTCACAGGATGTCGTTGCCTTTTATAAGAATTATGAGACCTTTTCCTCTTCAGCACAACATTGGCCTGCTCAGGTGCTCCACGTAGTGGAATGACACCATCTTCAATGAGCTTGGCATTTGCATTAGGGGGTGACATCTGTTTTAAGTAAATAGTATTTTGAAATTAATTGTGAATTTGAGCCCAGTTCCAGAAAACCTCTACGATGAAATGAACCTGTAGTTGTCTGATGCTAGGTATTGTCCTAGACTTTTAAATCCAGTTCCATAATTTCATTTTTATGCGATTTTCATCAAGAATTTTGGCATAAATTATAATATCTGACACCTGCTTCCTTCATATTCACTTAACGCACTAGCTAATATGAGCTCCCTTTTTTATCTGCTGAAATACTGAGACAGAGGATGCTGGCAGTACATCTTAGGGCTCGGAGTGACTGATGCAGAGAACACTAACAAGCATCCATGGCACAGGTAATATGCTCCGTGACAACCCCCCCCCCCCCCCCCCCCCCCCCCCCCCCCCCCCCCACCAAAAAAATAAAGAAAAGAAAAGAAAAGCATTTTGTGCCTATCTCAGGTTACATAGGTTAGGCAATTTATTTTTGAATGCCTTAGTTCTTAGGTGTGTTGAGCCTTTGTATGTTTTGTGATCCATCAGTTCGTTGATTTTCCTGTAGTGGTAAGATGGAGACCTCACAAGATGAAGCTTTTTCCTCAAGTTACATCTTGTGCTTTTACACTTCTCAGCGTTTAGACGGAGGCCCATCCCTTTAGATCATTTCTGTACCACATAAGGTTTATATGTTCCTTTAATTCTAATTATGCAAGTTAACCAAAATTAGTATGAAATAATAAATATCTCCATGTCGAATTAGTAATGCATCACTCGCCCGTGAAACTTGGGATTTCAGGTGCACCATTGATTCTTGGTATGTATTCATGGAAAGTAGAACTATATATGCTTTGCCAGGGCTGCTAAATTGAATTCTATACTTTTGGAATGTTCATGTTCTGATGGCTGCAGTGATGCATGAACATGATCGGAAAACGTAGCCTGCAGGTGTTTATTTCAATAATGGATTTTATTTCAAAGGTTTAAACCATTTGTGCTTGTGTACGATTCACTAAACTTCGGTTCGGATTTGGTGTATTGAGCATGTTCATGCATTGGCTGCTCCATTTAGTATTCTAATTAGCTTCAATGGGAAAATGACCAGTGTTATGTTTAATCACATCCTGGGTTAATTTATTTCTTGATGACAGGAAATTGAGCCAGGGAAGCAATTGCACACAGGAAAGAACAAAGATGTGATATGTGCCAACTCATTTCTGTTTTTTATTTAGTGCAAGTATGTTTGTTTCTTTGAATGTAAAAAACATGAGTATGTGTAGCATCCATTAATCTATGTAAGCATACGTGTCGAATAATACATTGTTTTGTGGCAGAAGGGTACGTGTCGAATAATGCATTGTTTTGTGGCAGAAGGGAGTAAACAATGACTCTGTTTATCTATTTACACATGATATGCAGCGATGCTTACTCAGATTGATTAATTGCCGCTCTCAGATTGTACCCGCGGCAATTTGCCGCGGGGTTTCTGGCTAGTTCTAACATCAATTACTGATGAAACATCATTTTTCTTCATTTTGAATTAAAGAGTGATATAAAAGACTTCAAAAAACCTAGGACATAACTTATACATTATCCTTGGTCTTCATAGGAGCAAAAATCTTACTGTCAAATACTTTTCATATGCTGACATACTCAGGAACCATGTATACCTTGGCCCTATTAACTGGAACCTGAAAAAAAAAAAAAGGGTTCAAAGTACACAGACACACATGGATGTGAGCTTAAGGGCACCATGCAATACACGATTAAAATAAACTTCCAATATGGAGCACCATTTTATTTTTCGATATTTCAGAAGGCTAAGTTCAATATCGTCAAAGCTGGTACATATAACATGGCTTATGTAGCAGTAAATGTGATATGTCTCATTATGACCAGGGCAACCAAAACAAGGCTTGGAACCTCAAAATTCATGTTGAAAATCATTACTAATCATCTAAGCTTATTTAAAGGACTGAAGATGCATAACAAAGACAAATTATTCAAGGACTAGATGAGTGCCCGTGCGTTGTTGCTACGGGAGAGACAACAATATTAGTGGAGTAGTAACAAACATGGGCAATGCACGTGATGTCAATAAATACCTTGATTAGTTATCTGGGTTTATGTATTCCATAGGGTGTGCCCAATCGTTGCCATGTGAACCAAAAATTTTACACGATAAGTATTATTTATTATGTGAATTTAATACAAAATAACATGAAAGATTCTTATAATCAAGTTCAAAGGCAAATGAAAAATAGAACACGGATGAAATCAGTTGTTGGTCAAGATAAAATAACAGGAGATCAAGCAGCTGGAGGAAACTGATGTATGATTGTATTAACTGATGCAGAATCTTTGTGCTTATCTAAAAGGAAACCAAAATCAACATGGGATTTAAAATTGCCTCTTAGTAGCTTATTCCTCACCCGACGCAAAATAATTTTACATTTCTAAAAGGAAATAAAAATGAATATGGGCTCCCCAACTGCCCGTCTCATTCAGCATCTTACTCCTCTCGCCCAGGAACTGCAAGATCCTATATAACCCCACCACTCGCTTCTGCTGCTCTTCTGGTGGATGGACCAAGCCAAAAGACCTGTTCATCAGTGAAGAATAAGTGTCGTTACCATGACCCCCGGGTACCCTCAAGACTAAAAGGGCCGAGTAACCTGACAAGGATAGTCGGACCGGCCCAGAAGAGACCGAGTAGCCCATGATATAAGATGGAAGGTTCCACTACTCGGCAGGAGAGAGAAGGCTTCTTGCCTTGTACTCCAAGTATTTTTATGTTGTTGTTGGCGATTTCTAGCATACCATTTTATATGCCAACTGCGCCTTATTTAGAGCATAAATGTTATCATTATAGGCCATTAACCTTTGATAATAGCACCATATTTGTATATATGTCGTTCTGGAGCTTTATTACAGAAACAGATGAAGAGGACGACATTCTGGACATTGTGGCTAATCTGGACCTGAAGAGAAGAAGAACCAGCAGAAAAGGCCCACTGTGCCGATCGGCACAGACATGTGCCGACCGGCACATGGGACCCCAAGGCCACCGAAGCTGGCCCACCATTCAGTTTATTCTAGAAGGAAGTTATCCGAATCAATCTCGAGAGATATTATCATGAAGAGATAAAGATACTCGAAGATTTGAAAGAGCAACACAAGACTTGATCTCGAAGAAAACTGACTGGAAGGCCCACATGGAAGCTACCTAGGACTTCGGAACCGACTTAGGGAGGAACCGAGCTGGACACAGGTGTGCCGATCGGCACAGACCCTGTGCCGATCGGCACAAGGACTCTTTTCCCGAGAATCCTTTCCTTCCTGATGTACAGCCCTATATAAACTTGTAAAAGCCCTAGGGTTTCGGGATCCGCCGCCAGAGGGACAACACAGCTAGTAAGTTTAGAGCCACCGGGGCTTTGCCCCGTTCTTCATGTTCTCTAGTTGTTGATCAAGAACCATTGGTGCTAAAGAGGTGATCCATCAAGGTAGGCCTACTAGATGGTGATGTATCTTGCACTATGTATCATTGAAGTATGGTTGAATATGTGGATGAATGGTTTTGATTATTGATTGCCTGGATTTTATGGTCTTTACATGCACTTGTTCCTACGCTTAGTGACGACTAAGTATTAGATGTTATCTTAATTGTGGTGGCAAAAAGAAGTGACAAGATTCGTTCTCTCACTATCTCCATCGTGGTTAAGGTAGCATTGGGATCTTGTAATGCGCCATATTTGCACGTTGTCTCTGTACCCCCACAGCCGCTAATGCATACGCGATGATCCTTGAGATGATGTGTAGAGTAGGAAGAGGTCGACCGATTAAGGCGATTGGTCGTGACAGGGCTCGTCGGAAAGAGGCCTTGACCTACCGATCTTCGGTTATCAATAATTGAGTAATCCCGTTTATGATGCTATTTGATTAAGCTTCTTGGTTACGATCTCAACTAGCAGACTTGGCTAACTTACCCCATGACCTAATCTGTTCTTAGGCTTTTCGGACAACACTGCGGACAACTTCGCCTTCGTGCCGACCGGCACATCCCCTGTGCCGATCGGCACAACACCCCGTTTTCCTGAACCCACGCTCACGCTCACTAGAAAGCTTGGCTAACTCTTTTACTGATGATTTGCTTAATTCCCATTGGTCCTTGTGGTTCGATTAAACCTGGAATACTCTTCTAGGGGAAAAAGACTACAACTGTACACCATGCTCTTGCGGTATATAAGTGGGTGCGTAGATACGACCAACAAGCTGTCTTTTTCTGGCGCCGTTGCCGGGGACCTTTGTTCGAATTAGGCATTGTTTGAAGTTTGAGAATTGGTCGCTGTGCCGACCGCACACATTTGTGCCGACCGGCACAGAGCTTTCTTTCTTTGATTTCTCTGTCTTTTCCAGTATATATGTCCTGTTTCATTTAACAGACAGGTATGGACGGCGCTAAGTCGAATAAACCCTTTAATTACCTCGATGATCCAGAGATTCTCTTTCGCAAGCGTAAGGCGGAAAGAGAAGTAAGTCAGTGGGAGACATAGAAGACAACAGCGAGCCGCTCAGCCCGAAGGCATTGTTTTGCAGCTTGGAAGAAGATAAGGAAGAAGAAGTTCCTGAAGAAGAAGACATGGGAGACGCAACACCAATTGCTAATCGTCTCAAGCCTGCCTTGGACAATGTCACCAAGACTGAATTCACTGCACAAGCTCGACCCTTTCGGCTGGAGCGTTACATGTCCTTGGTTGGTCAGCAACCGTTCACAGGTTCTGAAGATCCTAATATGCATCTGCAACATTTTCATGAAATCTGCGGTACCTTTCAATTGGAACATATGAATGACAATGAAGCCAAGGTGCGATTGTTCCCTCTATCTCTTATTGGCGTCCTAAGCAGTGGTACCATGGGCTACCTACTGCGACCAAGATTAGTTGGGATCTACTTTCTGCAGAATTTTTGGCAAAATACTTCCCTCCAGGCAAGACTCAGCTTTGAAGAACAAGATCCTTGGATTCACTCAACTTGCTGATGAGAGCGTTGGAGAAGCATGGAATCGATCAATGAGTACAAGGATGCTTGTCCGCACAATGGTCTTGCTGAATGGGAGCTAGTGGAAAGGTTCTACACGGGTTTGAATCTTTTGTCCCGACAACACTTAGATGCTTCGGCTGGAGGATCGTTTTTGGACAAGACACCCGCTCAAGCCACGGCCTTGATCAAGAAAATAGAGCAAAACCAATCATGGGTTGGTGAGAGAGAAAGTAGAAGCCTTCAACCTTCCACGGGAAAGATGAAGAGTGTGGTGGAAAGAGCTTATGATGAATTGCTTATGGACAAGCTTGACACCATACAAAGGAGATTGGACAAGATTGATCATATTCCCAAGGAAGAGACCGTCAGCTAGCGGAAGCCCGTTCCACATGTGAAGAATGTGGAGAACTTGTCATGTGAGCAAGGATTGCCCCGAGGATGTGAGATGCTCAATTATGTCAAGAGTCAGGATGGAAGACTCCATATCAGCAACAAAGGAGTAGCTTCACCCCATCGTCGTCTATGCAAAATGCCATCCCTCTTCGTATTCAATGCCAAGAGTTCTTTCAAGCTCAAGAGAAGGTTAACAAGGACACTCAAGCTAAATTCAAGGAAGTTGATCGTGTGCTTGAAACAATCAATGACAAGGTCATCGAAGTGGGGAGTTCTAATCAGCAAATTCTCCAATTCATGAAGATGATGGAGAAACAAATGGCCCAATTAGCGGAGTCGGTAAAAAGCGAGAAAGGAGCTCTTCCTGGTAATACCCGCTCTGCAGAACAGCTGAAATCCATCGAGACGAGGTCTGGGAAGCAAACTGAAGATCCAAAGTTCGCAGCTGGGCAAGACGACCTCGTGCCGACCGGCACGACGCGGTGCCGATCGGCACGCTACAGTTGACGGTGCCGACCAGCACGCTGATGGTGCCGATCGGCACAGTGAAGAAATTGACCTCTCGGGTCTGAAAAAGGGAACTGAGAACAAGGAACATGGTCCTGCTACCTTTCTGGATACGCAGCTGTTGACCAAGACAGAAAGAATTCGACATCATGATGAGCAATTCTCCAGGTTGTCGATATCATGAAGAAGTTATATATCAATGTCCCGTTCCTTGATGCTCTTCAAGTGCCTACCTATGCCAAGTACATAAAGGATATTATGCAAAGCAAGAAGTCCTTAGCATCGGAAGAAGTAGTGAAGATGACAAGAGAGTGCACTGCAGCTATTAATGACATTACACCAGAAAAGAAGCCCGACCCCGGATCTCCTAGTATCCGGTGTTTGATTGGAGCTCAAATCTTTGAAGGGGCTTTATGCGATCTTGGAGCAAGTGTAAGTGTCATGCCTCGCTATGTCTTTACAAGTTTGAATTTGCCAGAGTTGGAGCCTACGGCCATGTGTTGGGAGTTGGCGATCAATCGGTTCGCTATCCCGATGGAATTGCTGAAGATGTGCCTGTCCAAATTGGTGATCATATAGTTCCTGTGGATTTCATTGTGCTTGATATGGATAGAAGGACAAAGACTTCATTGATTTTGGCCGGCCATTCTTGAGGACAGCGAAGGCAAACATTGATGTGGGGAGTGGAAAGATAAGCTTTGACATAAGTGGAGCCTCCTACACATTCAATTTTCGCCCCAAAGGAGAAGAAGGCCGTGCGGCATCCAAGTGGGTTGAGAATACAAGTCTCCGCACCATAAAGCAATCGAGGGTAATTGGAGGAAGGATATGTCCTATCATTGAAGGAGAAGAGACATGAGAACCTTGTAGTGTCGCAACTTTTTCCCGTAGGCGGCACTAAGGAAGTGATTCATGCGGGGAGGTCAAGCTCTACGACCTTTTTAAAACTAAGAGCGCTTTTGGGAGGCAACCCAATTTCGGAGCGAGTCGTAGGGTGAGTCTTTGTGTGTTAGTGCTTTCGGGAGGGCAACCCGTGAATTAGAAAATTAGTGCTAACCGGGAGGGCAACCCGGCCTTTAAATTGTTTGCTTGTAATCCACAATAATGCTCCCGGAATAAAATTTGTTAGTCCAAGTGTTTGTTTTAACTTTTGTGTGAATACCTGCGCTGTCTGTTTACTTTCTGCAGTTTTTGTTTTTGCTTGTCGGCTAACAGCGCAGGAAGAAAAGAAACAAAAAGAGGAAATTCTGGAAGGTGCCGACCGGCACGCAGCCGTGCCGATCGGCACAGCAGCAAGCACGCCAATCGTGCCCTGACGCTACCCCGAATGCTGAAGATGAAAATATTATAGGGTAAATTGAGAAAATATGCGGATATTTGATGAAGGAAAATTTAGAAAGGTAAGTGCAACAATTGTCCGAGAATATTTCCGTGCTTTTGGTATTTTTCTTGTGTCGCAGGAATATGGTGGATGAGCCTTGCGAAGGAAGGAGGCACTGGCGGAAATTGGGCACAGTTGCCGACCGGCACACAGCGTCGTGCCGATCGGCACAGAGGAAACGCCACCTCCAAGAATCTCGATGCTACAGGAAGCCTGGCATCCGCGAAGAAATTTGAAATTTTGGCGACACAAGGCAGCGAAGTTTGAATCGGGCGCGGACTATACAGTGCCGACCGGCACACTCTGTGCTGACCGGCACACTGACCAAGAATTCGAATCTGATCATCAAAGTCTGCGCACATTGGAAGGAGGAAGACCACTGACTGACACCCATGCAGCTCTGCTGAGCACAGGGGAGACACCGAGCACCCAGCCTCGGGATGGAGCAAAGGTGCCGACCGGCACGCGCGCCGTGGCGATCGGCACCTCTGAAAAATTCAAATTTCGAACGTGCTCCCCTGTCTCCCGACATGCGACACTGTATCAAGCATGGGGAAGAGGAAAAGAAGTTGCTGAAGCCAAGGTACGTGCGAATCTGTGCAAAATTTGAATTATGCCGACCGCACGGTCACCGTGCCAATCGGCACGCCGTGGGAAAGCTAATCTTTTGCAGGTGCGCCCCTGTTCCCCGACATCCGACACTGTACAAGTCATGGGAAGAGGAAAAGAAGGCGTGGCAGCCGAGGTACGACGGAATCCGCGAAATTTTGAATCGTGCCGACCGGCACTGCTCTGTGCCGACCGGCACGCGCGGGGAATTTGAACCGGCGCGGGTTGAGAGCTATAAGAAGGGGCATCACCTCCTCCATTTTCGCCACAACTCCCTGGTAACCCTCTCCACTCCACTTCCTTCCTCCATTTGCGCGCGATTCGTTTCCATTCTTTCGCAGGAATGAAGGGATTTAGTTCCACGCTCAAGAGCGCCGGCAAGAAGATTCGCCGGGGTTCAGCGCCGGCGGTCGCACCACTCCGGTGGATCGCACCACGCCGGTGGATCACACCAAGTCGGAGGATCGCACCAAGCCGGCGACAACAACTCCGGCAGCGACACCGCTCCTTCACCTCGACGCGGAGGGCAAGCTCGGCGGGCTATGACAGCCCCGAGCTCTCCGTCGAGATGACACCGCCACGAGGGCGGGATGACTTCTTCATCGGCCACCGCGACATCGGCATCCCTCGAGGACCAAGGCCGCGCACGAGGAGCGCAAACCGCCGCCGCCGCCGCCGCCGCGGCGAGCGAATCATCCAGGAGGCCGAGCCGAGCGAGCCGGCATATGTGCCGCGCGCGGTTCGGGAGGGGTTCACCCTCACGAGTCGCGAGAGGAGTTCTACTACACCAACATCCGCGGCCGCATCTTCCCCAACATCGACATGGATGAGGAGTTCCTCCTCGCCAAGGTCGGGGTATGGCCGACCTCAACAATGCCTCCTCAACCTTGGATGGGAGACCCTCCACGATCAAGCAAGCAGCTTCGACATCGAGCTCATCACCGAGTTCATCACCACCATGAGCCGCGAGGTGGACGAGCAAGGAGACGACAAGATCAAGTTCCGTGTGCGGGACGAGCCTACTCCATCACGATCGAGGGCATCTCTCGATGCTCTCGGTTTTGAAAGGGAGGCCCCCGTATACGGCGCGGCGACTACGGAGATGCTCGACACATTTTGGCGCCGCATCGCCGACGCGGACGAGCGCAAGAGGGGGCACATCAAGAACCCCACGATCCAAATCCTCCACCGGTGGATGGCCGCACGCACCACCGGCCGCCTCGACACCACCAACATCTCCGACCCGGACTTGCATTGGCTCTACAACAGCCATTGCGAGTCCGTGCAAGTGCAATCCCATCGGGACAATGGTGTCAAGTTGGTTTACCCAAAGGGCCAACCCTAGGGCGAGACTAGCTTTTGGAGGCTACCTCCAAACAATCATCTTCCAAGTCACCGAAGGTAACCTCATGATGAAGGAAGATTGTTGGATAAGAGCCGCGCTCATCGACGAGTCCATGGTGCGCGGGAAGACCATCACGGGCAGCGCCAAGCTCGGCTACTACGTGTGCGGCACCGGCATCAAGCTTCCCTGCGCCGAGCTCGCCCTCGCCCTCTTCCTCCCAAACAAGATCACGGAGGGAATTGGCTTGAGGCCGACCTCCGCGAGCGACACAAGGTAACAAAGACCAAGCGCGGGAGAAAGGAGGTCGTCGGCCAGTCTTCGGCGAGCGCAGCAGCAGAGTGGGACAGCTGGGACGCGGCAGCAGCCGCGCAGCATCAACCAGCGCAGCAGGCACCCGTGCCGATCGGCACGGGCTTTGTGCCGACCGGCACAGGACAGTGCCGACCGGCACCAACCCCAGGTACTTCGGTATGCCCCCTGTCTACCCTCAGCACTTCCAGGGGGCGCCCTACTATGCTCCTGCAGGTCCTCCGGGGGCGAACTTTGCCCCTATGCATCGGTACACATCGACAACAACGTGCAATACGTTGAACGCATCGACAACTTGGCGGGCGCAATGCGGAGCAACACCGATGCGATGATTGACGAGTTCGGGAGATTGGAGGCGGCGTACTACGGCTTCGACTACATCAGCCACCTCCATTTGATGGGTAGAGTGTTTGTTATGGCACAACTTGTATCGGTTTTCCCGGTTTGCGTTTTTCTTTCCCTTTCGCATTCTCTTTTATTTATTTACTTATGTGTGTGTGAGCGGGTTGGGAAACCATGTATCGGGTGTGTTTAGTTTTTTTGTGTGCTTTTATTCATGCATGTGTGCTAGTAGTTTAGTTTTATTTATGCAAGTGTGCTAGTAGTTTGTTTCGAATGATCATCACCATGTAGCCCGTGCTTTCAAATCCAATATGATGATGATCTTTATGCTTTATTTGAAAAATGATACGAGTATGTATGTCTATCTTGAGAAGTGTTAATGATAATCGAGCGATGTTGAGCATAAATAAAATTTCGAACTTTCACTAAAGTGTATTCGGCAACACTTCATATGTGGCGTAGTGCATTTCAAAATTCCCATGCAAGGTCAAATAAAAGATCAATTTTGGATGACATGACTTAGTACCTATTTCTTTATAAAATTCAAATGTTCTTATTGTGAGCTTTAGAATTACTCCATATCATTCGGTTATGCCTACCAATGCCAAATATATGTGACTCAATTTAAGCCTTTGCTAAGTAGAGACTATGATTGATGATTGAGCTCGGTTAAGATTTAATTCTTAGGGTATGAGACTTGGAAAATTGGCCACATCTTTCGCGTATCGTGTTGATTTTCTAGCCTATTCTAACTCGAGCTATGCAAATTACCGCATTGGAATTATGCATAATTCGCCGAGTATCCGATACTTGAGAACCAAATTCTTTGATTCGAATATCAATCCTTGACCACATCCTACTGTATTCTTGGCTATACATGACACAGCAGTTCCAACAACGAAAAATCCAGAGCGAAATTGGCAGGTACAGACAGTGTGCCGACCGGCACAAGTTGTGCCGACCGGCACACAGAGAAAAAAAAAAGAAAGAAAAAAAAAAGAGGAAAAAAAAAAAAATAAATAAAGTCTGTACCTTGCGCTGTTTTGCTCGGGACTAGCAAAAATTTGAGTGTGGGGGGAAGAGTGAATTCCCTTGAATTCTTATCATTGATTAGTAGCCAAGAATTTCTTTTTCCCGATCATGTCCACTTTGCATTCGATATCCTTCGAAAATGCCAGGAAGTTTCTGATAGATATGCAAAGAAGAAAGGACAGCTTTGTCACCTGTTTAAAAAGATTACATTCTCTACTTGTGATTGTTCATTCACACAAGTATATGTCCACTATTCTAAAGGTGTGAGTTTCTTTCTCAATTCAATTTCTAATGGCCTTTTGACAAGTCTCAGTAAAACCAATTAGAGTTATTTCTTAGCTTTGCAATATGTTGTTGATCTATGTCTATTTTCCTTGAATTTCCTCACCAAGCTACTCATATGGCCTTACACATACATATATCGATAAAGTAGGATAGACTTTTGAGTGATTTAGGTGAGTGATTGAAGTTGAGTTGTTGACTTGATCGTTTGAGAAGGATAGTTCTTTTGCTCACAATACCTTTTTGGTGATTCACATAAGTGGAAAAGTCATGCGCATCAAGTTGAATATTTTCAAGGTTTGCTTTGGGAAGTACTCTTTCATGTTCAATACCCATATTGTGAACATGTTTGCTGAATACTAAATTGATTTAATCTCACAATGACTAAATGCTCAGCTCGTGTAGATTTGAAATACTTTATGATTGATTGACTATATGCAAGTTGATTTTCATTCTTGACTTTCCTCGGGACGAGTAAAGGTTTAAGTGTGGGGGAGCTGTTGGCGATTTCTAGCATACCATTTTATATGCCAACTGCGCCTTATTTAGAGCATAAATGTTATCATTATAGGCCATTAACCCTTGATAATAGCACCATATTTGTATATATGTCGTTCTGGAGCTTTATTACAGAAACAGATGAAGAGGACGACATTCTGGACATTGTGCTGATCTGGACCTGAAGAGAAGAGAACCAGCAGAAAGGCCCACTGTGCCGATCGGCACAGACATGTGCCGACCGGCACATGGGACCCCAAGGCCACCGAAGCTGGCCCACCATTCAGTTTATTCTAGAAGGAAGTTATCCGAACAATCTCGAGAGATATTCATCACGAAGAGATAAAGATACTCGAAGATTTGAAAGAGCAACACAAGACTTGATCTCGAAGAAAACTGACTGGAAGGCCCACATGGAAGCTACCTAGGACTTCGGAACCGACTTAGGGAGGAAACCGAGCTGGACACGAGGTGTGCCGATCGGCACAACCCTGTGCCGATCGGCACAAGGACTCTTTTCCCGAGAATCCTTTCCTTCCTGATGTACAGCCCTATATAAACTTGTAAAAGCCCTAGGGTTTCGGGATCCGCCGCCAGAGGGACAACACAGCTAGTAAGTTTAGAGCCACCGGGGCTTTGCCCCGTTCTTCATGTTCTCTAGTTGTTGATCAAGAACCATTGGTGCTAAAGAGGTGATCCATCAAGGTAGGCCTACTAGATGGTGATGTATCTTGCACTATGTATCATTGAAGTATGGTTGAATATGTGGATGAATGGTTTTGATTATTGATTGCCTGGATTTTATGGTCTTTACATGCACTTGTTCCTACGCTTAGTGACGACTAAGTATTAGATGTTATCTTAATTGTGGTGGCAAAAAGAAGTGACAAGATTCGTTCTCTCACTATCTCCATCGTGGTTAAGGTAGCATTGGGATCTTGTAATGCGCCATATTGCACGTTGTCTCTGTACCCCCACCCGCTAATGCATACGCGATGATCCTTGAGATGATGTGTAGAGTAGGAAGAGGTCGACCGATTAAGGCGATTGGTCGTGACAGGGCTCGTCGGAAAGAGGCCTTGACCTACCGATCTTCGGTTATCAATAATTGAGTAATCCCGTTTATGATGCTATTTGATTAAGCTTCTTGGTTACGATCTCAACTAGCAGACTTGGCTAACTTACCCCATGATCTAATCTGTTCTAGGCTTTTCGACAAACACTGCGGACAACTTCGCCTTCGTGCCGACCGGCACATCCCCTGTGCCGATCGGCACAACACCCCGTTTTCCTGAAACCCACGCTCACGCTCACTAGAAAGCTTGGCTAACTCTTTTACTGATGATTTTGCTTAATTCCCATTGGTCCTTGTGGTTCGATTAAACCTTGGAATACTCTTCTAGGGGAAAAAGACTACAACTGTACACCGTGCTCTTGCGGTATATAAGTGGGTGCGTAGATACGACCAACAGTTGT
>JAAXCT010003786.1:0-24751 GCA_012490785.1 Eragrostis nindensis | reverse complement strand
ATACATTCGGTTACATACTTGATATACAAGTAAAGATCACAACAACTCTATCTCTATCTATACGACTAGAGATATACACAAGATTATCTAACACTCCCCTTCAATCCCAACTTGACAAAGGTTGAGATTGCATCGAAAATCACACAATCGCCGAGCAGAAATAGCCTTAGTAAATCCATCTGCAAGTTGATCTCCAGAAGGAATGAATCGAATGTCTAACAGCTTGGCCGCCACCCGTTCTCGTACAAAATGAAAATCTATTTCCACATGCTTGGTACGACCATGAAACACCGGATTAGCAGACATATACGTCGCACCAAGGTTATCACACCACAGAACAGCAGAACGAGATTGAGGAACACCAAGTTCTTGCAAAATGGACTGCACCCAGATCACTTCGGCAGTAGCGTTGGCCAAAGATTTGTACTCCGCCTCAGTGCTTGACCTAGATACCATGGCCTGTTTTCTGGCACTCCATGAGATCAAGTTTGAGCCCAAGAAAACTGCAAAGCCACCAGTTGAGCGACGATCATCAACACACCCCGCCCAATCAGCATCAGAAAATGCACTCACCAGTAATGAGTTGGACTTTCGGAATTTAACGCCGAGATTAGGAGTACTTTTAAGATACCGTAGTATACGCTTAACAGCTGTCCAATGGATAGTAGTAGGCGCATGAAGAAACTGACAAACCTTGTTGACCGCAAAGGAGATATCAGGCCGTGTCAGAGTTAAGTACTGAAGAGCACCCACAACGCTACGATATTGAGTAGCATCTTCTGCAGATAAGAGATCACCTTGATGAAGAGACAGCTTCTCGGACACAGCAAGTGGAGTATCAGTTGGCTTGCAGTTTGCCATGCCTACACGAGATAAGATATCCATTGTATACTTAGCCTGAGATAATATAATACCATCATTGGACCGAGTCACTTCAATGCCCAGAAAATAGCTGATAGCACCAAGATCTTTCAACGCAAAGTCGGCTCTTAAGTTCTTCAATAAAGCATCAACTGCCCCTTCGGAAGAACTTACGACGATAATGTCATCCACATAGATAAGAAGATACATAGTGACTCCTTGACGACGGAAATAAAACAAAGATGTGTCGGCCTTGGAAGCAAGAAAACCAAGTTGCTGCAACTTCATGCTGAGCCTAGAATACCAGGCACGTGGAGCCTGTTTCAAGCCGTATAATGCTTTATCAAGTTTGCACACATACCCAGGATACTGTGGATCAACAAAACCAGGGGGCTGCTTCATATATACTTCTTCCTCCAGAACACCATGCAAAAACGCGTTCTTGACATCTAGTTGTCGAAGGCTCCAACCACGAGAGACACCAAGGGAGAGAACTAAGCGAATTGTAGCAGCTTTCACAACTGGACTGAATGTATCTTCATAGTCAAGGCCATAACGTTGCTTAAATCCTTTTGCAACAAGCCAGGCTTTGTAACGATCAACTGTACCATCAGACTTTCTTTTGACCTTATAAACCCACTTACAGTCAATGAGGTTGCTCCCCTTGGGTGCAGGAAGAAGACGCCATGTGTTGTTCGTCATGAGGGCAAAGTACTCATCATCCATAGCTTCTTTCCACCGAGCATCATGCAAAGCTTCACAGAGATCACGGGGCTCGCCAGTGGTTGTCAGAAGACCATATGGAACTGTGCCGTCAGTGCGTACGAGAGGCTGTCGAATACCAGCCTGAAGTCGAGTGCGTGGACGAGCCGGAGGTGGAGGTGGTGCTGGTGAAGGAACGGGCGCCGCAGGGGATCCAGGCGGTGCAGGAAATCCAGGGCCCGACACAGCCGCGCGACCAGGATCCGTAGGTGAGAGCTCCGCGGCTGACGGCGCGACTTGTGGCGGTGCGGGACCGGGAGAGCCAGGAGCGGCCCCGCGCGACGGAGTCGTAGAGCTCTGGGATTGGGCCACCGGGCCCGGGCGAGGCGGGGACGAGGCGGGAGCGGACCGCGGCCCAGCACGTGGCAGCTGCGGAGAGGCGAGCACAGCCGGGGCCGAGGTCGACGCGTCCGCGGTCGGAGACGGCAGTTGCACCCGATCCGAGGTGGATTCGGCGGGCGCGGCGGCAGGCGAATCCACGCCGGGATCAGCGACCGGATCTTCTGTGACGGGCGGGATCACGTGCAGCAACGGGAGCGGTAGACGAGTAGGGACGTCCAATGTGTCATCGCCCGGAGTAGATGCAACCTGCACATCATCAAGCTCATGGCCAGGGTTAGGATGGTTAGTCACATGATCAATATCACTGTTCGTTGGGTGCAACGTTGGATGAAGGAGGGCTATCTCGGCACGTAAACGAGGACCGGCGTTGGGATTTAAGGAGGCAAAGGGAAATACAGATTCATCAAAAACGACATCACGGGAGATATAACTCGACCGGAGCTAACATCAAGACATTTGAACCCCTTATGTTGATCGGTATAGCCTAGAAAGACGCACTGCTTGGAGCGAAAGGCTAATTTCCGTGTATTGTAGGGGCGCAAGTTGGGCCAACACGCGCAGCCGAACACGCGTAGCGAGGAATAATCAGGAAAATTTCCAGAGAGACGCTCTAAAGGCGTAGAATAGCCAATGACCTTGGAAGGTATACGATTTATGAGGTGGACGGCAGTGCTAAAAGCTTCGCACCAAAACTTGAGCGGCATAGATGCTTGGGCCAACAATGAGAGTCCTACTTCAACGATGTGTCGGTGCTTGCGCTCAGCGGAGCCATTCTGCTGTTGGGTGTGGGGGCACGAGACGTGGTGAACAATCCCAAGTTTCTGAAAAAAATGGGCTAAGCTTTTGTATTCACCACCCCAGTCGGTTTTGGATGGTGAGGATCTTACGATTAAACTGGCGGCTCACAAGTTGTTGGAAGTCATGGAAATAACGAAAACTTCGGACTTGTGTTTAAGAAGATAGATCCAAACAAAGTTGCTATAATCATCAATAAACGACACATAATAATCAAAACGTCCACCGACGTGGTTGCAGGGCCCCATACATCTGAATGAACTAATTCCAAAGGAACGACGACACACAGAAGAAGATCGAGAAAAAGGAAACTGATGACTCTTTGCTTGCATGCAAGCGTCACACACTGACCCACGACTATCCTCAATGGAATGAGCAAATTATTTCTGACTAAGGACTCTCTTAACTATACTAATGACGGATGACCAAGCCGAGCGTGCCATCGCACCGTGGAGGGTTTAATGGCGCCGTAAGCATGCTTCGAGGTGGAGGCTACGTCGGTTGAAGGAAACGGATAGAGGCCGCCTCTAGACCTGCCTTGCAGCAGGGTCGTCTTCGTTGTGCGATCCTTAACAAAAAAAGATTTAGGGTGAAGTTCAACAAAGACATCATTATCCGAAGTAAAAGCGGTTGATTGAAAGAAGACTCTTAGAGGCAGTAGGAACATGCAAAATATGTTGAGATGGAGAGGACGAATGGGTGTACGAAAAGTGGTACGACCAACATGACTAATAGCCATACCTTGACCGGGCAGCATGAACTTGATCATGGCCGGTGTACCTCTCCTTGGTCGTCATCTTGTCGAGGTCGGCGGTGATGTGATCCGTAGCGCCGGAATCAGCAAGCCAGTTTGTGTCAACGCCATAAGACGAGACAGCACCGGCAGAGCGCTCTTCTTCACCGGAGTAGCTGGCGTCGAAGCGCTTCCAGCAGCGGACAACAGTGTGTCCTGGCCGCTTGCAGAGCTGGCAAATGGGCCTCTTGCCCGGGTTGTTGCCAGGAGGGACGCGGCCGCCTCTGCCGCGCCCAGCGCGGTCACCGCGGACGCGACCACGCGAGGCAGCATTGACGGACATGTACTGCTGCTGCGCCAGCCGCTGAGCCGCATGACGGGCCTCAGTGGTCAGCAGCTGCATGTAGAGACCTCCGAGCGAGATTGGATCCGCCCGGGCACAAATGCTCTCAATGATCGAATTATAATCCGAGTCAAGACCGGCGAGGATGTAGGATGTGATATCCTCGTCGTCGAGCTGCTTGCCGGCCGCCGCAAGATCATCGACGTAGCCGGTCATCTTGTTGAAGTAAGCCGCACACGACATGTCTCCCTTACGTGTCGTGGCGAGCTTGTTCCTGAGATGCACAATCTGGGAACGTGATTGAGAAGCGAACATGCCAAGTACCCTTGGCCCAAACTTGGGCAGAAGTTTTGCAGCGCGCCACCTGAGCCAGCACCTCCTTGGACATGGAGTTGTTGAGGTAGCCAAGGAGGAGCTGACAGATGCGACCCAGACCGCATAGTCGGGGTTGGGCACCTCCTTGGTCTTCGTCTTGTCAGCAGGATCTTCAACCGCCAGGATCTCGGCGGGCGCCACGGTCTTGCCTTCAAGGATGCCAAGCAGTTGAGCACTGCGAACGGCGGGCAGAACTTGCGCTTGCCAGATCGCAAAGTTGTCGCGGGAGAGCTTCTCGGCGACAGGGTGGGAGAGGAGGGCGGAGATGGTGGCAGGAGACGAAAGCAATTCTGCTTGTGGAGGCCATGGCCGAAAAAAAAAAACTAGATGTATGTATGGAGGCTAGCTCTGATTACCATGTGAGAATGATGAAGCGCACACGACAAGGTGCCGCAGGCCTTTCATTATATAGCCGAGTTAACACGGCATTCGGTTACGATACATTCGGTTACATACTTGATATACAAGTAAAGATCACAACAACTCTATCTCTATCTATACGACTAGAGATATATACAAGATTATCTACCAGTACGAACTTGGTAGCTGTTTCAAGGTCGTCATGACACGCAGCGAAAGGAGTGGCGATGGCAACACGAAGTGCGTGTCATGGCGGTCTACAACCAGGTGGCAATGATGGCAAAGGAAGAAATTGACCTCCTTAATCTTGTAAACAGGCGCCATGAAGAACCAGTGGACATATCGTTGATGCAGAACACCTAACCTATAGGTTTCAGTTTCTTTAGTTCAAATTGTATCCTTTTGGCCAGCATGTTGGCGTGAGTATTCATCTTTTCTATCCTTTTCCTCTTTCTTTCCTGTTAGTAGGGAAACATCTCCTAACAAGCCAGCTACGGCTGACTCACCTGTATAAGCTGTACCCTGTTTGATCTCTTCTTTCTTAATGCAAGGCAGCGCACCTGCCAAGTTCACGTCAAAAAAAAAAAGAATCTGCAACGGAGAAACGGAGAGAGGCCAAGCTCAACCTTGATTCCGTCTTCCACTCGTTTCTACCAAACGTCCTGGTTAGAAACGCACTCTGCGGATTTCTTCATTGGAGCACCGCATCCTGGAATTCGACCTGGATACCAACACCGTCGGCATGATCCAGACGCCGAAGAACATGCCCCACATCAGGCGACGGTTCTTCTTTCGTGTCGTGCAGACCGAAGACAGAGGACTATGCCTTGCAAAGTTAGCTAAGAGCTTCTTCTGTGCTATAACCGGCCAGTGAGTGATATTGCATATCATAAATATCCTCTGTATCACAAATTCTGTTCGTTCGTCGATCTACCATTGCCCGCTGCCAGTCAGAAAAGAAAAAGGTAAAAGAACACTGGAGCTGAAACGTGAAGGAAGTAAAGAACACGCACCGTGTTTGATACTGTACAGTGTACTATTGACCTGACCTGATGTTGGACTTGCCCCGCTCGCTGCCTGTAGCTAGAGTGCCAGCTGCCAGCCTGCGAGCCGCGAATACAAGTTTGTAGGACTCCTTTTACCCTCTGGAGCACATGATCCCGCTCCACAAAACGCCGCGAATCGGCAAGGCTTTCTCCAGCTACCACCATTCACGACGACGCTGCTTAATTCAGTCCATAAAGCAAAAGATCATCAGAGCCTTTTTTCTGCAGTACAACGACATGGCAGGATCGATGGCCGCCCCCCTCGCTGCTGCTCCGCCTCCAAGCTCTTGTCGCAAGGTGATCGCGCGCGTAGCTCCTTGACTCCAATATGTTGTTGTGCGATGTGAATTTGTCCTCCATGTACCTGTAACTGAGATTTTAATTTACTGTTAGCTGCTTCTTCAGATCGGCATCGGCACTGGAGGACCACGACATCATACCGGAGAACGGATCGGCAGTGGCGCCGGCGCCGGCACTTGAGGACGATGACATCCTCCGGGAGATCCTCGCCCACCTGCCGCCGCTGCCGTCCTCCCTCCTCCGCGCCTCCCTGGTCTGCAAGCGCTGGAGTCCTGTGATCTCCGACGCCGGCTTCCTCCGCCACCGGGCAACACCTCCGTTGCTGGGATTCTTCGACCAGCACAAACCGGTCTTCACCTGACTACGGTGCCCGCCCAACCGCATCCCCAGCGACCGCTTCTCTTTGCCTCGTCAAAGTGGGGTTTTCCGTCGGCGGCGTCCGGCACGGCCTCGTCCTCCTCCTCAACCGGCGCCGGCTCGAGGCCGTCGTCTGGACCCCCCGTCACCGGCCGCCACCACACGTGCCTTTCGCGCCGGAGATCAGGGATCAGTGCAACCAAGGCGCCGAGCTGAGGACGACCGACGGTGGCTGTTTCAAGATCGTCTTGGCACGCACCGAAAGGAGCGGCGGCGACGGCGACACGACGAGCGTGCTCATGGCCGTCTACGAATCGGCGACGGGGAAATTGAGCCAGACCAGCTCAGCCGTGATTCCGACTCCCCGCTACTCCTTTTCAACCCAACGTCCTGGCTAGAAACGCACTCTGCGGATTCCTCCATTGGCCCACCGGTATCCTTGAAATTAGTTTGGATACCAACACCGTGGTGTGATCCAGACGCCCAAGAGCATCCACTCAGAATACCATACAATCCTTCGTGTCGTGCGGAACTGCGGACCCAAGACAGAGGACTTGGCCTAGCAAAGTTGGGCGCCACCGTCATCCAACTGTGGGGGAGGACCAATGATGTGCTGCTGCTGCCCGATGGGTGCTCCACAAAATTGTTGATCTCGACAGCTGCTCTTTCCGGTACTGCCTACTGCTACTTCAGTGCGTCGATTGCATTTCCGAGAATAGTGGGGTATGATGAGGATAACAATGTGATTCATGTGGGTGAATACCAGTGTCTTAACAGTTAACCATGAGACATTGCAGTGCGCCAAAGTTTTCGATGGCCCTTGGATCTTTTGGTATTAATTATCCGTACACAAGATTCTACATGTTAGGTAATTCTCATTTCCCCCTGAATTTTCAGAATCGATTTGTTGTTATACTCCCTCCGCGGTTCCATAAAACTTGTCGTTGGGGGCTGTCAGCAGAGGTTCACAAAACTTGTCGTTGGGGAATTTTTCAGCAATAAGGGACGAGTTTACCCCTGCATGCGCATGCGCAGAGTAAAAGCTCTCCAGTTCCCAGCGCACAAACGCTTCGCCTCCGACGTCTGATTTAATTACGCCTTGATGGCTGCGTGCATAAAACATGGAGCGGAAGTACGAGGAAGACGCGAGCGACCGGCAGCCATGGCTGCGTGCATAAAACATCGAGCTCGTGCCCGGCGTCAAGCGCGAGGCCGCCGTCGAGCTCGTGCCCGGCGACAAGCGCGAGGCCGCCGTCGAGCTCGTGCCTGGCGTCAAGCGCGAGGCCGCCGTCGAGCTCGTACCGGGCGTCAAGCTCGAGCCCGCCGACGAGCTCGTGCCTAACGTCAAGCGCGATGCAGCCGACGAGCTCTACGTCCCGAGGATGAAGATGCCGCTGCCGTGGAAGATATTGAGATGAAGCTGAAGCTTCTTGCGATTGAGGGGCGAGGTCGCCGACAAAGACAGATTGTTTACCGTGAGGAATGATGGGAGCAAGTGAGGGCCAGGAGGGATTTTTGTTTAAATAGAGGACGAATCCCAAACGTCAGCTGCCCACCCACGCGCCAGAAACGAATTCTCTTGAGCGCGCCCCGCAGCGGCAACGTGAAAATTTCGTCCTCAGCAGTGCCAGAGGCAAAAGCGAATGACTCCTACGCGCGCACAGCCGCGAAGGAAAAAAAAAGGTACGAATCGCGCGAAAACTGGTGCAAAAAAGGAGCGTCGCGCGCGCGCGTTTCGGCCTCTGAACAGCGCCATGCAAAAACTCAAAACAGGGTCCTCAGGAATCGAACCCACAAACTCACGCCTCTGTGCAAGCGACGGTAACCAGTTGGATAGAGAGAGATTGTTGTACAGGTGAGCTTCGAGATTATTTAATAGGGGTAGACAGGGAAAAATACCATCTAATTAATCACTCCTTGGTATTGGAAATCATGTCCTAAACGACATGTTTTTTGGAACCAGAGGGAGTATTATACTAGCTCCGTTCAAAAGTACACTTGTGCAATTGCATAGCTAGAATGACAAATGGATTTCAACAAAGGTAGTAGCTACTAGCCTTTTTAGTTTGTGGTGGCCAACAAAATAATGCTCATGTGCTTAATTAATTAAGGAAGGAGTAGCAGTTAATGTTTTTGATTGATCTTTGTTCTCGTCGGGTTAATGGTGGAAATCAGCTTTCGGTTGATGGGGTTGTTTGCTTTGCTTTGACAGCTACGACTTGCGAGGAGGTGCCCACATCATGGTGTAATTTCTTTTCCAGGTGCAAAAGAACTAAGCTTCAATGCTTCAAAGGGGCCTAGGATCGATCTATGTAGTTCCGAAACTGAATGGTAGCATCGATGCTATATGCGGTATTCCGCATAAAAGTTGTCTTCGTCGCCCCAGTTAGCAACTAAGGTGCTGTTTGGTTCACAGTTTGTAACGTAATCGCATTGCGGAGCGGTAACCATTACCGATACAGCTGCTTGTTTCGACTTCACCCGCAATCCGTTACCGTGTAATGGGAAACTGGCCTATTCAACTTCGAAACCGCTCGTCCTCGTCTGTAATCAGCCTCACGACTCCGCCGCAATCGCTCGACTCCAGCCTCGCCTCCTCTCCTCCACGCGAGAGCGCCGCCCGAATGCTTCGTCGAGATGGTGCGCCGCCTCGCCGCGGTTCAATCCCTCCTGTCGACCTCCTCCCCTCTCCCCACTCCCTGCTTCCCACCACTCTCTTTCTCCCCCCAAATCCCTCTCCTTAATCTGATCTATCTCGAAATCCATGGCAATCCTGCAAGATTAGACGGCAAGGAGGAGGAAGGCACAGAAGCAAAAGCAACGCCGCTTCCCTCCGGCAACCAGCCCCGATTCCGTCGCCGTCGCCAACGATCTCGCCGTTCCGGTAAGCCACCTCCCTCCCGCCCTCGGTTCCTCTAATCTCGTTCTCTGCGATAAAAAGGAAGCCGTTACAGAGCCCAACCAACAAAAGCCGTAATCGCATACATTGATTCCGTTTGCACCTGCAACTGATTGCGATTGCAATACCGTTACCAGCGACGAACCAAACAGCACCTAAGAGAATTACATATTTTTTTTTTTGATAAAGCTACTCGCCTGCTTTTATTTGGAAGCATACGTCGGTATCATTCGCTGGGATACCAGCTTTACATCAACAACACACATTCGGAGAAAGATTGCTACGAACAAAACATAACAAGCGAAATCAGTTCCTACATAGCCAAACTACCGATAACTGCTCTAATCCCACCAGGAGATCTATCCTTCGTCATGTTACTCCTCGCCTGCAGAAATGACTTTAACCATGTCTTCAGCTCTTCAAGCTTGATCTCCAGTTTTCTTCTTGGCTTTATCTGCAAGCAGCACACGCCCCATTTCTGTAAAAAGTTGAGAATTTTGTAGAGAATCTCATCAGAAAATTTCATAAATTTCTTCTCAATTGCCATTTTGTTTCTAACTTTTCAAATTGACCAGGCAGTGATAGTTTAGCAACATAGTAAAGTTTCAGGCTGTACGAAAGACCCCCCAGAATCAAACAGTTAGATAAAAACATCCCCCATCGAGGTTGGTAACTTGTCCCAACCAAAGGCCTCCTTAAAGCAAATCAAAACAAATTTTGCTAGTTTACAAGTGAAAAAGACATGATCAGTGGTTTCAGGTATATTGCATATTACACAGTTCCAATTCCCTTTCCATGGTCTTTTCTTCAGCTGCACACCAGTTTGAAGTCTCTCATGAAAAGCTAGAAACAGAACACTTTCAGTTTAAGTGGCAATTTAGCCTTCCACATTTTTACTGAACCAGTTATTCATTACATCCCCAATTAAAGTTAGATGTACAGTGACCTGGTTGTGAACATTCCTGACTTGCCCACCTTACTCTGTCAAGCTCACCGTTTACACTCACATTTTCTAGCACATTATGCAAGTCCTCCCATTCCTCTCTTTCAATCTCCCCTAGGTTCCTTCTCAACTCAATGACTCACTTATTGTCTACCTAGTACTACCTCCGTCCCTTAATATAGGGTGTTTTGGAGTTCGAAATTTTTCCCTGAATATAGAGCGTTTTACATATAGGACAAACTCTAGGGTTGGTGGGAGGGTTGGTGGAGGGGTGGGTTGAGTTAAAAATGAAGGGTATGATAGTCTTTTGACACATTGACTATTTTATTGTTTGAAAGCTACAAAGCCCTATATTTAGAGATGGAGTGAGTAGTCAGGAACTAAGGGTGTGATTGGTAGCATGGGTCTGGCTAGGGGTCAGATACAGGCTCGTGTGAGCCAGGACCTGTGGATGCAGCTTGAGGTGATTGGTTGGCTGTTCCATGCGTAGCCAGGCTGAGCTGTGCGCCTAATTGGTTCCCTGTAGCTCATATGGTTATAGAGTTACCCTGACTCCAGATGGTGAGGTTACCCAATTCTCATCGGAATGGACCAGCTTGTCCGTGTTGTCGATGGCCTGCTATACCGGCAGATATGCGGTCGTGAGTGAGGTGAATGAGGCGGAGGGAGAACCTTAGTGGGCAATAGAAAGTGCAGGCGGCTGGATGGTCGGCCGGCCTCCGAGCACCCTTCATCAGCATGGAAGGGAATGGCAAAGGCGGCGAGGAGCAGCGGGCATCGGTAGGCGCACCAGGAGGAAGAAAGCGGTGCCTGGAAGGAGCACGTGGGTCTCTGGTTGGATCACCGCAGCCTGGCTGAGTTGTGAAGCTCGTTTCCTGCGTTTCCATCGGGCCTGGCTCCCGACGGAATCTTGCATCCGTCGGGCCTGGCCACAGGCCTTGATCAGGCAAACCAAACACAGGGTGACTGCACGAGTTGGACCTGGCCCGGGCTTATCCGGGCTACCAAACACGCCCTACGTTTTTCTGCCCCCTGCAAATACTGTAAGAAATTTTAGAAGTACAACCTTAGTGGCACTTCTCTTTCAGCCAAACATCATCCAAAAATCTGGTTCTTCTCCTATTATTTACTAATGCACTGCCCCAAAATGAAAAGATGATGATTCACTTTGTTACTCCCTATCCAGAACTGTGACACCCCATCTCGTTTAGCAAGAAAGATTTTTTGTCAGGTACCTTTGCTTCATGAAAATTAAAGCAACTGTCAGATCCTTGAATTCGATCTGGATACCAACACCGCCGGCATGATCTAGAAGCCCAAGAATTTCCATTCCCCAATAATGCATCCTTTCGTGTCGTGCGGACCCAAGACGGAGGACTTGGACTAGCAAAGTTGAGCGCTACCATCATCCAGCTGTGGGGGTCTGGGGGTGGAGGACCCATGGTGATGCTGATGCCCAATGGGTACTCCATAAAACCTTTTTTTTGAAGCAAAAGGAGGAAAATCCCCTACTGATTATATTTTAATTTATATAAGTCACAAAACTTACAAAAACTGTTCAGGAAATGCCAAAGACAAACAAAAGGAAAGAAAAAAAGCTATACTAAAGCTTGTAGCCATTCCTTAATTCTTGATTTGGACAAGATGGTCTTTCCGTTGCTAGCTGCTGCTGCTACTTCGGTGCGTAAATTGCATTTTCCCAGAATAGTGGGGTATGACGAGGATAACAATATGATTCATGTAGCGGTAAACACCAGTGTCTTCACAGTTAACCTTGAGACATTGCGGTACACCAAAGTTTCCATGGCCCTTGGATCTTTTCCTATTGTCTGTACACAAGTTTCTACACATAGGTGAGTCTCATCATTTTCCTATGGATTCAGAATCGATATGTTCTACTATATCCGTACCTATTTGTTCAAATGCATAGCTAGACGCTTAGTTCGCGTGGTGGCCAACAAATAAAATTGTTCATGACACAGAAGGGTCCGTTAATGAAGCCGAAGGAATAAACCGGCGGGTGAGGTGGATGGCCAGATGATGGAGCATGATGGTGTGGCTGAGGATGCTTCTTTCGGATGATCTCGACGAGGATGACTTGCTAGATGATGAAGACTACATGGACAATTTTCAGGGTGTCCAGCTTGTGCAGCCTGTGAAGATTTTGTTGTCAAATTCCTTGTCTCAACAAAGGCATGTCGTCGAGCGGTCGTCGGTGTTTCTTTGGCGGTCGTGCCTGAGGTTGCACCCGGCTTGGGAGCGAGCTTGGAGCTGGAGTCAGGGGCTCTCCAGAGCGTTGCCTCTAGTGGAACACCAGGCTCGGCAGCGTGCTTGGAGCTGGAGTCGGGGGCTCTCCAGAGCGTTGCCTCTGGGGGAGTACCCGGCCTTGGATGTCGACGGTGTCGGGGGCTCTCCAGAGCGTGGGCTCTAGGGGAGCGCCCGGTTTGAGACTTCGACGGTGTCGGGGGCTCTGCAGAGTGTAGTTTCTGGGGGAGCGCCCGGCAATGAGGCGCCACTGGCTGTACGACCAGGGACTACGACTGCAGGCACTCAGCATCTAGCGTCGACTACAGAGGGGCCGGGGGATGCACAGGTGGAGCTACTCGCACCTCCTCCGCAGGCAAGGGAGAGGACTCTTCACTACACTTGGTCCTCTCCTCGACAAACGCTCGCGGAATTGAGGCAATCCGGGGGGGATATTAAATGACTGTACGACAATGGAGATGGGAGGGGTGTCTACTCCTCCGTCCATCTCAAAGGCTGTGGGTCTACTTATCACCCTGGAGAGGAGGAGCAAGAGGAACGCAGCCTCGGCGGATCAGGATTCTGTAGAGAGGGCTGCTAGGCTTGTGGCTAAGAAAAATCTGGAAGATCATGAAGGTATGTCCTACAAAAATTCTTTTCTCTCTCTTTCAGATAAGGTCGTAACAGAATATTAAGAACATTGGCATTTCATTAGGCTCTGATGATGCAGCCGTTCTTTCTTCTGTTACACTTGTTAAGAAAGTTGAAAAAGACAGATTTAAGACTTCTCCTACTAAAACCTACCAGGATAGCCATGATGATTGTGATCTAGACTTAGATGATCCTGAGTTAGATGTTTTACAAATAAATAAGCTATGTGGAGATTTAGCGGACGATATCGTGGATGATGATAGCAGCGATGTTCTTAATCGCATTGATGCCGAGCTACATAACACGATGAATCCGAAGCACAAAAAGGGTAGTCGGTCTCGTAGAGGATTGAATGCTAAAAAACAATAATTTTCGATGAGAGGATTTTTTTGAATAGCAGAAGTCTTCGAGACTTGGCTAAACTTAATTTTCTCCATGACTTATCTCTAGAAAAGGACTTAGATTTTATTGCTTTACTAGAAACACATAAAGACATTTTTCAGACGACAATCTTAATTCTTTTGTGGAGGTAGGGATTTCTTTTGGCATTGGATCCAACCTAAGGGCAGATCCGGAGGTATCCTTTTAGGAGTTAATTTGCAGTCTTTTTCCGTTGAGAATTTGCATGAGGGTGAGTTTTACTTAAAGCTGCAACTTAAGAACAAGCGATGGTTTTCGATGGTTCTTATGCTGTGTACGGTGCGGCACAACCAGAACACAAAGATCGCTTTCTCGCTGAGTGTGTAAGGGCTTGTTCAGTTGAAACTTTACCTCTCATGGTAGGAGGAGACTTCAACATTATTAGAAATCCGTCTGAAAAAAATAACGATAGATATGGTAGTAGATGGCCAGTTCTTTTTAATGCTTGTATCGAAACTCTTAATCTTAGAGAACTGGAGTTGTCTGGTCGTAAATTTACTTGGGCTAACTCGGCTGATACCCCAACCTTTGAAAAACTAGATAGAATTTTAATCAGTACAGAATGGGAACAAAAATTCCCCTTATCCACGGTTGAAGCTCTCACTAGGGACATTTCAGATCACACACCTTTATTGTTAGATACTCGTCAAGCATCTCATAGGGGCAATAACGCCTTGTTCAAATTTGAACTTGGATGGCTCACTAAAGATGGTTTTTTGACTTGGTCGCAAAGGTGTGGTGTAATGAAAACCGAGGGAGAACTCCAATGATCCGATGGCAAAATAAGATAAGAGCAGTTCGTAGATTTCTAAAAGGTTGGGCGAGAAATCAAGTAGGGGTAACTAGGAAAAGGAAAAAGTTCTTGTATGAGCAGTTAGATTTACTAGATCGAAAAGCTGAGCTTACTCTTGTCTCGCAAATGGAGCTGCAGTACAAACATTGTCTAAACACTGAACTAACTAAGATGCTAAGGAAGAGGAACTGTATTGGTTACAAAGATCTAAAGCAACGAGGTTGTTAAAAGGTGATGACAATACAAAGTTTTTTCAACTTCTAGCGAATGGTAGGTATCGCAAAACTAGAATTTTACGGTTAGAACAGGATGAAGGTATAGTTGTAGGAGATGAGAATTTAAAGACATACATAACAGAGTACTATAAAGGTCTTTTTGGGGCGCCTGAAAGTAATCATTTTGTACTAGAAGAGGAGAATAGAGACGATATTCCTCAAGTCTCCCATCTAAAAATGATTTGCTTATGGATCCTTTTAGTAAAAAGAGATAAAAGAGGCTATTTTCCAAATGGAACATAATAAAGCACCAGGCCCGGATGGCTTCCCGGCAGAGTTTTATCAATTCTTCTGGGACATCATCAAGCAGGATCTGTTAGAGCTTTTTAATGAATTCCATAATGGGAACTTCCTCTACATAGTCTCAATTTTGGGGTGATTACTCTCCTTCCCAAAAAGGCTGAAGCAGTTAAAATTCAACAGTATAGACCTATTTGTTTGCTTAATGTTAGTTTTAAGATTTTTACTAAAGTTCTTACTAATAGGATATCTCTTTTAGCACATAAAGTAATTAGACCGTCACAAACTGCTTTTCTTCCTGGAAGGTATAATCATGGAAGGTGTTGTCATTCTTCATGAAACTATCCATGAAATGCATAAAAAGAAGAAAAGTGGTGTCATATCCTCAAACTAGACTTTGAAAAAGCATATGACAAGGTGAAATGGCCTTTTCTACGACAAGTGTTGAGAATGAAAGGTTTTCTCACCAAAATGGTGTGCTTGGATTGATCAAGTGACGGCTAAGGGTTCAGTAGGCATCAAAGTTAGTGATGATATTGGTCACTATTTTCAAACTAGAAAAGGCGCGAGACAAGGTGATCCTTTATCTCCAATTTTTATTTATATTGTTGTAGATATGCTAGCCATCTTAATTGCCAGAGCAAAAGAAAATGGTCAGATAGATGGTGTTGTTCCACACTTAGTAGATGACGGTCTTTCTATTTTGCAATATGCAGATGATACTATTCTGTTTATGGAAAATAATCTTCAACAGGCCAAAAATATGAAGCTCTTGTTGTGAGCTTTTGAGCAATTATCTGGTCTAAAGATTATTTTCATAAGAGTGAATTATTCTATTATGGACAGGCAAAGGAAATGGAGCATGAATATTCGCAGATTTTCGGTTGTGAAATGGGTTCTTTTCCTTTTAGATACCTGGTCATTCCTATGCATCATAGAAAGCTTAGAAATGTAGATTGGAAAGAGGTAGAGCAACGTTTTCAGAAAAACTCAGTTGTTGGAAAGGAAAATTGCTTTCGGTCGGAGGTAGATTGGTTTTAATCAACTCTGTTCTAAGTAATCTGTCGATCTTCATGCTCTCTTTCTTTGAAGTACCGAGGGAGGTACTTAAGAAAATTGATTACTATATGTCAAGGTTTTTCTGGCAAAGTGATGAGCATAAAAAGAAGTACAGATTGACTAAATGGAGCATACTTTGTACACCGAAAGATCAGGGAGGATTAGGAATTTTAAACTTGGGTTTGAAAAATAGATGTTTGCTCAAAAAGTGGCTTTTTAAGCTAATAAATGAAGATGGGGTGTGGCAGTCACTTCTTAGGAGAAAATACTTGAGGTACAAAACAATTACTCAAGTCGAACATATGCCTGGCGACTCTCATTTTTGGTCAGGTTTAATGAAGGTTAAACAAGACTTTTTGAGGCTGGGTAAGTTCAGGTTGGGTGATGGAACTCAAGTAAGATTCTGGGAGGATGCTTGGTTAGGTAATTAGCCTTTAAGGACCAATACCCAAATCTGTATAGTATTGTTAGAAAGAAAAGCGCTTCCGTTAGTGTGGTTTTACAATCTAGGCCATTGAATGTGTCTTTTAGAAGATCTTTAGTTGGGAATAATTTGATCGCTTGGTACCACTTGGTTGGTCGGGTCACAAATACTCACATTCAGATCAAAAAGATAAATTCATTTGGGCTTTAAATCAACAAGGTAATTTTACAGTTCGTTCTATGTATAGAGCTTTTGCTGTAACCAATGTTGTTACTCATAATCACATTATTTGGAAGCTTAAGCTACCGCTCAAAATTAAATTTTTATATGGTACATGATTAAGGGAGTAACTTTAACCAAGGACAACTTAGCAAAGAGGCGATGGAAATGGAGTGTTAAATGTGTTTTTTGCAACTTAAGTGAATCAATACAACACCTTTTCTTTGATTGCAACAATGCTAAGTTTATATGGAGATTGGTGCATTTTCGTTTAATTTACCTCCTCCGATGAGTGCTGACCACATGTTTAATGGATGGTTGCAAAGGGTAGATAAGAAATTAAGCATCAAGCCTTGGTAGGAGCATGTGCCATTTGTTGGGCGATTTGGCTTAGCCGCAATGATCATATTTTTAACAAGACACGAGTTTCTACTTCTATGCAGGTTGTGTTCAGAGGAACGTACTGGATCCGCTTTGGGCACTGCTACAGAAGGAAAAGAGAGATCCCGCATAAATTGGGGGTGTCGTGTGCTTGAGACGGCGGTGATGGACATTTTCGCCAAAATGGATGGTGTTTTAGTAATAGACTCCCTCCCGGATAATAATAATTAAGATGGATATCATGGATGTCATGAACGTGTTTTCCTTTCAGTTTGAATGATTCGATTTGGCCTATGTATCAATCGATACAGAGGCTGGAATATTAATGCATATTCCTTTTCTAAAAAAATGTCGTTAAAGGATGGAGTAGCTATTATGTTTTCGATTGATATTGTCCTTGTCCGGGTGATTAATTGACGAAAATCAGCTAACTTGATTGACGGGGGTTGTTCGCTCTGCTTTGTCAGGTGCGAGGAGGTGCCCAGCGGCTTTGCATGCATGCCAAAATGGATCCTGGTGTAATTTCTTCTCCAGGTGCAAAACAACCAAGTTTCATATGCTTCAAGTGTCCTAAGATCGATCTACTATATGTAGCAAAACTAAATGGTAGCGTCAGACCTAAAGTAGTGTAGAGTGGGGGGCGCTGCAGTGCACTCCGTACAGAAGTTGCGCTGCACTCTAGTGGGCAGCTAACAACATTACTACTGATTTTTCAGTTCATGTAAAATTCGGCCTTCTTCATTCTGTTGTGAACCTTGCGTTTTGTGGTCTCGTTTTGGACTCTGCCTTCCTCGTTCAGCAAGAGTACTGTCGCTGTTTTGTTTTGGACTGTGCCTTCTTCGTTCTTCCGCGCTCGTCATTGTAAGATTCAGAGGTGGGTGCATCTTCTGGCCGGCGGCTGCATGTTAATATAGGCATGGAACATCCCCATGCGTGGAGTACAATCTGGTGGTAGTTGTGATCAGATTACGACGACTACCTTGGGTTACAAGTCTACTTCAGATAACAATACAAAATACAACAACCTACTTCGTATCTGATCACACCATCCAACCGTGTTTAACTCAATACAATGTTTATCTCTAACATTTATCTCTAACACCCCTCCTCAAGCATAACCGTACTAGGTTAAGATTGTTCTTGAAGTTCTCTAACTGTCGCACAGTAATGGCCTTCGTGAAACCATCTGCCACTTGATCACCTGTAGGAACAAAATCAATCTCCAACAATTTTCGTGTTACATGTTCCCGTACAAAATGATAGTCAACCTCTATATGTTTCATTCGAGCATGAAAAATAGGATTAGCAGAAAGATACTTAGCTCCAATGTTATCACACCAGAGTCTAGCCGCAGGAGGACACGTTATACCAATTTCTTTCAACAATGTTTGTATCCACATAATTTCTGCGGTAGCATTAGCTATAGCTTTATATTCTGCTTCAGTACTCGACCTCGATACTGTGGCCTGTTTTCTTGCACTCCATGAAACAAGGTTAGACCCCAAAAAATAGCAAACCCTCCTGTAGATCTTCTGTCATCAAGAGAACCTGCCCAGTCAGCATCTGAAAAACCATTTACTAGCATTGACCTTGACTTGCCATCTTCAATCCAACTTTGGTACTTAGTTTCAAATATCTCAAATTCTTTTTACAGCAGCCCAATGATCAACAGTTGGAGCATGTAAAAATTGACAAACTTTATTAACTGCAAAAGATATGTCAGGCCTAGTAAGAGTCAAATACTGCAACGCTCCAACAATGCTTCTGTATTGCGTAGCATCAGCAGCACCCCAATGGCGTCCCCACATAAGCAGATAATTTTTCACTAGTAGACAGAGGAGTACTGACAGCTTTACAATCTGACATATTAACCTTCTTTAACAAATCAGAAGCATACTAATCTTGAGTTAGGATTATACCATCTCGGACTTTAGTAACTTCTATACCCAAGAAATAATGAAGTTCTCCCAGATCCTTGAGAGCGAACTCCTGTTTTAAACTATTCAGTAATCGTGAAGTAGCTTCTGGTGTTGAACTGCCACTATGATATCATCCACATATATTAACACAAACACAGTTACTCCACTTCTGTGAAAATAAAATAAAGAAGTATCTGCCTTGGAGGACTTAAAACCAAGTTGAATAAGTTAGCACTAAGTCTAGCATACCACGCCCTTGGTGCTTGTTTCAAACCATATAAAGCTTTATCTAACTTGCACACATAATTTGGCATACCTTTATCCTCATAACCAGGAGGTTGGCGCATATAAACTTCTTCTTCTAGATACCCATGAAGAAAGGCATTTTGTACATCCAGTTGTCTCAGATGCCAACCTCTTGAAATTGCGATAGACAAAATAATTCTGATGGTAGAAGCTTTAATAACAGGACTAAAAGTATCTTCATAATCAACACCATATCGTTGCTTGAAGCCTTTTGCTACTAAGCGAGCTTTATATCTATCCAAACTACCATCAGCCTTTCTTTTGATCTTATAGACCCATTTGCATCAATAATATTGCTGCTCTTTTTGGAGGAACTAGGTGCCAAGTTTTATTTATCTCAGCAAGGCATTATATTCATCATCCATAGCATATTTCCAATTAGCATCTCCTACGAGTCCTCTAACCGTTGTGGTTCACCAGAAGATGTAAAACAACTATATCGAATATACCATCTGTATATACCTAGGCTTGCGGACACCAGCTTGCAGTCGAGTGCGAGGTCTAACATCTTCTGGAGAAGGCGGTGCAACAAGTCGCATTTCCTGCGCTGGTACTGGCACAGAAGGAGCTGCTGAAGACGTCTGCACATTTGATCCCGCAGAATCGCCCACTGCACCAGGTGCTGAAGGCGAGGCGGATCCAGCCAGCAGCAACAGCGTCGGCAGAGCCAGACACCGTGTTGTCGGGACCCACGTGGCACGCGCGGCATGGCTTCCGTCGCAGAATCAAGGGCGGGAGCGCTGCCCCCCCTGCCTGCCGCGTGTCGCCAGGTGGTACGCGAGCAGCGAGCGCGCCGATTCTGTCGGGGCAGAAGAACGTGCAGCTGGCCGCGTGTCAAGCGAAGACGGGCGCACACCAGGAGAGCGCAGGAGCGGCTCCGATCCCGGTACACCAGGCGCTGCTGCGGAGGACATAGGCGTAGAAGCAGCTTCGTGCTCTGTGCCGGGAGCATTTTCACCAACATTCTCGGTATTTGCTGCAAATCATCACTAGAAGCCGCATTATTTGAATCATTAGGCATAATGTCATCTGATAATTCACCCCCTAAGGTCGGATTTAACAGAGAGGATGGTAGAAGTAAAATTTCAGACCATAGTCGTGAGCAGCATTAGAATGTAATTTGGAGAAGGGAAAAACATTCTCATCGAAGACAACATCCCTAGAGATATAGACCCGGCCGGAAGATATATCGAGACATTTAAATCCTTATGAGCTGACTATATCCTAGGAAAGCACACTCCTTGGAGCGAAACTGGAGTTTGCGAGTATTAAAGGGCGAAGATTAGGCCAACATGCACATCCAAAAACACGAAGGGACGAAAAAAAAGGCTTGTGTCTTAACAATCGTTCCAAAGGAGTAGAGAAATTTATGACCTTGCTTGGAGTGCGGTTAATCAAATAGGTAGCTGCAAGAAAGGCTTCGTCCCAAAATTTAAGAGGCATATGCGCATGAGAAAGTAAAGACAAGCCTACTTCGACAATGTGTCGATGTTTACGTTCGCAGAACCATTTTGTTGATGTGCATGGGGACAAGAAACAAATGGGAGATACCAATTTTAGTGAAAAAGAATGCAAATGCTCATATTCACCGCCCCAATCAGTTTGCATAGCAATAAGTTTTCGATCAAAGAGACGTTCTACAAGGTTTGAAAATCATGAAACCTTTGAAAGACCTCAGATCGATTTTTAAGAAGATAAATCCAAGTGAATTTACTAAAGTCATCAATGAAGCTCACATAGTACTTATATCGCCCAACTGAATCAGGTGCAGGTCCCCAAACATCAGAGAAACAAGTTGTAAAGGCAAAGTAGATTTGCTAGTGAGACAGGATAAGGCAATTGATGACTTTTTGCTTGTTGGCAAGCATCACACACTGAATCATTATTGGAATTATCTAACAGGGAGACTAAAATATTTAACAACTCTTTGCACAATGGGAAGAGCTGCATGACCAAGACGACTATGCCATCTTTCTAATGACGGCTTATTGACTCCAACGCCTGCTTGAGAGATGAACCAGCAGGAAGAGGATAGAGCCCCCTTGACACGCCCCTTTAAGAAGAACGCTCCTCGTGTCCCGATCCTTTATCAAGAAGAAAAATGGGTGATATTCCAAAAGGACATGATTATCTTTAGTGAAACGATGAACAGAGACAAGATTTTCTAGCATCTGGAATATATAGAATATCATTTAGGAGGACATACGACTAGGGGTGTGAATTGCAGATTTACCAATATGACTAATGTTCATACCTGCCCCACTTGCTGTGTGACTTGATCGCCTCCATGATACTTGTCACGGATGACAATTTCTCTAGATCACTTGTGATGTGATCGGTGGCCCCGTGTCGTGAGCCATCTGTTGTCGACGGTGTAGGAGCTCGTCGCGCTGCAGCGTTCCTTTCATCAGGAACGTAGTCCTCGTCGAAGCGGTGCCAGCATCTATCAGCGGTGTGCCCCTTTTTCTTGCAACTTGACAAAGCGGCTCCGTTGTCGTTGGGGTTGTTGACGCGCCTGTAGTTGTTCTGGTTCTGACGCTGAGTGTTGGTGTTGACAGCGCCAGGTGGTCCGCGTTTGCGCGCCTGATCAGCGCGCGCCCACGGTTGCGATCACCGTAGTCATCGCGGTCACCGCGATCGCCACGGTCTCCAGAGCGAGGGCGCGCACCAGCGCCGCTGCGTCCTCGATTCGCCACGTTGACGGACGACTGGCCACCGCCGCCGCCCATCAGCTCGACACGGGTCTCGAACGCAAGCAGCTGAGAGTACATCTCGCTGATCGTCACCGGATCAGTCCTGGCGACGAGGGATGTGACAACAGGGTTGAAGTCGAGATCCAGCCCCGTGAGGATGTACTCGACGATTTCTTCTTCTAGTGGCCTGCCAGCGGCGGCCATCTCGTCACCGAGCGCCTTCATCTTTCTGACGTATTCAGCGATGGACATCTGCCCTTTCCGGGTCGTAGCGAGAGCCAGACGGTATTGACGGCACGTGCTCGTGTTTGAGATGAGAACATGCCCTCTATCGCCGCGCCAAGCTTCAGACGACGTCTCCTTGGACGACACTTGCGCAAGAACCTCTCGAGATAGAGAGGCGAGAGGAAGCCAAGCACTTGCTGATCTGACGCATACACTCCTCGTGCAGATTGGAATCTGATCTTGGCGCCATCAATCTCTTGTGGCGGCGCGGCAAGTTTTTCCTGTGGCATGGCCGATGAGGCAAGAGCCACGGAGAGCAGCGAGGATCTGAGCTTTCCACATGGAGTGGTTGCTCCTGGATAGCTTCTCGGTGACGGCGTTGGCGTAGAGTGGAGGGATGTTTGAGGAGGAACCGGCCATGGTTGTGGTGGATTGGATCTACGCTCTGATTACCATGTAAGATTCAGAGGTGCGGAAGCTAATTGGGTGGAACGCCGGGCATCTTCTGGCGCGCGGCTGCATGTTAGTATAGGCATGGAACATCCCCATGCGTGGAGTACAATCTGGTGGTAGTTGTGATCAGATTACGACGACTACCTTTGGTTACAAGTCTACTTCAGATAACAATACAACAATACAACAACCTACTTCGTATCTGATCACAACCATCCAACCGTGTTCAACTCAATACAATGTTTATCTCTAACATTTATCTCTAACAGTCACCACCGGACGCTCGTCTTTCCCGGCTTATTGGCTCTTTCTACTTGAACATGTTCTGTGTCTGATCGTCTTCAAACTCATGCTCAAGTCTACCAACTATATTCCCAGCGAACGGTGGGAACCGTCGTTCGGCGTACCACCACACAATGCTAAACGACATGAAAGAACAAGCACTGTGCTCGACATTTGACCTGCAGGCCAGTGACTTGATTTTTTGACTTGGGCCGCTACCTAGGACCTAGCTACAGTACCAGCCGCGAACACATCCACGACGCTGCTCGAGTCCATACTGGAGACTTGAGATTCTCTTAGTGCGTGTACCACCATTGCGCCCCTGGTATCAAAGCCGGTGTGATCACGTGTTGAGCTTAACCGGCTTTGTGATCCGAAGGCGATATAGAGAAAGGTGCGATCAAGCTTTTGTCTTCGATGGGGAAGATTTCCCTATTGGAAGTCTTGCACTCAAGCTTATCTCATGAGTCAGGGCATTGGGATATGGAATTGTGCAAACCAACTACGAGATTCCGGAGAACATGGAGACGCGCAACAAGGTGCGATCACTCAATTCGATAACAACTTTAAGGCTGTTAACACCTTGCTTTCCGCTATCGGTAGAAAGGAGTACGATCGCGTTGCTCACCTTAAGACTGCTCATGCCATATGGGAGACGTTTTGCTCCTATCATGAAGGCACTAACCAAGTTAAGACCATGCATAGAGATTCGTACAACAGGCAGTACCAGACCTTTGCACAGCTCCCTGGGCGAGTCACTAGATGCTACGTTTGCTAGATTCGAGTCCATAGTGTGTCATCTCAAGGGCATGTGGTGATCTGTTTACACTGACAATGAGCGTGCTAAGCAATTGCTTTACTCACTAGATGAGAACACTTGGGGTGTAAAGATCTCCGCACTAGAGGAATCCCCTGACTTTGGCACACTCACCTGCGAGCAGCTCTCTATAGCAAGCTCAAGTCTCACGAGCTATCTAGAAAGTCACGTCCGAACCACAATGCTTCCACTAGTATGGCCTTGATGACTGACTCTCATGGTATGCATCTTATGGGACTAACCCCTCTCACAAATCTACTTTGGAGTTTGCTCTTTCTTCCTTGGTTGCAGCTTCAGATGAATAGGTGGAGTCTCTTCCGGAGGAGGATCTTCCTTGCTGATCAGGAAGTTCAAGCGCTCCTTCAACAACAGAAGAGATAGGAGAGGTGGTGATCCCCGTGGCTGCTACGAGTGCGGCGATCCTCGTCACTTCATCGCCGACTGCCCCAAGCGAAGAAGAAGTTCGACTACACCGACCGCCAAGAAGAAGAACCCAAGAAGAAGAACAACTTCTCCAATAAGGGCAAGAACACCAAGAAGAAGATGGCGAAGGTGTTCGCAAGGGCACTTGTGGCTTCCCTCAGCGACGTCAAGTACTCTACGCGGCAACGACATCTCAAGCACTGAGAGGAGATGAAGAAATCGGAGAAGTCAAAGGACAAGAAGAAGACTTCCGACTTCACGGGCTCTGCTTCATGGCAAAGGATGATCCCTACTCCGACTCCGACTCCGAGACAAGCAAGTATCACAAACTCGTGAGGAGCTCGTCTTTCGAAATGAATACTTGCGTAATGCCTTGTTTGAGCAAGATAAGAAGTTAGTTGAGGCTGTGCGCAAGAATCGTAAGCTAAAGTCCGGAACTTGAAAGTACCAATGTTGATCTTGCTTTTCTCAAGTCTTGTGTTGATGAGGATAGAGTGGTAGAGTGTGAGTCTTGTGATGTTGTCATGATGATCTAGTCTCTTTGAGAGATGTGCATGCTCAAGTTGCCGGTCAGCTTGAGAGTGCTTTGAAAGAGCTAGAGGAGCTTAAGGCTCGACCTCTACTCTTGGTGCTTACAAGACTTGCCCTAAGCTCACACAGGACTTGGATAGTCAATTGTCCAAAGTCAAAGAGCTAGAGGCAAAATTGCTAAGTGGTTCTCGTGCTACAACCACCACCATGTGTGTGTGTGTGTTTCTCTGAAAAGTGATCTGTCCACCACCAAGGATGAGAACCTAAAGCTATCACAGGA
>JAAXCT010003785.1:0-24765 GCA_012490785.1 Eragrostis nindensis | reverse complement strand
TGTCGTCTGATCGATTGCTCTCATCGATGCAATATTGCCCAGGCTGTGGCTGCAAACATTGCTGGGAAGCATCAACCCACTTTGGGAAGATGGTGCGTGCTACATCCTTATGATTCTGTAACTAACTTTGGGAAGAATACATGCTGGTTCGTTCACACTAACTTCGGCTTGTTGTTGCTGCATAAGTACAGACGACAATGTCAATCTACCACTTTCGAGTAATACTGAATCAGATATCCTTTTGAATATATGTTGTTAAGCTCTACACTTTCGTTGTTGGGGTGGTTGTTGTTGCTGCATTAGGAGTAATTCGAGCATCAGTTTCAGTAGCAAGGTTGCAAACATCCATGCAGTCACTGGTCAGGAATTATCTTTCATGAACTTTATACTTTGTTCTATTAGTTTTAATATGTATGTTCCTAAAAAACACTATAATTCCTATCCGCCACATTAAACATTAAAGAACAACTATGTAATCACTCGTGACATCCCGCTTTTCCTGTGGTCGGACTTCTGGCGTGTCATGCCTCCTCTCTCGGATTGAAATTTGCTTCATATGTGCTCCTCCCAAGTCCCATGGCCGCACCCTTTTATGTCGAGGGATTCTCATGCTAGTGTTTGTCTTCAACTAGGCTCATCTCCCCATTTTTTTCCTGAGATAGATGCCGATTCATCCCGTAATCCTCAACTTCTTGTTAGCTGCCGATGCCAAGATCAACAGTCTGCAGCACACACTTCTGACAGTTACTTCTCAAAGTGACTGGCCTGCAAAGGGTAAACTCACATTCACAAAAGAGAGCTTCTGCCTGATATTTCAACGGCTCGAGGCATTGCTCTAAACCATAACCAGGAACTAAAATCTGGTTTTTCAGCTATATGGTTGGACCCGCCTCCTTGTGGTTCTCCTGCACACAAGCGAGTGATACAACAAAACGAAATGGCAGTGTTAAAATTCACATGTAAAAAGTACAATGCATACGTAATAGTTTAATAATAACACTGAAGCTGCAGCAGAAATTCAGCATATTTAAGGTATAGGGTCAACTGCTCAGTTTTTCAGATACAGCATGATGCTTCTCTGCATTATTGGGATCGACAATTGAGGTTGTAACTTATACTTTCTTCCATAGCTGCAGCTCAAATTATGAATAAGCCATAGCCAAATAACAAACAACTGCGCTTAACTTATACCATTCAACGCACTTTGTCCCATTGCTTAATCTAGCTTTTCCATCGCATGAATAGCCAGGAAGAAAGATATGCATATACATAATAGTATTGAATACATCCAATATATCATGAACTTATCCTTGTACCTTTCACTGCGCTAATTTAGAGTATTGGCTTCATCATAATTATCAGCAGATCAGCATACAACGCTGCTCCCAGGCTCTCACCAACCAAAGTGAACAGCAAACCCTTTAATGTTAGAACAAAAATCGATATATGCTCAGGAGTGCCAACCATTAGCACGACAATAGTTGCGAGAATTAGAATGTGCCCGTGCCTCTTTGACTTTCTTGAACAAATTGTATGCTGTCTCAAATTTGTCCATCTCCAACAGCTTGTTGTTCAGTTTGCTATAAACAACTCTCCCAAGACACAAGCCATTCCGAAGTGTGACTCCTCCACCACTGACACAGCAGCATCAACCTTACCCACGTTGCTTAGCCATTTACAATAAACTCATAAAACCTCCTTGTCGGATGGATAGCCACACTCTTGCATCTCCTCCCAGAGCTTCAAGACAGTTCCACTCTTCCCAAATTTAGCTAGCCTTTCAAGCAAAAGCTTGTACGCTTTCAAGGATATTATACAACCAGCCTTCCTACTCTTTTTGTATATTACCAGAGCAGCATGAGGAGGCCCAAATGTACACAGTGGCTCAATGAATGATGTAATCATCCCAGTATTTGGAAGATTTCCTCGAGCCAACATGTCATCGAACAATTGAAGCGCATCAGCCACCCTACGCTCTCTCAGAAAGGCTCTAATCGTCTTAAAGTAAGTATCTATGTTTGGAGGGCAATTCTTGTCTATCATATCCTTGTAATACTTCATGCACTTGTCCAAATCTCCAATGGATGCAAAATTAAAAATTACAGCATTGTAGGCCATCGTACTCGGACCAAATCCCTCTTGTACCATATTCTCAAACACCTTGAGTGCCTCCTCAGCCTTCCCTGCCCTGCCCAACACCTCAATTAGATGGCAATGTGAAACCTCATCTGGCACCAGCCTTTCCTCCTGCATCTTTGCCCAAAAATCTTCGACCTTATCGACCCTCCCAACCTTGCCCAGCCACCCATCACCTCATTGTATGCATTGTTATCGAGACCAAGCAACTCCTCACGACCGGCCAGCAAGAGGGAACTGGCAAGGCCTACATGGGATCTCCGGCAAAGGCACCTGATGAGGATGGTCAAGGCATCCTTTTTGTGAAAAGCTTTCCCAATTCCGAATCCAAATTGATCAGTACTGAGCATTTCAACGGCCCTGCTGACATGCCTGGCCGCAACTAGGCTGTCAATGATGATCTCCAGTGTGGTTAGGTCCGGAAAGATGCTGCTTTCGCGCATGATCTTCAAAGCGTCCTCGAGAAAGTCGAAGAATTTCTTCCTTCCCAACGCCCTGATGACGATGTTGCAGGTGTGGACGGACGGGGGCGGCTTGGAGTTGCTGACCGCCCAGTCAAAGAAGGCAACAGTGGCGGCGCCGCCGAGTTCGCCGGCGTTGACGACGTCAGAGAGCATCTCCGGAGCGAGGGCTGCCGAGGCGTTGAGACCCGTAGAGGAGAGTGCGCGGTGGAGCGCTGCGCGGCCGGGGGGCTTGCGAAGGAAGACCCCGCGGAGGCGGTCGGCGGCGGAGAGGAAGTGGGCGGCAGGCGGCGGTGGTGGACGAAGAGGAGGAGGAGATGTGGTTGAATCGGGAATGGGGTTGACGGAGTTGAGGTCTTGGGGGAGTGGAGGTGGTATACTAGGGGGAGTGGATGAGAGTAGGCGGAGGGAGGAGACGACCATGTCCTCGGCGTCGGAGGAGGCGGCATACCTGCGGCTGTGGAGGAGGAGCAGGCGGCGGGCCGCCATCCGCTCGCTTCCTCAGCGAGCCGTGGCCGCGCCGGAGAGGGGATGCCGGGTTCCACGGCTGCCGCGCCTCCCCCGGAGACAACGAATCAAAGCTGATGATGCCGGCCGGAGTAAGTTTTCCACCGGAGGCGGCGCCGTTGCGCGGTGGAGGGTGGGCTTGCAGAGGGAGTGGGCCATGGGAGGGGGTGTCACCAGTCGGCATGCCAGGCCGGCCTGCGCTGTTGGGAAATACATCCTCGGTTGCGTTGCACGCGCGGAAGAATTTCCATGTCCTTGGGTGGGCCTATGATCAAGTTTCGGCCTTGGCTACCTATTTAGGCCCCGGATTGCTTCGTGGCTTAAAATTGGACTTGGCTAAAGATTTGGCCTGTCCATACATTCGCATAGAGGTAGTAGAGAAGACTTGTGTGAAAGGGGTCTTGGCCTAGTGGTTAAGGCATCCGAGTAACACCTCTCAGGTCCTGGTTCGACTCCCGTGGGAGCGAATTTTCAAGGATTTAACGGCATTTGTGCTTTCAGTGGTAGGCGACGCTCCCGTCGACAGCGAGGCGCCAGTGGTGACTTCGTATCTCTAGATTTGCCGGCTCAGTCTTCGAAGATGCTCATAGGGGTAGGGTTTGCGTACGTGTGTTCATAGGGTGAGTGTGCATGCGTTGTGAGTGTCTGAGTTGTACTGTGTAATCTCAAAAAAAAAAAGTAGAGAAGACTTGTATCGCAGTGGGGTGACATCAGCCAGTCTAAGAGAGATTACACATAGGATATTGAGTGATGTAACTGAGAGAGAATAATGCAATCTAGTAATCATCAGACGGCTCAGTGTTGTCTAAGCCATTGCGTGTGAAGTTTTTTATTGTCCCTAATATTGCACATGATACTTCTAGACAACCTCTAGCAGACGATATATTGTATGAGATGAGTTATCTTTATGTTGTCTAGAAAAATGATTTGGATGTACCCTCAAGCCATTTTCCATCTGGACCACTGTACGATGAGAACATTACCCCCTATCCAAGGTTTCAAAAACCGTGTAAGGTGTAAAAACCGCTCGGCCGTGGTTTCGCGAAAACCGTGACAAAAACCGCACGAATGAGAAATTTAAATTTGGACGAATTTGGGAGGGAAACCGCACGGTTTTTGCGGTTTTCACGCTGTTTCTACGGTTTGCCGAGAAAATTCTTCCATTCAACAGTAAAACACGCAGTTTATCGCACGGTTTTCGCATGTTTTTCGCACGGTTTTTGAATTTCAATTTTTCTCAATTTTTGAAATATTGCCAACGGGTGGTTCAAAAGTTAGCAAGGAAAGTCAATAATTTTGAAAGATTGATTCCTGCCACAGTATCCTTTTGTTATGTGATGCTAGTATTCTTTTTATGGTTTTTGTTATCTTACATATTACGTTTCTCTATATGAAAAGTAGCCTAAATAGTAGAACTTGGATATAGTCTGTACAAACTTGAATTTTGTGATATCTATATGTAATGCTAGAAAGTGGAGTACAATAAAACACAAACATTGTATTTTTGTACAAATTACCTCCTTTTGGTGTTTTAACTACTAATAATTTATGCTCATGAAGCACTTAAATTGACGATCCTTAATTAAATACTCCTCTCAGAGTGAAATTTCAGTATCAACATTCCATGAGCATATTTAGCATAATGCCAATACTGATTTAGTACTATTTATGCACTCTCAACTATAAGCAGAAATTTAATTGTTCCTGATGAATACACAACAAACATGCATGGTATCCACTATAAATCCCTTTCTAGCGCACCCCCATATTCACAGTTGGAAATTCTTCTTCACATTCGTAGCAAGCAAACATGATGGGTTGTAGACAAATTGTGATGCTCTTGAGCCTTGCTCTACTGGTTTTATCATCAGGTACTTTCTCTGCCTGAGTTAAGGTTAACCATGCTACAACATCTGTCAATTTCGAATTCATTCTTTTTTTGGGTAGGTTCAACGAAGACAACATCAGGACCTATCAGCAATGCGCGTAGGGGAGTACCTTGTACTCCAGTTGTTATTGGATCGCCGGGTCCGTATTGCAATAATGACTCCTGTAGATTAAAATGCTATATGTTTTTCGACGTCAAAGATGGCCGTTGCTCCATCCTCGGCTGCATATGCAAGGACTGCTCTGCGAACAGTTGAGGAACCAATGATTAGCTAGAATAGATGCATGATGTCAGCTAATTAGTTGGTCAACTAATAGCTATTATGATGTAATGGTGAAGAACCTTGTTCTGAAGTTTTATGAAATGATGAAAATTTCGGTTCTATAGAATGGAGCCTTCCAACCATCACGGAAAGAACTGTAAACTTTGGCAAACCAATGTGTATTAACATACACAACTTTTACAAATAACATGCTTATCTTTAGTCCTGTCTCGCCAACAAAAAAAAACCTTATAAGCCCTTAGTCCAATTGGCACAAGCATGAAACCAGCCACGCTAAAGTTGTTGTTCTCGTTTCATGTAATTTAAATGATTGGATCTGAGGTGCCAGCTAGGTTTGGACTGTTTTTAGTTAATTACATGCTAAGTTTCGTCTCACCCATAACAATCCGAACACTACCGAAGAGCTTGCTTCGGATTCAGATTTGATGATTAAAAGGAACTGTAATGAAAACAGCTTAGTAAAAGATAATCTCATAAGGTGTAAATTTCAGTGCGAGGAAATTAATGACAGACATAATTTTCTGAAGAAAGAATGATGCACCAAAAAAATAGTGACAAAAATAAATAGAATGTACTAACTATACAATGTGTAATCTATGGTGGGCACAACCAAATCATGAAAATAGTTTTGTAGGAAAAAGAATGGTGATGTAGAACCATTAATATCACAACAACAAAGAGTTTGTTACTGAAGAAACTAGAGAGATAGTTATCACTTAATTGTTTGTAGGAATAAGTCTACTTCACCCCGAACTATTGTTGGTCGACTACTTCACCCTCCGACCTTTAAAACTATTGTTGCTGCTGTATTCTTGTGGCAAAAACTTTTTCTTTGGGACATGCACTACCGGAAAACGGCTGTTTTCCGAGTGCCGGCCAATTTGCCGAGTGTATTTTGTCGGGCACTCGGCAACCAGGCCTTTTGCTGAGTACATAGAAAAATACACTCGGCAACTAAAAGACACTTGGCAAACAGAGCGTTTGCCGAGTGTCGTTGACCAAGAGTACTCGGCAAAACCGCCGCACTCGGCAAAAATGGCCCTTTGCCGAGTGTCCTGCATGTCGACACTCGGCAAAGCGCGCGAACGGGCAGGGCACGCGCCTGAGCCGTTAGAGGGGACGTCGCCGTCCCCTCTTTGCCTAGTGTCCTCAAAAACCCTATTTGCCGAGTGCCACCAAAGGCACTCGGCAAAATTTAGTTTTTTTTTTTTTCACATTCTGCAACTCAAAATTTGTTCCTTACATTATACTTCATCTTGAAATTTGGTACATTTTACGGTCTGTTTGATAATTTTAGCTATTTATTTCTATTAATTCTATTTTTTGATGATAAGTCCTAATTGAACTGCGAGTGATTCGAATAATGGAATCGAGTGAATGAAAAAATGACATTCACGTTGCTGAGTTCAACGTGAGGCCGTATCCAGGAAATGAAATGAAATTTCGCGCATCTTGTACATGAAATATGAGTACGAGCGTGTGATCGAATTGTTTAAAAATTATATAAAATACAAATAATGTCAGAAAATTGTGAGATTTGTCAGGACGTCACAATATCATACGGGGATGTTGTGATAAATAGTAGAGAAGGTTTCGCGCAAGTTGTCACGGACGTTGTTTACAAAACGAGGAATCTCCGAAGAAGAGATATAGAGTTTAGAAAGATCATTAAGATATAGAGTCACATCAGTTTTCGAATTTGAGTTTGACTTCGTACATATTTTTTATAGACAATACATCATATAAATAGACTCATTTCAAAATTTGGTAATTTTTCGAATTTGTTTGCTATTTATTAAAATTTTTTTTAACATGCCAGTTTTAAATATTGCCGAGTGTTGCACACCAAGACACTAGGCAAAGGCTGGTTTGCCGAGTGCCCTTGGGTGCAACACTCGGCAAATGGTTGAAAATTCTCCGAGTGTAAAAAAAAAACTCAGAAAAAATCATTGCACTCGGAAAATATTGTCCACAAACGGCTAAGTGCCGATGAGACCGGTTTGCCGAGTGTCGTGGACACTCGGCAAACCGGTCTCATCGGCACTTAGCCGTCGCCCGAGTCCTCTCCCTTCTCTCTTCTCTGTTTCGAAGCAATCTTCCAAATCGCACCGCCGCCGCCGCGCCCCGCCCAGGCCCCGCCCCTCCCTCGCCGCCGCGCCTCCCTCCCGGCACGGCCCCGCGTCTCGTTCCCCGGTGCGCCGCCCCGCCCCGTACCCGTCCCCGGCCGCCGCGTCTCCCTCCCCGGCGCCCCGTCCCTGGGCCCACCGCCCCGGCCCTCCCCGATGCCGGCCCGTGCCTCCTTGGTGCGGGACCGGACTCGACGCCGGCGAGGCCTCCACGCGGCAATAACACTCGGCAAATTGGCCGGCACACGGAAAAAACCATTTAAAATGGTTCTGGAAAAATGATTTGCCGAGTGTAAATACAATAACACTCGGCAAATCCTGGGATAAACCTGTTCTGGAAAGAGCATTTGCCGAGTGTCTGTGCACAAACACTCGGCAAACAGTTCAAACTTTGCCGAGTGTCTGCGCATAGACACTCGGCATAGCTTTGCCGAGTGTCGAACCTGACAGTTGGCAAAGCCTTCTGCCATCAGGCCGCCGTCCGTCCACTTTTTTTTTCCGAGAGTTGCTTTTTGCACTCGGCAAAGTGTTTTCCGAGTGCCCGACGGAGAACACTCGGCAAAGGCCGTCTTTGCCGTGTATCCATCCCCAAGTGCGCTTTTCCGAGTGTTACACTCGGCAAATACGTTGCCGAGTGTTTTTGGCGCGTTGCCGAGTGCCTCGATCCGGGATTTCCGGTAGTGATGCTGCATTGCTGCTGTTGAACTTTATCTTCAGCGATTTTTCTTAATTGTACGTGTAGTTTCTCATGGGCACGGGCAAAATCATAAAGGGTTCAATGCTGCTGTTGAATTTATTTTATATTCTCTCTCTCTATATAGCCTTATTCAGCTGCCATTCTTTTTCCCCGGCCCCCTACATGATCTGATTCTGATTGTGTTTGTTCAAAGCAACAGATTCTTGTTTAAATCTGTTACAGTCAACCTTATATCTGTCAAGGGACTGCACCAGGTTATATATGCAGAGATGTCACTTTGTTGATTTCTCTCTATGGAGTATGTTGAATCCTTGTACGAGTTAATGTGTTTGTCCTAATGCGGCTCGTGTAGTTTAATAATACTTGCTGAGCTCAGATTGGGCTATAGTTGAATTCCACCGTGTCGTTAGTTTGGTCGCATGAAGGCCTAGTGTAGCGAATATGTTTCCCACATATACCAATCCTCTTTTTTCCAACCTTTCCTGGTACTCTTGTTGCTCCCGGTGGTACTCTTGGACGATCCAAGTGTCCCGGCCGGTGGCGTACATCGGCGACCGGTGGCGCTCTTCTTCAACCCGGTGCCATCCTCCTGACTGGGGGTATGCTCCTTCCCGGGGCCATGATTCCTCCCTGCAACTCGAGCCTTTTCAGTACTGGTATGTTCCTCTCTTCCCTTTTGCATCTTTCCCCTCGTTAGGTTCCTCTCTTCAGTGCCGGTTGTTTATGTCATCTTTCCCGGGGCCATTACCCTTTGCAGTAGTTTTATTTTGCCACTAGTTGATTTTTCTACTAGTTTACTATGCTGCTAGTTTATTCTGTCCTCTGCAGTAGTTTTATTTTGCCGCGTTGGTTTGTAGGTGCAGTACCAAATGCCACATTGCAGTCCTTGCTATTTGATGCGTGGAGTGTTCCAAACTACAATTGCTATTTCCCAATCTCAAGTATTTCTTCTGGTCTTGAGAAAATATCAACTCGTTCATCAAGTGCGAAGAGTACAAACTCCAGTCTGAAAGTTTTGAAGTTAGGAATGAAGAGCAAGCCAAACCCTGTTGCTGATGGCGCAGCTGATTTGGTGACAACCAGTAGTCCAGTGGTTAATGCTATTACTAGTTCATCCTCTTCAAGAGCATCTAAAGGTTCTGCTAGTATGAGTTCTAAAGGTGTGAATAGAAGATTGAACATGTTGCAGAGCACAACACCAAGCAGGTTATGTGTTTTTGGAGCTTGCTCAACATGTTTAGTTTTCAGTGTACACAGATAGTTTCCTAACTTCATCTTTTTTTTCAGGACTGCAGTTTGAACATTGGAGTGAAAGAGTTTATGCTATTGAGGAGCATGCATTCTCAGTCTACACGAAGAAATCTTTTATGGTCTTCAGTGCAGAAGTTGACAAATCTGCTCAGTATATTGTTAATCAAGTGAAGTTGAAGACCAGTTCTAAGTTATCCATCATAATGATAAGTTGAGGAAACATTAGGCTCATGGTGTTTTCAAGGTCAAGGTTAAAGATAATGGTCAAAAGCATGACTGTGAATGCAGACTATTTGATCACTTTGGCATTATCTGCTGCCACATTATCAAGGTTAGTTCTGAAAAGATGGAATTTGTTATGACATGCTCTACTTCAGAATCTGTTGGCCTTGATCAGTATGTCGTATTTTTCCTGTTATGAACTTTATGTTATCTTTAAGTTGCCTAATGGACTCAGGATATGTCTGATCAATTTGCTTTCTTTTGCCATCTGTATACCTGAGTTAAATATTTTTCATTAGTATGCTCAAGTTCCTTTTCTATGTTCTGTGTAAATCCCGTTTCCACTCTCGTATGCAAGCGACTTCCATTTTTTTCTTCCTAACTGCAAAAAAATTCCATGCTTCATATATATGCAGTTATTAACAACTGAACTGATATATATACAGTATGTTATGACCCACACTAGAATCTAAATTTTCTATTGCCGTGCACTCTCTGCAGGTCAATATCCATACAGGAATTAGTAGCATACCAGAAGTTCACATCATGACGAGGTGGAGGTGCAATGCTACAGATGTTGTGTACCCTAATGATTCCAGCCTTGATAGTGACTCTGTTGGAGACCAGCTCAGACAAAGTTTGTTGTATTGTAATGCACTTGATGTTGTCCGTAGAGCGAATAAGGATAAAGAGATCCTTGAAATAGTTGCTCGTAATCTCAAGACCACCAAGTAGGAAATTGAGCGTCTGATGGAAGGGAGGAGCAAACAGCCTGGTTACAAGCTGGCTAAGGAGTAAACAGATTGCAACACAATGACTTCAGTTTCAGAGATTGATGGCATTTGTTGGCAACTCATATGGAGCTTCCGGCTCGAGCGCCTATATGAGTGACTCTGATATTGAGAGCATTTTGGCTCCAGATGTGAACCATCCTAAAGGGTGTCCAAGATCAAATTGATTCAGGTCTTCTTTGGATGGAAATTGTAGAAGGAAGAACTAGCTGCCACAGGCCCTGCTTTGAAGCCAAAGATTCCTGCCCCTAACAAGAAAACTTTGAATAAAAAAAGGATCAATCTCGAAGTTTAGGATCAACTTATTGGCATTGTTAGATCTCTAAGTCTGTATGACCTGAACATGTAGGCTTAGATCAACGTGAGCTTTTTAATTCCGTATAATTTGAGAATTCAGTATTGGACTTGAGCTGTTGGGTCTCCAGCCAACAGCTTATTGGCATTGTTAGATCTCTCTGTTTGTATGACCTGAACAGGTTTAGTTTGATTTGTCATATTTAATTTCTGCGTCATTTCAGAATTCAGTTGTGACTTGTGCATCTGAGCTATTGGATGTTATCTCAGCCTTAGCCTAAGCACCTCGTACTTGATATTAGGGGTTGTTTATGTCATGTGGTACCTAATAGTTATTAACGCCACAAGATTGCTTATTTTGTTTATTTACTGCCAATTTAGTAACTACAAATGCTGCCATTTAATGGACAAGAGTGTTCAAAATATTGTGTGTTTCGCTTGTGCTCTGTTTTAGGAACTCAAAAAGTAACTTACTGGCCAGCCAGTATAGTTCAACCCAAAAGTTGGCTGGGTCCCAAAAAGTAGCACCATGACCCTCCTTGTTGCTCTTGGCGTATGGGAAATTATCATACGTAGCCATTTATTTTTTAATTGTTAGGATTATTTCTAAATTACTTAACCAGAACGTTGTCTTTGTGATAACACCTGAAATGTACTAGTATAGTGGCAGCTAGCCAAAAAGTAGGAAACAGATAGAACTCTGAAGTGTTCCTGCGATGTAGTTCTGTACTTTCATTTGGTATGCTCTGCCAGCACACCTTGGTGGCAACATTCTGGCCCAATGTCGAACTTGTGTGGTTTGGACATAATTTGTAGTCATTTGTTGTAACTTAACCTGGCAACCATTTAATACCTTTCGAGAACTTATTAGTCTAATTGTTGGTTTTGGCATATGGGCAATAACCATACGTAGCAGTTCATTTATTTAATGTTAATATTATCCCAGGAATGTTTTACCAGATCGGTGCCTTTTGTGTTAATTTTATGAAATGTTCTAGCTGGTTCAAACTTTTAAGCTCCTATAGTAGCAGCTCAAATGTGCTGACCTAGATGCCTAGTAGCCAAAAAGTATATATATGTGCCATGAATCATGCATTCTCCCCTGTACTGTAGCCATACCGCTACTTGCATAGCACAGCTCACATTTTCTCCCTGGATTCGTGGGTTTCCCAGGCATTACTCCAGTTTGAAAAGCAACGTGCTCTTGCAGCCTGTTTTTTTTTTGATGGAATTGCAGCCTGTTAAGTTAAACAGATAAAGTTGTAGAAAGACACAAATCCATTCGAAAGGAAGACATTCCAAAAAACACGGGTTGTAATTATCAGCTAGCACTTTGTTTAGCTGATTAGTTTGAGTTCTGTTCATTAACTTTATAATGTACTATGACCATTATGTTCACTGTTTCTACTTTTAATAGAAATTTTTATCTTGCAAGTTGGATGACCTAGCTAGTGAGCTGATAAAATGTAGTTCCGTTTACAATAGAAATTGTATGAGGCTGTTGCGCAGGAGGTGCAGATTCCATTGAGGTACTTGCTTGTTGCTGTGATGGACGCCATCAGTTCTCCAAATGCACCAGTGTTTACCTGCAGCAAGGTTCTAGATGGAAGTGGATACAAGGCAATAGTCAGAATTGATGTTTCAACAACCCTAGATAAAAGTGATCCATAGATGCTGGTTAAGGAAGTCGAGGGTGGAGTTTGCACAAGCCTGGAGCAAGCAATAAGCAGTGCTCTGTCTGAAGCTCTTTGGTAAGCACAAGCATCTGGCTACTGAGCGTTTTGTTCGTGTTTAGGACCGTAGCAACAAGGTTGCTAAGCGTTACCCTGGTAGGGAAAACTGGGGAGGTGTGAATTCAGTGTCCAGCGCTCTGGACAAAGCATTTCAGTGCTTCAATACAACACTGAAGTAGTTTGATAAGCTGTGCATGGTTTTGAGGTGATTGAAAGGGCTCAAACAAAGATAGTGTGGCTACTCCGCTGGCTCGGATTAATGGTAAACTTTTCCAATGAAATGCAAAATGAACAAGTACAAAAGGTTCATTAATAAAAGATGTAATACATTTTCAGGGGTACTATATGAACCTGCTGAGATACTTTTGTTAGACTGCTTTGTATTTTTTTAGCCTATCTATCACGGATATCACACACTCCAGCACCAAGAGTTACAGTATTCCTGAAATTATTTTGTGGTCCACGTCATGATAAAAATTAGTCAACAATTAGGTACACAATCAGTTTTGCTTATCCCCATGATTTCAACAAAAAGTAGTGGAAATGATGCAGACGAAATGAGATATATAGCTGGACATCTCCATTGAGTTGTTGTCTGCACTACTGTGGAGCCATCTAGGCAGCTGGGCAGTAAAAATCCTAGGCGAATAGGTACAACTTTGCACGTCTCATAGCCGCTGCCCTTCCCCATGCTGCCAGCAGAACAACAACCAAATTGAATGAACCGGGAGTGGACTGCTCCACCTGCTCACTTTCTCTGCTCTGCCCTGCAAGGAAAGAATTGTGGCCGTATGGTTAGCTCACCACACAGAAGAGCAGCTGCCCACTTTTCACTTATTTATAGTAGCACGAAAAGTACCCTATGGTAGGTACCTTTTGGTTTTCACGATTGAAAAATAATAAAAAAACGGAAACAAGTATTGAGGAAATTGTTACCTATCCTAGATTAGCTGGAGAGTTTCTTGCTCTGGCTTGGTGCCATCCATATTCAAAAACAAATACAAATAGTACCAAATTCTGGTATAACCTCTTCTCATTGCCCTCTAGCTTGCACTTTTTTTTTTTTTGGCTAGCTTGAACACACCTCTAGGAGTTTTACCAGTATATAACCCCTTCTCGTTGCCCTTCATTGTCAGGAAGAAATGCAGCGCTCTTCATTCTCACAAGGTAATGCAGGAGGAAATACGTTCAGTTAGATTGATCCGCAGTAAAATAATTGTAAATTAGTAGTTCAGCCTGAAACACGATAGGTGATCCGGCCCTTTGTAAAACAAAATAAGCCAACCCCATTAATCAATTCCAGCTTCACGGATCATATACCCTTTCATAATGGACAGCATAAAACAAAGTGTGGGCTCTACAATATGGAAATTTTGGTATATTTTACTTAATGACATTTTGAAATCACATAAGCAAGAACAATATTTGGGTACTATTCAGGTGGTCACTGATTTTGGGTACCATTCAGGTTCAGCTGGAGAAGAATTGTGTGAGCAAAAATGTATTTGGTTCTTGTGCAGAGTGGCTGTTTGGAAACACAGACAATGCTGTTGGTTCAAGTGCTTACATAAGTGTTTTGAATACATAAAACATGAAAATAGCTACTGTTCGTGACCCAATGGCCACCCAAGAGCTAACAGGTACCCCTTCATTTCTTAAAAGAATGGCTAGTTCAAAAAGAATGCATAAATCATCATTATCACATTCTACATTAGAACTTGTTACTTGTTTCCCTTTCATCGGCATAGGATCTGTGCTTGGCACTAGAAATGAAACATGCTTCACTATAGTTGAAGCACCCCACTAATTTTCTCCCAAGGTATTTCTTGTTAAACCTTGTATCATTATTCGAGCACCCCGACATTGCAACAAAACATGGTGGATCCAAAATAATGCTCTGATAGCAAAGTTAAATCAGGTCTCCAACGAATACATGCTATGACGATCAGTAAATAACAAAACAAGTGATGATATTGACGTCAGGGAACACAATCTTTTTCTGATTATTTTCCAACTGAGTGTTGCATAAAATTTTCAATGAACAATCAAGAAGTGAACGAACGACAGCGATAGTATGTTTCCAAGAAAAGTGTTTCAAAAAGTCTGGAATCTTATGATTGTACTGCTTGAGACCTGGCCTTTTAGGTCATTAGCAAAGCTATAACCAAGCTATACTATCGTACACGATCTTTTCGTTTAGCAAAGATCTACCAAAAGAACGGCGTCATTTGGCATACTACTGGCTGAGAAGTTGTGCCAGATGTTTTTTTTTGAAGGTCAACGGGGGGGAGAGAATCCCCACCTGAATTTCCATTAATTATAATGGTGGCCAAAACCGGCCCGAAAGAAATTACAGCAGTGTTGAGGTAACGGAACAGAAACACCCGGAATTACAACAAACAACTGTGACAAACAAAGAAAACACAACTCTCGATCTACTAAGAGACAAGCCCTGGTCTTGAACACGAGCTGAAAAACAACCACCAATCGTCGACGAAGTAGCACCACCGAACAACATACTTGCCAGCATCGCAATGGGCTTTGTACCGCCACACCACCCCTCGTAACTGCGCCGATCCATTGCCGCCCTCCACCTTCCAACAAGGGGAGGAAGCCTTGAAGGACCGAGGGACCGCTCAACGGAAAGGGGACTAAGAGTGGGGGAAGTACGCCGACCACCGCTTACCGGAAACATCGGTCTCCCTTGGAGCTGAAGAGTACCCCTTTCCCAACGCATCCGGTCTCCACGAGCCACCATCCGACGCCCTCTGTGAGGAGGAACCCACAAAGGAGGGAGGGCCAGCAAGCGTAGATGCACCCGGCATATGATTTGATAACACCATCAACAAGGAGTCCGATGACGAAGCAGAGGCGCCAGCAGCAACAATCCACCAAACCATAGTAGCAGCCACCAACAAGACCAAAACCAAAGACCAGCTCCGAGGAGATGAGAGGAGAAGGGTCACCAAGACACAATTCTCCAAAGAACCAGAGTGAAGAACCACCAGGGTGAGCTTGAAGCAGAGCCAAAGTTATAGCTATGCCGGATCGTCCGAAGGTGAATCACCTCCCCACACTTCGCGTGCGGCACTTTCGTTGGACGTCATCCGTGCTCGAGCGGCCATTTGAGGAGCTTCATCATCACCACCTCAACCCGCCAACAACATGTAGCAAGGTGGCACGTCCACCATGGACGCCAACCCACCAGTCACACGAGGAGAGGGGCAGAGTCCCCGACACGGCCATTGTGCCGAGAGCAAGCAATTTGAAGCACACACCTTAAGCTCGGCCAGGCGGAGGAGGTGGTGAGGGCGCCACGGCAACGCCTCCAACGAGGAGCGCATCGCTACCGGCACCGACAGATTGCCGAGCTAGGCTTTCGCCCGGTACCCAGCACCACCTGAACCAAGTGTACCTTGACTTCTACCATGGACCGAAGCCTAGGCGCCCCGCCGTCATGTCGTCCAGGTCCAAGGCCGGCCGCGCCACCGCGGCGCCGCCGAGCCCAGACCAGTGGTCAGCCACCGCGAGCATAGCTCGCCCGGGCGTTGACCTTAGCGCTCCGACGTGAAGCCGCTCGCCCGGGGCAGAAGGACGACGTCGCTGCCACCGGGATACCGCTGCCCCGGCATGCGCACACCACGCACGCAGCCGGCGCAACACCTGCTCGAGCAGCCCTTGGCTGTGCTCGCGCCGCCATGGGCCCATGGCGCCAAGCCACCAAGCCGATGCATCCAGCCCCAAAACTTTGAAGACCCCCCAGATCCGGCACAAGAACGCCTAGATCCGGAGGAAGTCGGCCCAGATCCGGTGAGCAATCTCCGGCTATGGGGATTATTGGACGGCGAAGTGGGAGGGAGGATGGAGTGCGAGAGGGAGGAGGGAGTGCGGGAGGGCCAAAGGGGCGCGTACGGCGCTGGTTGTGCAGCGCCGCCGCGGGCCGCCGCCGCGGCCGGCGCGGCGGCGGGCGGCGAGGGGGCTCGACGGAAGGGGGCTTTGGGTGTGCGGTGCCAGATGTAGATCGAACTGATTGCCACCGAACAGAAAGAAGTAAGATGGAAACGGTACCTGGCCAACCATCTCAAAGAGGTGTCAACAGGCTGCGCACGGATCAAAGAAGTGGAGCTCAACAATGTAGAAGGGCGCTCTCTGGAGGAGATGAGAAACAGGATTTCAGGCTACCTATGGACTCTGACCACAATTCCATCAAATTAAAATGTGGCGAACTATACAAGCATGGACATCAATCAACTACATGAAGTACCGGTTTTTTCCAACAATTGTGAGCTACAATATATACTGGTATGTGGGAACACTTTGGCCATGCTATACTAAAATTTACAGATATCAATGTAGCAGTATAGTGTACTCATCCTTTTGAACTGATATAAAATATTATATTACCACAGAATATCAATGGCGTGCTAAATTATGAAGTAGTCAAAAGGTAACAAAAGCACAAGATTCTGAATAAAAAGTCATACCAAGCTTGTCCTCATTGTATGCTAAAGAAAAAGTTGCAGAGATTGTTTCTTAATGAAGTCTATGTATAAAGGCAAAACGCATCTGATTGATGTGAAAACAATTCATGATGCTGGTTCATTTCAGATACAAGCATATTCAATCGAATTAGTCATTATGGTGCTCTAAACAGGAGAGAGTTTGATCAAGGCATACATATTAGTTGTACAAACGGCCCATGGACTGCAGGATGAGACACTGAACATATGTATCTTCTACTTTATTTCTACCCATAAAGAGGACTGCAAAATCGATTACACCTTTGACTCCACTTGCATAACAAAGAGTGTAAGCATGGAATAATTTGTACAGTTAGCATCCGGGAAACAAATTGAAGAAGTTACATATTGGACAAATCCAAGAAGTCAAAATGCGATTCATATTGGACTGAAATAAGTCCCATGACGAATAAGTATGTACACATGGAACAGAACAATTCATCATCCAGAACTGAGTCACTCTTGGATTCGATAGTTTGCCGCAAAGAAAGTGTGTTTTGTATGCATACAGTTCTAGCCAACATGACGGCATTCTTTCAGTTTGTTTGTATTAAACTGAATGCCTGCATGGTGCGTCACCGATGCACCAGTGTTTTGCACAAATTACTTAAAAATAGTCATGTGGTTTGATGCACAGCAGACTAATCTTGCTTTATCCCACTCCAGTTTCAGTGTGTACAAGAGGAAATGAATATTCAAGTACCAGATTAGAAAATAGCACTATGTAATCTACCAATTCATGCAACTTCACTGAAACTTTGAAAGTATACACTGAGGAATTACCTACGGAACCATCTAATCCTCTAAACAAGATTTTGCAGAACAGGCACCCAACTTAAATGCGAACACTTCAAGGCCCAAGTAGCCGGGACACTAGATCAACCAAACAGGTTCCTGGTTTGAGAATCATACCAGGAGAAGCATCTGCATCGGTGACGCACCGCTAATATTGCTACTCAGGGAGCTATTGCCGCCCTGGAATGCGACACCGTAGCCACCAGGCGGGAACAACATGTGGATGCGCGCTTTTATCCTTCCTCCGCCGTAGTCGCAGATGAGGCACACTATAACTGATGCTGATGAGCGCCAGGAATAATACGAAACTGATTCTAAACAGTGGAGAAAAAACGCAGGGATTCAAGAACCTTCCGGGAAAACAAAAGAAAAACATGAAATGCAAAATACGTCAGTTCCGGAACTGAAACTTGCCTTCCTTGCTTTTCCGAGAGAGGTCAAGCTCCTTTCCATGGTGGGAGCTGCGAACCAAGGTCCTCTTCAACTTAAGCCGGCAGGGATGCTAGGGTTAGAGTTTCTTTTGGTTTTGAACTGGAGACGAAAGGGGATGGTGCTGGGAGGAAAAGGGGACAGAAGCAGCTTCGGGGAACTCATTTTTATTGCCCAACGATGGCTTCAACTTCTCTTGTAATCTGTCCCAGCTTCCAAAACTGTGCGGCTTCCAAAGACAAAAGCACACCAAGGGCTCTTTGACCCAGCGCATGGTGGAGGGAATATTTGCTTGCCACACTAGCGCTCGGTCCCGAATCTCAATGTTTAAATGAACAACCAGGACCGCTGGATAGGCTCAGCACGCGCATGTATAAGTGGGAATCCCGTTCTGGCCTAGTGTATCGATCTTGGTCTTTGGTTATCTTCATTATTTGCCTTGTCTGTTATATTAATGTAGCATGTTGGAACACCTAATTTACTATAGTGCGTAGTGACTGAATGTGATGTTGTTTTGTATGCAGTTGTTGGTTTCTCACACAACGCATATTTCTAGTCCATTTTATATTTTTAACGGAAACTAACTCAGTTTATCAAAAGTTGTTCCTCCATTCTTAAATGTTTGATTGGTTGGATATGTGTGCAAGACATTAGATTACTGGCTCTGCTTCTTTGTGTTCAACACACCCGTGTTGACTCTGGCTTAGATTGTTACTGGCAACATTGCTAATATGTTTTGACTTGGTTCTTGATAATTTAGGTGAAGTAAAGTGAAAACCCACGCATCGAATAGTAAGCCTCCGGATTATACTTTTTTTGTGGGAGCAGTTTCTACGTAAAAAAAATGTAGCAAATTTATTGCTGTCTGCTTTGAATTAGTACAACTATTGTGTTCCGAGCATGTGCCGTTACATTGCATTATAGTGACTATTGAGGTTAATTAATTATCTATGGTCGCAAATTAGGTATGCATACTATTCAACTTAGAAGATTGTTTCAATTCACCACTGGATGCAAATGAGATTACCTTTTTCAGGTTTCTTTATCTTGGAATAAAAAATGTTTTTGATGTTTGCAGAATTGAGAAGGTTGGGTTCTTAGGCTGGTCCCATTAGTGGGTACGGAGTTATTAATGACAATGGTGTTCATATTAAGGCTAAGATGCAATTTAGTCAAGGACATGAAATAAACTTATATTTAGTCGAGTCATTTACATAATGATCTCTCTCTCTCTCTCTCCTTGCATTCATTATTTTCTGTTTCTGTTATTATCTTGTGCGTTTTCCAGACTATGGATTTATGTATCATGGTGTGTGTGGTAGATGTGGCATGTCTTGCAAGTGCAACAGCAGTCTATACGCAGGCAAGAATGGATCGAAAACATTTTATTGTATTTACTGTAGATGGTACCATGGCTCACTAGATTGCTATGTGGGTGTTGCAAACTTTGTAATAATGGACAGCTATATGTATTGATAGATATAGAGGCTACATATTTCCTTTTTTTTTGACTTTTTTTTAAAAAAGTTTGATACGATTGATAATGGGTACTAATAGTCATATAGAGAGAGCATGTATTTTCTTACGCGTCCTATTGTCAATTTCCTTGATGCATTCTGCTATTTTGTGACTTATGCCGGGACATGCTAAACTATGGTGGCAGTCTGCATCTGTAAAACGCCCACGCTCATCCATGGAGAGGGCATCTGATGGTGAAAATAATTATGATTCTGAATCCATTGCGACCAAAAAGTCAATGAAGCAACGGCAACATCTAGGTGGCATGCCTGGTGGTTCTAAACATGCTTTAGTCTCCAACATGGATAATGTGAGTGCCCTTAATGTTTCTTTGAAACTTCATCGTTCGTCTGATATTCATATTCATGTGCATGTTATGTTCTCTCTTTGCGGATCTATGTGAAGGTGTCTGGAAATACAATGTAAATGGGTACTTGTAATTTGCCATTTCTATAGTTATTTGTGTTTTTGGATGATATTATTTTGCATGTTCTGGTGATGACCTGGCATGACGGCTGGGGCGTACATAATCTTTCTGGATCTCTATCCACACACACACACACACACACACAAAATGCAAAGTGTGTTCAGTAAATAGCATTGACTATCGACGACGGAAATTCATCAATGCAAAGCATTTTCATTTGCCCTATATTCTTTATTCTGGTCTAAACTTTCTCTCTTTATCTCTGAGATGCAGTCTGATCATGCTATCCTGCAATGCCAGCCTTCAACATTTTGGAACTTGACGAATTTAAAAAATTCGGCAAAATTTGATCAGTTACAAAGAGTTGTTGCCACCCTACGCTCGCTGAAGAGTGCTCCCAATTTGGAGAATCTGTGGATCTCGGTAATATAAAAGATCGCTGCCACTACTAATTTCTTAAAAGTGCCATTTGACGTCATATTTGTCCTCATTGTATCACCTTTTGTAGATTATTCATGAACATGATGAAGACATTGAAGTCGATACGGAATATCCATATACACAATGGATGGGATTATTCCCCCGACTCAAATGTGTTCGTTTAGACGATATCCAGAGCGACTCAAATGAAATGCATTTTATGGTATTTCTTCTGTTGGAAGCAAGACAACTCCAGAAAATAAAAATTTCTGTACACGAACTAAGCCCAATGTCAATGGAGGTCGTGTCTAGTGAGATATCAGAATATGGAAAAGCTTCATCACAGGCAGAGCTTATTATCACTCCGTAAGTTTTCTTATTCTGCTGATTGTATTAATTTATAGTCTTTATTTCAATATCATGGGTTTTACCACCAAATTCTCTTCTGTTGATTTGAACTATCGTATTTCAAGTACTCCATGTCTGGAATTAGTTATGTTTTACTTCTATGTTCTGCTTGAGATATTGATTTGAATACTACTGACTGAGATACATAGTAGCAATGGTAAGGTTCCCTCATGTGTTCTCTCTATGTTTATAGTTTACCAAAAAGATCATATACTTTATATACTTCAATTTGGTACTATGTGATATCACATATAAACATACTAGTTAGAGCCTGCATAAACTAAAATTGGGATATTCTTGTCTCTCTTTTGTGTATCCATAGCATAATAAATTAGAATAAGCTAACATTCAGTTAGAAAGGAGCATAATAGAATTACATAATTGTGATGATCTAAAATAAAAGGACGATTTACCTTGTGGGAACTTTAAAGTCCTCTCCAACTATTGTTCACTTCTGTCGCTGTTACTAGTTGCATGCCCTGGCCATGGATCCAAGTGTTAAGCCCCTAGTTATCAGCCATATTATAAGCACCATTGTCATATTGGATGCAGTGGGGGCCTTGATTTGCATAGCAGTGCCAAAATCTGATCCAATGTGAGATGGATCAGTTATTCTATACATCTACATTCTCATTCTAATTAATATGATTCAGCTCATGGGGGTTCCACAGGATACAGAGAAAAGACATAAATTTCTATTTGCTTTTCTTTGCAGTTCTCAACCGACAATGCAGATGCTGGAGGGATTAATGATGAGTGTTTGACAAAGAAATGAAACAGAAGAAAAAAACTGTGGGCCTGATCGTGTGAACTTTTTTTTTGGCTTCAGCTGCTGCTATGGTAGCATGTTGGTGAAACAGAAGAAGGAAGCTGCTAAGCATCGTGTCAATTTGCAAGCGATTGTCCAATGGGTATATATGGTCACTGCAGAAGGATGGCAATGTCTGTATCTTACAAAGATTCTACACATAGGGTGCATATTGTATCGCAACTGATTTTGGAGGATGCAAACCAGTGGTGCTTTGTGAGGCGATAACGCCGATAAGAGGGCTGCTGCATGTGGCCGAGTTAGGTGATAGGCTCAAGGTCGTATTTTTTCATCTCCAGTAGTACCATTTGTTCATTTGAGCAAGTTAACTATTGCATTCACTTCCTTTGTAGACTTGCAGTCTCCAAGTTTGATACCAAATACAAGGTCGGGCTTATGTCATATTGATTGCTCATTATCTTTATTATCTATATTGTATAAACAATATAGAAAATAACTATTTATTAGATTTTTATTGCTGTATAAATATCTGAATGTTCGTGTTTTATTTGCATAAATAGTAATTTTCACTGTTCAGTGAAATAACGCCTTTGATATATTTTCTTGCTCGCATGCAACGGAGAGATTTTTTATCACTAACAAATTCTTGAACTACGCAGTGTGAACAAGGTTCTCGGTGGAAACTATATTTGTTTCTGTTAAAACTGTTTGTGACAGAATACCATCACAGTCTGCTTTTGGTTCGAGTTTTTTTTTCAGCAACATTGTGGCGTTATGTTGCCAAGTTCGGTGTGGAAGGTGTTTTTTTTAACTGTAGCAAATAGCCGGGTCAAAAAAAATGATCAATAATGAAGGAATTAATTTTCTCTGTACGCATCCTATATTCCATAGTATTGAGTGTTTTATGAGTTCGTTATTTGCTGAGGAGCGGATCAATATCTTTGCTAAAGAAGAATAGGATCATTGGGGAGCTAAGTTCTTTTTTTTGTAGAAAAAGGATCAAATATTACTGTCACTTCATGTCTAAAATTCGAGCTACGATTTGTTATTTCTCATTGAAAAGGGTATAATGTTCTTCCCCGCACTTGCAGACAACAACCTGCACCTTCATAAATGGTACGGTGGGCTGTATGGTAGGATTTTTTTTTTCAACATTAGGAATATCTCTTGATGCGTGTTGGGGGGGGGGGGGGGGGGGGGGGAGGATGATGGTATAGATTCTATAGAAGTTGACTCAAATCTTCAACTATCAGCTTCCAAGATCTCCCCTCAAGCAACCAAGATCAGTTGTTTTAGGGGAGTGGTTTGGACAAGCACACAAGAACACAAGATCTTCAACTATCAGCTTCCAAGATCTCCCCTCAAGCAACTTGGGAGGCATGCAGAAGAGAGGCTGCTAAAGCATCATGTCAGGAAAAAAAATGACTGTGTCTTTATAAACATTCGACTCGTAGGGGCCACAGGTCCAGTGGCATCTTAGTTCGGTTGATCAAGGCGACTGTTGTATTTCTTTGTTTGATTTTTTGTTGGCAATACATTGGATCGTTTGAATTATTTCATACAGATATTTGGAGTTCTTCATCATTATATATCTAAGAAATGAAAAGGCTGACGTCATGTATAAAACTCAGGAAACACATGTCATGTCTACGGAGCAAGAAGAAACGAAGAACCATGGAATTAGGATAGCTAGGCTTATTATTTTATTTCTATATATTTTATACGCTCACTATGAAGAATGGAGGTATCATATGGTCAACATTAATTTAGTACTCACTATATATCACCAAATCTCAAAGATATACATCACCAAATCTCAAAGATATATTTATCACCAAATCAACCATACTTTAGTGCCACCATTAATTTAGTACTCGCTATCCACCTCTAACCATAAGTAGCACTTAAAATGTTTGCAAAGAAAACACAATGAACATGCATTGCATTTGCTATAAAACCCTTACTAACACATCCCTTGTCAACAGAATGGAAACCCTTTCCACACTTTGTACGTAGAAAGCAAAGATGATGAGGTCTTGGAAACAACTTATGACGATCCTCTGCCTTGCCCTATTGGTGGTATCGTTAGGTACTTAATTCTCCGCCTGAATGTTAACCATTCTATGAGGCCATACTTTCAACTTGATCCACTATCCTCACCTTTTTGTTTGATTTGCATATTTGACGAAGACGGCCTCAAGACCTAACAAAATTATTGAGCCCATAGCGATACCTGCTCTCCATTAATTATCGAGTTGCCGGGTAAGAATTGTGCTTTGGATGCCTGTAGGGCTCAGTGCAGAATACTGTATGACACCGAGGAAGGATATTGCTCTCGCTCGGTTGTGTATGCCATCGTTGCTGATGTTCTCCGCATAGCTGAGGATCCATTGATCAGCTTAGATGACATTATGGCAGCCTATTGGTTGATCGCCTAAAAGTGTTATTCTGTTCAGTGGCGGAGCTGGACAAGAAATCTAGGGGGGGCCGGTCCTTCATGGGACATCAACAACTATTGATTTTTTTTTTGGCGAATGAACAACTATGATTTTTGGTTGTAAAAATTTGCCAATTCGCATTGTATTGTAATAATTTGCAGAAGCATTATAGGTATAGTATAGAACTGATTGTGCATACAAAAGATAGTTGGCAAAAGGGTCGATACAACTTACTTTAGTCTTTGAATTTAACTGCACGCTCCTTTAGGTGAGTCAAAATCATCGATAATTAAATCTATAGTCGTCTAGTTGCTATCTCTTTCTCAATATAAAGTACCAAGCAATCTCTTAGAAATCCATCGATAATTTAATCCTGGATTTAGGTACAGGTGGAGCTTCATCTTGTAACACATTTGGAGCTGCTGCTGGAATTGCATCTAATTGAGAAATTTGATCAACCAAACCATCTTCTTGTAGAAAGAAAAAGTGTTTTTTCTTTTTGGTTTTGCTTGGTTTCCTGGAAAGATTGTTCCGACACCTAAACAACTCTATAATGTATCATCCTATTGCAATACCAAACATCAATTTCAGTTTTCTTCATCCAAAAATATGATTCGATTTTGGGGAGGAGAAGGGCTAGGTCGGGCTTACA
>JAAXCT010003784.1:0-24864 GCA_012490785.1 Eragrostis nindensis | reverse complement strand
ATTCGTGAACAAGGAAACATTGTTTAGTTCTGAAACACTAGAGTATCCTATTGTTTCAACTTTCACGTGGTCCTTTTCAAAAAGGGCAGAACCGAACCGCTTCAACCATACATAAACAGAAACGAACAATTAACTGTTTTCTTAATTCTTTTCCTGCTAGTTTTTTTTTTTAATGTGTGTGCACTAGAATAATGCTGCTCCACTGTAAAGGCTCCATAGGAACACAAACTTGTTGCACATGCACCAAAAAAAATAATGAAACGAGGCAGAACAGCTTCTTCGATCATAAAATTGATCCAAGGTTAGGTAGATACTCCAGTAGGTTAGGTGGGCGCTCAAAGCACACTTTGTCGTTCAACCTTGTAGAAGAGAACAGCACACCAAGATGATCCAAGAACAGATAGTTCCGCGTCGGTGGCGTTGCACAACGGAATACGCCTATTTTGCAGGATCGTTAGTTGCGCGTCGCCGAGAAACAGGGAAGCGGCAAGACACACCAAGTCGATCAAACCCCCAAACCCTGAACATACGCAGAACCCTTCCCCAAGAATTGAAGTCTAGAAGCACTTGAACTGTGCTGGGTGACGGGAAAGACGACAGGAAACTTGCTGAATTTCGCCACGGAGGAAAGCGGGTAGAGGGACAGAGGGAGAGCGGAGAAAAAGAGGGATAAGTAAGACCTGAGTCTGGGACTCGGATGGCGTGGTGTCGGAGGCCTCCGCCGTCGTCTTGGTCCTCCATGCTCTGCTCTGCTCTGCCGCCGCCTCCTGCAACAGCGATGGCTGGAGCGGAGAGCGACCTCACCACACTCTTGTTGCTGCCAAAGAAAGATTTGTGAATTGTGATGGCCTGCAAAGCTCCTCCAACAAAGAGATGCCCGTGCCCCCCCCGGCTGCATATGAGCGCTGTCCTCCACCCGTCGATCAACGGAGATAATAATACTAGTTGGTGAGCTTACTTACGCAGGCGCGCGGACCCAACCTGGATTCCGATGTTCGTTCCCACGCCGGAACGCCACTTTTCTCGAGTCCTCGTCCTGGACGAGTACTCCTCCTCCTCCTACCACAGCGCTTTCGTTGACTGCCTGGGCACGTTAGAGTAAACAAACTGAACCGGAGCCGGCAGAGAGCCCCCAGTGTTTGACTGGCGTCGGTGGAGGGACGGCAGTACGTACACGCGGGAAACGTTGCGGCAGCGGCTCACGCCACGCGGCCCAACCATCACCGCCGAATCAGCATCCCAACTGCCGTTTGCTGTTGCGGCCTCACTGCTCGGAGTCTCGAACAATCGCACGGCTCGTCTGCCTTTCGTGAAGCACAAGAGAACATAAGAGTAACGGAGAATATCCAAAGAGCTTCGGCAGCTCACGTCTCCTGGAAATGGGAATAATCACCATTGCAGATCCAAAACTAAACGAATAACCACAATTGTACAATAATATATATGAAATCGGCCCGCACATAGCAATGTTCCATTCCAAAAGCTTCTCATCGAATTAGCTGCTGCCACACAACATGGGAGCCTCTCAGATAGAGCACAAACATTCAACAGCCACAACAACATCGTCTCAAGTTGAAGAAACCTGGCTTCAGAATGGACATGATACAAAAACTCATGGCACTTTCTCATAAAATTTTTAAACTCTGGCACACACAACGCTGTTTTGAGTCGAATCTGCTCCTCTATTAATACTTTTCATCTATATCTCATTGAAAAAAGAATCACTAGGGCAATGTGACACATTGTGCCTGTCTATATGTCAAAAATGTACACTGTACAATGTAAACAGTGTGATGAATGAAATTATATGACAGAAAAATGTCATGATTAACTGACATGATATATCCATCTTGTTTTCTGCCATGATCAGTTAAAACCATCTTTGCAAGATACAGTCCAGACTCCTCTGTAGCAGAAAAACGTCATCCAGTGTATCTCACCCATATAAGAGATTTTTATAGAAATGAGAGTATTTGTATCTGATCCTGAGAATACACAGATTATTCAGCATCATCTAGTGAGAGGTTCAAGCTGCACCTCCATTACACCAGAAGTGCTAGATTCTGAGTTCCTGGCTGTACCATCAGGATGCAAAAGATCAACTGAATCATCTTCCTCGGTATTACCTAATACCCAGTGCCCTCTGACATTTCTTTCATTGCTCCTTCTTTTGACCTTCTTATACTCTAAACTCAGCACTATAACTGTAACTGAAAGAACCCACAACATTAAGCCCAGGTGAGCTCCTCAACATTCTCACTATCATACCTATGGCCTAAATGCTTCATTCCCGTGAAAAGTGCCACAATTCCTACAACAATAGCTAATCTGCCTGTGATAACGTGCAGGTACTCCCACAAGACACGATTCCGGGATGGAACCTCCCCATTAGCTGGTCTACTAGGCCGAAATTTAGCATTTAACGGCTGAGAAACTGCCAGTAATAGAGCCAGTACACCAAATTTAACATGTGTGGAGCTGACAGAAAAGCCACGGAGCTCGGCTGCAGCAAAAAGGACACCAAGAAACATTATAGCAATCCCTGAATACTGCAGATAGGAGTGTATTTGGAACCACCCATCACCTTTCAAGCTCTTCAGATACCGGGCAGCCATTATTCCACCAGGAAGCAAGATGCCCCAGGCAACAAACATCATAAATCCATGAACAGCCAGAACAGGTCGCAAATCCTGCTCTGCCTCAGCCGAACCTCTCAACAACAAAACACGTACGGGGCGACCGCTTGTGACTGAATGCATGTTACTGTCCGTCAGATCATCTGACCAACTTGCACCCATAGCCCAAACAACCTTAAGAGGCGTGGTTGGATCAATTATGTTCTTGCAGTCTACCCTCCCGGTACAAGAAGGGTTAAGGACGGGTAAACTCAAATGTAATAATACCATTTTCTGACTTACACCGGACATAGGTTATATTCTCTTTTGTTGGATGATATACCTGTCGCACTCTTTCCATCAATCCAATAGGTTTTTACTCGTCCAACCCCATCATCGCCCACCCATCCTACATAGGTGTAGCTATTCACCATCCCACTTCCGAACCCAATAGCAAGGTATCCACTTTTCTTCTCTCCTCGAGCTGCTATAGATATAGAATCAGCGGATAGAGTCCAGAACAACGTAACCTGCTGGTCATCCAGAAGAACACTGTTATTATACATGTCACTGAGGCCTCCATCAACAACCTGAACCTTCCATCCCATCTTTGGTTCATATACTGACTGATAGTAGACAAGATCAGGTGTGTTCCGATCAGGCAGCCAAACAAGATCTGTAGGAGTTGCTGGTACACCATGAGCATCAGACCCACCAGCATATACGATCTCGGTTTTATCCGCAGAGTAGCATTCCCACCAATTGGATCCGAAGTGATATACAATGCCACATCATGTCCAGCCTGCATCGAGAACGTGACTGGGACACCCCTCTCAACCTTCAACAGCGGCGCCTCTTTCTTGTTGATGTAAATCACCTTCTCAGGGTTTGGTGGGTTTGGGTAGTGCACTGCTGGAGCAGATGTTACAACTAACGGTGTCTTCCCATCTGCGATGATCCTCTCCTGATCCTCCTTATTTTCCGCATCCAACGGTCCAAGGCAATTGTCCACCGCCTCGGATAAAATCAGCCGAGCAAACCCAAAGGTCGTATCCTTCGGCCCCCCATGGCTCTGCGGGAGGTAGTGCGGCCGCAGTGTGTCTGGCGGCCGCAGCTTCCCAATAGCCCAAACTGCCATCTGCTCTCCTTGGTGGCATCCACTGGTACATCATACTTGGCTTCCTCAGTATCAAGCTTCCTTGCATACCTCACGAAGGACACTCCATCCCGCCTGTGCCCGTACACAAGATTTGAATGGTTGCTGCCCCCATCATAGGCCTTATCTGGGCATACCCCAGTCACCGGCGAGTCATCCTTCCCCAGCGTGCACTCAGCGTAGTCGCTGATGTAGTAGTAGTCCGGCAAATGGCATACCTTCCTCGGTGAAGCCGGCGACAACAACGTCGGAGTGGATCATGGCGGGGAGTTGGCCTTGGGGTCCGCCCACCCGAACGCCATGTAGTACTCGGAGCCGACGGCGGCCTCGAGGCCGATCTCGACGGTGCCAGCCGAGGCGTTGAGCGTCCAGCGGAGGCGGTAGGTCTCCGTCTCCGAGAGCGGGATGCAGTTGTCGAACATAGTGGGCGCGGGCGCCGGCGCCGCGGCGGCGGCGGCGTCGAGCCTGGAGCCGGTGCCGTTTTGGGGGAGGAAGACGTGGCCGAGGTCGGAGGAGGTGTCGGGGTCGTAGAGCGCGAGGAGGCGCGGGAGCGGGGCGGAGAAGGGGAGCTCGAGCGTGGCGTTGCGGAAGGTGTGGTTGAGCGAGAGCGGCGAGAAGGGGGCGCCGGCGGAGAGCTCGGCGAGGGAGGCGCCGTCGGCGGCCCAGAAGCGCGCGGAGGGGGAGGCCGGGAGGAGGTCGAAGCGGGAGAGCGAGAGCGCGCAGGAGCCGTTGGGCGCCAGGCGCACCGTGCCCCGGAGCTGGTGCTGCAGCATGGTGAGGTCGGCGGAGAAGTTGGAGGTCAGGTTGGTGTGCGGGCACGACGCGGCGACGGCGGCCGACGGGGCGGCGAGAGCGGCGGCTAGCAGCGCGCCCGCGAGGAGAAGCAGCGCGAGTAGCGGGGGATCGGCCGCCATGGCCGCGGCCGAGGCGGCGGCGGCGGCTGGCCGGCGGATCGGGATCTGGGAAGGGAGGAGGTGGAGGGATCTGGAAGCGTTGGAGGGGTGGGTTTGGCGCCGGGGAAGGGGAGGGGGGGCGGTGCGTGCGAGGCTGCCGGGCGGCGGGCGGATAATTCACGGCCGCAGCAGTGGGGTGGTCCGGTCGTCGGAGGCGGGCTGAGATCCACCTCGGTGTCGGGGCTGGTCAGGCGCGGCGTGGCGGTGGTGGCGACTGTGCGGGTGCGGACGCGCCGGCAGGCAAGCACAATGAAGCAACCGCGCGCTCCCAGCTAGGCAAGAAAATTCGCGGCACAGATCTTGTTGATTTTTCTCGTTCCTCGGTTCAAACGTATAGCTTCAAAGTAAATCGCAATTTTTTCCCTCAAATTCTATTGATATGATTTATTACTTTCTCTTCTTCGTTTGGTTGTTCTGAAAAATAAAACTGACGTTATTTCCAAAGAAGTTGTCTTATGAGTCATGATTAGGATTTTACTAATCTCTCTATCACTGTTTTAAAAAATCAAATCGTTTAGGTCCTTTTTTTCTCTTTTAACTTATCTTCTTCATACAAATATCATGAATGCTTCAGCTTTAATAAAAAATAATTTCATCTTAAAGAAAATAATATTCCAAACATGGATGTAATATAATCTAGAAACATGCAAGTTTTTAGTCACCTATACTAGTATAATTTATCTCCTTTCATTACCACAGCGAAAGGAGCAAAATGCTTACTCCATCCATTCCAAAATGTAAACATTTATTGAGGATCACAAATTTGACCGCTCGTCTTATTTAAAAAATTATGAAAATATCATTTATTTTGTTACTATTTATTTTATCATTAGATATATTTTAAACATGACTTATTATTTTTATATTTTCAAAAAAAATTGAATAAGACGAACGATCAAACATGAGATCCAAAACTCAACAAATGCTTACATTTTGGAATGGAGGGAGTGTAAGCTTCATGACCATTGGAGTATGGAAACCCTAAAGGTATGAATGTTTTGGTGACAGGGTGACCATATTGATGTGACTAACATTTTCATGTAGGAAGTATTTTATGGTCACGTCAATAAAGTGTCGTCTCACAAACCCTATCTTTATCGACAACTCGATGATTGGTTGCCTCAACAATTCGGATCAAGAGCTTGATGGAGTCAAGGTTGAAGGTGGATCAAGGCTAAGGACATGCTAAATCCAAACAAGTGTTGGCTTGATGTAGATGTAGGCTTGAGTCCATAGGAAAAATCAGACTATCAAAGAGATCGAATTGTTTCTCTTAGAGCACACTAGTGTTAGAGATCCTTGGATGCATTGTGAGTCTCTTAGGCACTAGAGTGGAAGAAGAAATGAAGGAACCAAGAAAGGAGAAGTTGGAAGCAAGGATCAAGGAATGGATCAAAGTTCAACTTCTGCAGAAGAGACCGGATGGTCCGTCCTAGAGACTAGACGGTACGGTCTTCATTGAGATCCAGACAGATAAATGAAGTCTCGAGATGCTGCAGAAATAAAGACCGGACCATAAGACCGGGATGGTACGATCAGGAGACCGGACAGTACGGTCCTTACAGCAGGCAGAGACAACAGAGAAGGGAAGTTTTCTGTTGGTGAAGATCGAGAAGAGACCGGACGGTACGTTACTACAGGATGAGTTGAGACAGAGAAGCTGAAGTTTCTGGAAGTCCTTAGAATAGACACCGGACGGACGACGGTATAGAGACCAAACGGTACAGTCTATGGTCCGGTCCCTATTGCGACTGGGCACTTCTGAGCAACGGCTAGTTTGTGTTGGTAACATATAAATAGTGGGTTACTCGGATCTTGAGGACTCTTTTGGCCGTTGTTGAAATGTGAAAAACTCATAGGAAGCCAAGGGCAAGGAAGGGAAGCAATTGTGAAGGATTTGGAGTGATTCTAGTGCTTGAGAGAGTAGCAATTGCATCCACTGATCTCTAGGCTAGTGTGAGTTTGAGAGAGTCACTTCGGTTTGTTACTCTTGGTCTATAGCAAGGTCTAGACCGGTTAGCGTCGGTGTTGAGCTGTCCAAGGAGATTGTGGAAACCGACACAAGTTTGTACACTGTCTTAGAGCTTCCGGTGCGAAAGAAGCATCACTAGTGGAGCGCCCTTTGGCCCGCATCAAGTGCGGAGCCTTCCCTCTGAAAGAGCATCCGTAGAGAGCCCGGCGGGACGTGCCCTTGACTTCATTCGAAGGGTAAAGTGTGCTCTAAGAGAGATCGCCTTTGAGCGGAGGGACGGGGTCCAGAATCCGGCAGGAATGACCTAACGTGGAGTAGGAGAAGCATCCTTGTGATACCACTGGAAAACATCATGAGCATTTCTATCCCTATCTCTTTTACTTACTAGCATTTACGTTTCCGCATTTACCTTTATTACCTTTATGTGCTAGTAGAATTGCATGATAGAATTACTTGTTAAAGTGTTGCTCCTTGTTAGACTAGGTTGTGTGCGCTTGGCTAGCTTCTTGTCATCACCTCCTTATAGTTTAGTTTTTCATAGCCTTGAGTATGAAGTAGATAGATTAATTAGACACCGATTCACACCTCATCTCAGTACCTTGATCCTTTAAGTCATAACTGTTTCATCTAAAATGTATTTGTGTGCTGAAAAATGATTGTCAACTTTGATAATTGTTTTTTTTGAAGAACTTTGATAATTGTTGTGCATAAGTGCTTATTCATTATAATTTACATTTGTTATTCTTTCTGAACTAGGATAATAATCTTGTGATATGTTTGTGAACTAGACTCTTTTTTTTCCTTTCTCGTTCAAAACAACATTTTAATGTTATGAAAGTTTTTAATAGACGCATGTTGTGTTGGATACTAGGAAAGGAGGCAGCAAAACCACCTCAGGGTTCATCCAAGTCATTCTTTCAAAGGGAAGGTTCACCAAAGTCATAAAAATTCACGTAAAACAATATTAAAAAAATCATATAAAATCTGCTAGAGACCGTTGTCAACAAAACTACTTGGTTTGTAGTATGTTAACCTTCATATGAAATTAAACAATACTTAGCCTATGAGTTACCCACAATGGGGCATTCCTTCAGCATCAAGCATGCGGTTAAAACCAAGCCGTGCCCCCATGTAGGGGTGGAAAGTGGATACGGATAATCCGTAATATCCGATATCCGTATCCGATAAAATGTAAATGTGGTACAGAATTTGCCATTCGATTAATATTTTACACTATTCGAATTCGTATTCGAATTCGATTAGAAAATATGGATGTGGATATGGTATGAGGTTTTTACATCAGATATCCGACATCCGTATTTGTATTCGTATCCGCCACTATATCATAAATATATCCATTATTATATCAAAAGTATTATAAAATTGATTCAATTTTGGTGTGAACTAGTGTAAACCATGTGAAATAATGTTATTAAAGATACTTTAGAGAGGTAAAGTGTAGTAGTTGTCTTCATAACATAGAAAGTTAGATGTATCCGTATTCATCCGAATTAGAGTGACATTCGCTTTTGTATTCGCATTCGTTTAATAACCGATCCGTATTCGTATTCGAAAACATTCGTATTCGTATCCATTCATTTACAAATATAGATATGGATGTGGGAAAGGCACTACCCGATCCGTATTCGATCCGTTTCCACCCCTACCCCCATGTGCACGTACACGAAGCTCCATAGCCGGGTCAAACAAGCATTCACGCCCGTCGCACGTGCCGCCGGCTCGCCACGACACACGAGGTCAAACTAAACCGACACCATTCGAGCAATTATTCGCTGTGCCAGGGTCCTAAACGCAAAAAAATACTATTTACCGATAAACCCCGGCGAGATCCATCCGTCGCCCGAAGCTTCTTCCTCTCGCAGCGCGCCGCGCGTCGTCGTTTTCACCCCAACCCCCACCTCGCGCGCGCGACGCCGGAGCGACTCCACACCCACCGCCCCGCCCCGCCCCGCCTCGTAGATCCGGGCTCCTGAGCTTCCAGGCGCCGCCCTCAGCGATGCGGGCGCCTGCGATGCTCCGGTGCGCCGCGGCCGCGGCGGCCCTCGCGGTTCTCCTGCTCGTCGCCGCCGCGCCGGCCGCGGGGTTCTACCTCCCCGGCGTCGCCCCGAATGATTTCGCCAAGGTTAATTGGATTTCTGCTTCTTCTCGCCCTTGCTCAACCAACTCGGAATGGCTGTGTTCGTGATCCGAGCTGGATCTGGTCAACGTAGTGGCTGTTCGGAGGCTGGGATCCGCAGATCCAGCTCGGTGGTCCGCGCTTCATGTGTAGCTTCCCTGATTCGTTCTTCGGGTTCAACTAGTTCTGGTGTAAGTTACGGGAATCGGGTGTGTTTAGGCTTGGTATTCAAACGGTTGCACCTCAGTTCGCGCGTTTTTTTTCAATCTTTCACTTCTGGTTTGCTATCGTGATCTCTGCCATGATCTGAAGTACTTAGTATGTTTCTAGAATCTCATGCGATCAGAAGTTGTGGCATGAGTTGAAAAGTCAAAATTTGAAAAGCCCAGCTTTGAAGCTGTCTTCTTAGTGATGGTCCTTGATCCAAAGGTTATGCAGAAGCTAGGCTCTGATATAGATTTCTGCTCTACAACAAAGTATTTGAGTTATCGGCTCCCGTGTCCCAAATCAGATGCTAGATCATGTAGTAAGATCTCCTGTAGAGGATTGTCCATGTTAAGTGGCATGTGTTATTTTGACCCCCTGAAAATATTAGTTGTGACATCATGGTATCTTATTCTGTTAGAATTTTCTTAAAGTGCTTTCCTTGTTCAGATTTGCTTGTTCTCAGGTGACTGAGATTTCGTACATCTCTCAGTCACATTTTTGGAACAATGAAAACATACTACTGGAACAATGAAACTGCACTGCTAGAACATGAAACTGTACTGTTAGAACAATTAGTTCTTAAGTGAAACAATTTCATTTTTCCAAAGAACTTTTTTTTGCACAAGTGAATGAAAAATATGAGTGGTTGGGTCAAAATCCAATGACTGAAAAAAGTGACTGAGAGATTAGCAAAATCTCAGTCATTTGAGAAGGAGACACCTCCTTCCTTGTTTGTCCTGTGATAAACTATTAGTTTGTGACATCATATCATTTCATTCTGTTACGATATTCTCAGCTGCTTTCCTTATTTATCTACAGAGTGATCCACTTCAAGTGAAAGTGAATAAGCTGACATCAATCAAGACTCAGCTCCCATATACATACTACTCCCTTCCATTCTGTAAGCCGGCTACCATTGTTGACAGTGCTGAAAATCTTGGTGAGGTTCTTCGTGGTGATCGCATCGAGAACTCTCCATATGTGGTTAGTACCTTAGAACAGAGCAAACTTTCCTTATTTTTGTCCTTGGTTAATGTGTTTGATGTCGAATTTGTCATTCTGAATCTTGTTTTGGGCTGTAGTTTCAAATGAGAGAGCCAAAGATGTGTCAGATTGTCTGTAAAGTAACCATCGGTGAGAAAGAAGCAAAGGAGCTCAAGGAAAAGATAGAGGATGAATACCGTGTGAACATGTAAGTGCTATAACACTAAACATGTAGTATTGTTCTTCTGTTCCCTTGGTCATTTTATTCTCCAAAGGACTTAAAAGTTGTGTTACAGGATTCTGGACAACCTACCACTAGTTGTTCCTGTTACAAGGCAAGATAAGAACACTATTGCTTACCAAGGTGGATATCATGTTGGTGTCAAAGGCCAGTATTCTGGAGTAAGTCTGTTGTTCAGTTAGTGCATACCTGTGCTAATGCATGATTTTGCTTTTTTTTGGTTATCTATAATCCTTTTTTCTGCTGATGTGGACTAAATTTTTCTCATCTAAAAATGGTTTCTCAGAGTAAGGAGGAGAGGTATTTCATCCACAACCATTTGTCATTCTTGGTGAAGTATCACAAGGATGATGATTCAGAGCTTTCTAGAATAGTGGGATTTGAAGTCACACCATTAAGGTTTTCCTCTAACTTTGCTTGGTGACTTTTTATTGTCTTGTGCTTCATGAAATGCTTTAATGCATCTGGGTATCTACTTTGGCAGCGTCAAGCATCAGGTCGATGATAAATGGAATGATGTAAACACTCGTTTGACCACATGCGATCCTCACGCGAACAAGTTTGTAATAAATTCTGATTCTCCTCAGGAGGTTGAAGCTGGCAAGGAAATCATATTCACCTATGATGTTCGCTTTGAGGTACTATTTTGGATTTCAGGAGTTGCTTAATGTAGTTTTTGTGTAGCCACTGTTGAAAGGTTTCTTAGAAGCCACACTTTGAATGTTAACATAGGATGGTTTTCATGGAACTTCCATTATTTTTTCAGGATAGTGACATCAAGTGGGCCTCCCGCTGGGACACTTACCTTCTGATGACTGATGATCAGATCCATTGGTTTCTCTATGTGAACTCTCTCATGATTGTGCTTTTCCTATCTGGTATGGTGGCCATGATAATGCTTCGCACTCTCTACAGAGATATTTCCAGATACAACCAGCTTGAAACTCAAGAAGAAGCACAAGAGGAAACAGGCTGGAAGCTTGTTCATGGAGATGTGTTCCGTCCTCCAACCAAGTCTGACTTACTCTGCGTTTATGTTGGTACTGGTGTCCAATTCTTTGGCATGCTGCTAGTTACAATGATTTTTTGCTGTTTTGGGTTTCCTTTCTCCGTCAAACCGTGGTGGACTGATGACTGCAATGATTCTCGTCTGGGTCTTGATGGGATTGTTTGCTGGCTATGCTTCTTCACGCCTCTATAAGATGTTCAAGGGTTCAGAGTGGAAGAAAATTACCCTTCAAACTGCGTTCCTGTTCCCAGGGATTGCATTTGTTATTTTCTTCATCTTGAACGCTCTTATATGGGGGGAGAAGTCGTCCGGTGCTGTTCCTTTCACCACTATGTTTGCCTTGGTTCTCCTCTGGTTTGGCATCTCAGTACCTCTTGTTTTCGTTGGGAGCTATCTTGGATTCAAGAAACCTGCCATGGAACCCCCAGTGAAGACGAACAAGATTCCTCGTCAGATTCCTGAGCAGGCCTGGTACATGAATCCAATCTTCACCATTCTGATCGGTGGTATTCTCCCATTTGGAGCAGTTTTCATTGAGCTCTTCTTCATCCTCACCTCAATCTGGCTGCAACAATTCTACTACATCTTCGGCTTTCTCTTCTTGGTATTTGTCATCCTCATCATCACCTGTGCCGAAATCACTATCGTGCTCTGCTATTTCCAACTGTGCAGTGAGGACTACCAGTGGTGGTGGAGGTCTTACCTCACCTCAGGATCCTCCGCGGTGTATCTGTTCTTGTATGCCGCTTTCTACTTCTTCACGAAGCTGCAAATTACTAAGCTGGTGTCTGGCATCATGTATTTTGGATACATGCTTCTCGCATCCTATGCCTTCTTTGTGCTGACAGGCACCATTGGTTTCTGTGCATGCTTCTGGTTCACAAGGTTGATTTACTCTTCAGTGAAGATCGATTAGATGCTGCCAACACGACAGAGAAAAGCACATGTTTCTGAGGTCATGAGAACTGTATGATTAATGTGAAGTGGGGAATCATTCCCCCTTTTTGCTCTTCAGCTGTTTCAGGAAAGGTTTTATTTTTGGTAGGAAGTTTATGAATGATTTATGTCTGTTGTGGTCAGATTATACACCTTAGTGAATTGAAACTGAGAAAATACATAAGGATAACACATTGTGATGGAATTTTTCTTGACAGTTTTGGTGGATTATTACGGTATAAATTCAATTCATTGTGACTGGTATGCTTGTATTGGGCTCAGTTGCTGGAACCTGGCAAGGCTGCAGCACCTATATGAAGTACTACTATGATGGCACAAATGTAATCAATAGTTGCCTTTATCTGCTCCAAACTTTTCTTGCCAGAAATGGTCGCTCTTGTGTTCGAAGTGTTGAAATTCTCTCTATGTGATTTTATCACTTTGCTACTGCATTTGAAAATTAGCTTGGAAGCTTGGAGCGTCCGTAACTCGTCGATACGTTTTGCCTCTGGCCTCCACGATTTCACCACAGCTCGAGAAGAATTACTCCTTCCAGTGTCAAAAAACTTGTCGTTTTAAGGTTGTTTTAAGTCAAACTTTTTAAATTTTGACTTGAAATATCTTTTTATGCATTAAGTTTAGAAATGTGAAAATAATACGAGTAGATTCGTATTGAATATGATTTCATAAAAGTATATTTTAGCTGTATTTTATAAATATTTTATAAATATTTTGTAGCAAAAAGTATTAGTTAAAGTTGCGTTTTGAAGACCATGTTAATGTTTTAAACGACAAGTTTTTTGACACTAGAGGAAGGACCAATGAATCGATTCATTTCGGCGGCTGTCTGCTTTGATCCTCTCCTGCGGCGAACGGCGCCGCTGAAAATTGGAGGCCGAACCGAGCTGGCGCTGGAACCTTGGGATTCGGCCATTGCCATTGGCGCGCAAGCGATTCAGTTCCCGCCAAATCTGCAGAAATCCCATGGTGTCCCGGTCAAACAAGTGGGCCACAATCGCCGCGAAATCATGCTATTCGAGCCTGACACCGGCACCATATTGGCGCTGCTGCTGTCTCCCGTTCAGCCCACGTGCTCTCAGCCACTCCTCTTTCTTCCTCGTCTCTCTTCTTTTTAGCCAGCAAACCCACGGAGGCCTGCCGCCCAGACCGGAACCTGCTGATGGCAATGGCGTGGCTCCCGGCCGTCGCCGTGCTGGCGGTCCTCGCGGCCGACCGCTGTGCCGCGACGGACCACATCGTGGGCGCCAACCACGGGTGGAACCCCAACATCAACTACTCCCTCTGGTCGGGCAACCAGACCTTCTACGTCGGCGACCTCATCTGTAAGTAGTAGCTGCCTCGCTTGCTTCCCATTCCTCCATCAATGGATTAGATCCAGTTGTACTGAGCTCCATTCGAGGCACGAATGCTAACTCTGCAATCTGTGACGGTGGGCGCAGCGTTCCGGTACCAGAAGGGGACGCACAACGTGTTCGAGGTGAACCAGACGGGGTACGACAACTGCACCATGGCCGGGGTCGCCGGCAACTGGACCTCCGGCAAGGACTTCATCCCGCTGCCCGAGGCACGCCGCTACTACTTCATCTGCGGCAACGGCTTCTGCCAGCAAGGCATGAAGGTCGCCATCACCGTCCACCCGCTCCCGCACAACGCCTCCGCCGACGGCAAGCGCCCCGGCGGCACCGGCGAGCAGGAACAAGACTCCGCAGCGGCAGTGCGCAGCTGGTTGGGCGCCGTGTGGATGGCGGCGCTCGCGTTGGCCGTGGCTGCCGTTGCCGTTTAATGTCACACAAGTCTGATTCCAAGCATTGTCCGAACATTGTTTTCCTGCCCCTGCTTCCAGGGAAGCTCTGATCGGACTTCTCTAGTTTTCCTTCACTAGATATGTCTGCAGCAAAGCTGCCTTTGTTTATCCAGTATTGATGAATGAGAGCCACTGCTAGAGAAATTCAGCGAGATGATACAAAGCAATAAGTGGCGCCATTGCAACCAAGACAGACGAGAACAGTCACACGAAAGCTATAGCTTCTGAAGCCTCTGATGCATTTCACAACTCCCGGTCCACCAACCAACATGCCACCATGTATTACAGGTTGTGACGACCCTCAAGACTAGAAAGAAAACAACAAACTCTGTACCAGACAGTCGAATAGAATGCCTTTCTTATATACACCGCTTCCTATCCATTTTTGTCTATTGCCCACTGGTTATAGCTCCTCAGCACGGTGCGCCTACTTCGACGGATCGTCCGGACCATCAAGCTCGCTGTTCACAATGGAAGGGCTCAAATTCTGAAAGAGGAGCATAGGCTTTTACAATGCGAGATGCCCATGCCTCAACTATGTAGTTGTGTGGGTCGTAGGAAAGCTTACTTTGGCCGCATTTCTTCTGAAGTGACCGCAGATTGCTCGGCGCTAGAAGTAGCAACTGACAAAACTGGCTTCTTCAACTGTACCACGATCACAGTCATGTTATCGCAGCCATCTCCACCAGAAACAGGTGCCAAACAGTGGTCAATCAGCTTCTCACACACAGCGGAGAGTTTCTCCTCCTGCAAATTTTTTGAAACAAATTCAGGGTGTTACTGGAATTGACCTTCACTTTTTGAACAAGATCAAGGATTTAGGAAAACAGTTTCTTACAGTTTTTATGTGTTTGTGGATGAAATCCACTACTTGCTGACTTGACATGCAGTCCCTGAGAGAAAAAAGGGTCTCAACAACTCAACATGCGTTGCAAATGCTAATTAGAAGAAAAAGTAGATAAAACATGAAAGACATGGAAACCAGCATGCCAACGATCAAATCAAATTGGTTCAGGCAAGAAAAGCGACATGGGAGTTAGTCATTTCCTTATGCTGCTTCCTAAAAGGAGCGCTAACTTCGAGCATGTCTCCGAATGACAGTATGGCCAATGACCAAACATAGTTTACAACCTTATGATCATGAATTCTTCTTGGCGAAAGTTGTTTTATGGCGTGGAACCATCAATGTATTTTGCAATCAGTCGTGACCCATAACTCTACTTACTCTACAAGTAACAACACCTGCTAAATGAGTAATATTCAACCCTCGATGAGAATTCCTGATCTCTAATGAAGATTTAGTCAATATAGACATAAAAAAATATCTGATAACATTCTCCAATGGAAATTTCACAATAGTATAGTATGATCTTGATACATACAAGTATCAAACAGGAAAAGCTACGACCCAGGTACAAATCAGCAACTGCAAACCTCGAGTCTAAATTAAATGGATGATACGTGTCCCAAAAGTAGATTTGATATATAGGTGAGTACTCATTAAATAGCTGACACTACACCTTTTTTTTTGTGGGGGGGCATAATAGCTGACACTACACTAAAGATGTCCTTTTGTACAAATTCCACACTCAGCAGTACTAGTTGAAGCCCAATGACATTTTCAAAAGCAATCAGCCCAGAGTTGACGAAGATACTTGAGCACCATTTGCTTAGCAAATGGTTATATTTTCCAGGTTCATTATGAATTTAGCTATGGATGATGCCTGTCGATCATTGCAATTCTAATGTCAAAAGACCGATTGCAACATAAACAAGCAATGGCAAAAGAATATTCACTATCTTCCTCCCCTGGTTATCATAAAAAGAGACTGAAGCAAAGAAATTTCTAGTTTCTTACCCTCAATAAGATGGCAAAGTCTGTATATATTACTATAACAAAATACAATGAGCATAAAGATATACTACAACACAATGGAAGTATCTCAGTTACAGAAAAATTGGTGGCAGTAATAACATACCATATTCCATCACATGCTAGAACAATGAATTCATCATCCTCAGAAAGTTTAACCTGATAAAAGACAAATAAATACTGAGTCCCATTTTGTTCAAAGTAAAAGGAAACACTGACACGTGCCCCACAAAACTCACAGTTTTCAACTCAGGTTCGGCTGTTACAATCTGTCTCTCAGCTGGCAAAAGCTCATTCTGCTTTAATTCCATGTCACCTAGATGAAATAAAAAAATAAAAAACGCTGTCTGTGACAAAGAAAATATTTTCTGCTCGAGGAAAAGCAGTGTCACCTATAGCTCTTGCCAAATTCAGACTTCCATTGACACGCCCAGCCACGATGAATCCACCAGCGCTCAATATCCTCTCCTTTTCCCCTTCTAGATCTGGCTTGTGATCTGTGGATAGATTTAAAGCCTGCACAACAGATGAGTCAGTAAAACACAGTCTCCATATTCATACTTAGCAATTAGAGCTCTGTGTTAAAGAAATCTAGCGTACTTGGCCTTTTCTTGAGATTACACATCGGGAATCCCCTGCATTTGCCACAATGAGTTCATCATTTCTTAGGACAGCTACACAAGCTGTGCTTCCAGATGTTGGCCCCCGAAAGTGTGAATTTGGACCCTGCTAGTAAAAAGGGGTTCAGACTTCAGATAATCTCTAGATTTACTATAATTTAAGAAAACAGAAATAAATACAAAAAATACATAAAAGTCCCAATACTTTTGCAAGCAACATCCATAAAAAGAAATATCTCCACTCAGTTATAAGAAAAATAACTTTAAATAGTAGCATATATGCAATTTTGGAAGAATGGCTACCAAAATGTTCTCCAGTTGAGCTGTCAGTTTGTCACCAAATAGCATGTAACTCATTGGATGCGTTCCGTAACTTAGCCAGATGGGAAACAAGATGGAAACCTTATCTACTGGCATTTAAAATAGACTGCTAGACCCAAGCCTGATAAGCAAGGAACCTCTAGCAATGAGCCCAATTGTTTTGTTATCATATATTACGATAAATCTATCATGGTAAGATATCCTATCAGCTGACAGGATAAGGATATCAAGGGTCCACAACCAGTTTTTGACTTGTGAGTGTTAACGAGAGGCTTTTATCCCATGGCATGTGCAGAAGTAATATTTCAGAGCAACACGCCAAGGACGGTAATGACTGCAATTTCGCTTGTCATGAAAAAACATTTAGAAATTTACCTCCTCAGATTCCCAATTATCCTCTAATTTATCTGAATCTGTTCCTTTGTGGGACCATATAATGCCCTCTAGCATGCCTGTGATTTTGTGTCCGTTTCCCTTTTCACCCATCTCATTGAGTTCTCTCCATCCCCTCTGCCCTTTCATCATCTCGTCCATTCTGAAAGAGTGAAGTATCGTAAAGGGTCATTCACAAAATAATGTCAATTTCATTCATAATGACTTCTCTAAGAATAGAGTGAAATTTACCTTAAGAAAGCTTTATGGACAGAAGTAGGTAAATCATCAGATGAATTGGCTTCATTTATGAGAACTTGCCTGTGCAAGTATTTAGCACAAAATTTAGAGACCGCTTTTCCTGAAATAACAAGGGGAATCACATCACGCTACCATGAAAAGCAATTGGTGACAATGACACGTAACTACATTAGAATATACATTATGCACTTCTTGCAGGTACTCTTTATTAAATCAGAAATGGAAAGAAGTTAGACTGTTTTCCTTGATAGTCACATCTACCTAGAGGCTACTATTCTGGACATCCAAAGTTAGCAATAGCATCAAATCAATAAATGTAGAATAGTTGGTGCTATGATGCATAACTACATGATAATGTACACGACAATTCGCAACCATGTAATTCCAGCTAGTCCTAAAACAGAAATGTAGAACAGTTGGATTGTTTGACTTGTTACTGCCACATCTAGCTAGAAGCTTAGCATTCTGAACAACCAAAGTTAACAATAGGACCAAACAAATGCTACACTACTAATCAGTTTTCATCGAGATCATGACACTACTTAATACTGCCAATAAGCCTCTCGAGCATTCAAGAAACGGATTCTCATCCTTAGATGAACTTCATAGTAGGTAGTTGGCAGGTGCAAGGATGTTTCTTTTGTGGGGACCACTTCAAACATCCCAAAAGGGTCCCCCATCATTAATTCGTACGTTGTTAGATGTCATACAAATCTACAATCCTTTAGCCGATTACAAAAAGGAAAAGATTAATGCTAAGTGCCACGTATATGATCTGATACTTCTCGGACAAGTCCACATTGTTCATTCACATTCAATACTCATGAAGTCATAAGAACAGTCGCTATGATGATAAGCAAATTTGGCCGACAAATCCCCATAGCCCACAGGAATACTGAGTATACAGTGCTTCAATTTCACTAATATAACTAACAAGTACAGATATATCAAATTACAGAATGATACAGAGCTTAGACGAATCTAATCCACCAATACACCCATTCTGGAGCTCAAATCAATCCACATTCGCTCGGAAGTCAGTGAAGCTGAAAACAATATCTCAGACAGAATAAGAGAATCAACCAGAAGTTACCTCCATGGCCGTCATAGACGCCAAAAAAGGACGTGCAGTCATCCAGGTTTGGGAACGCGGCATGCTGCAACGCAACAATACACGACAAATCAGTATTTAAGAAGCAATGCTTATACTTTGAAGTTATGTAAGCAAATAAACAATCCCTATCTCAAGCAGCCGAACATGAGCCAGCTTTCGTCATGTATGATCAAGATCAGATATTCAGTGCTAGTAGCGAATCAGCAAGCTCCCAATGCGACTGCGACAAGCCGACAAACCCGCATCCCGGTTTTTTTTGCTTACATGCGAGACGCCATTGGTCAAACGAACCATGACAGAATTAATTCTACGATGTCGGTTCCCCAACAATAGGAAACAGCAATTGGGCACTCAATTCGCCATCCTGCGAACCTATACTCAGGATCGCGACCTGGACACTTTACAAGCGGCATCAATTTCCCACACCTTCAGGGCCGCATCGCGCAGAATCACCCCCCAGTTGAGAGTTGCATCCGCAATCCATCCAGGACACGAAGGTAACCGATCAGGAAAACGCATGGGGGGAGCAGAGAAGGTCGAAACTCACCGCGTCCTCCATGGTGGTCCGCCAACCCTGCATGGAGGAGACGCCGAAGCGGACGCGGTCGTTCTCGCCGTCGGCGGAGGCCTTCTCGGTCTTGGGCGTGCTGGGGTACACCCCCATCTCTTCCCCGACCCGGAATCCCCCGCCTGCACCCTGCACCAAAACCACCACGTCGTCAGAACCCAACACGCATTCCGCCGCGGCGCGGCGAGATTGATCCGAGAGCCCTGGAGCCCCCAGCCCGACCTCCCGGATTGCGAGACCGCCAGACGCGACGCGGGCGCAATTCGGACGGGACGGGAAGGGAAGGGTTGCGGCGCGCGATTGATTGGGGAGGAGGTCGAGGAGCAACTTACGAGGAGGCGGAGGACGAGCCTCGGCGATGCGAGACGATGACGACGAGGGGCAGGTCGAGGCGCGGCGAGGCGGAGGCGAGAAAGAGGCGGTCGTGGGTGGGGCGCGTGTTGTATTTGTAGGCAGTGGGAGCGGTCGCGGGGAAGGAGATGGGGCGGTGGGGGCAGGGCAGGGCAGGCGGTGCAGAGAGAAGAAGAGCAGAGACGGTGTGGGGGAGGATTCGGGGAAGATTGCGTATCCCGTTTTTCTATTCACCGCCAGCTCCCCACATAGGAGTATCTTCCTGCTCCCTCCCGCCTTCCTCCCCTTGTACCCCTGCCAGCAGCCACCGTAATGCCATGGCCATCTCTGCAAATTGTTTGCAGATGCACAAGGGCTTTTTGCCTTTTAGTTTTGATCATAGTCATATTTGTATGGACGATCACTTGGTCCTGCACAAACCATGCAATGTATGGAAAAAACTGGTTCTACTCACGAGGAGTACTAGAATTGAAAGGAAACAAAGGCCTACTGTTGCATACTCCACTGTCAGTAACAATAGTTAGGAATCAGGATCCTGCAAAATCTGGATTGTTTCTGAATTCTGAGCCTCAAAATGTTTTGTATAATAATCAACACAGGCCGGCGGTTAACCCACGGTGGTTCTGCGCCGTCACCGTCAAGCTTTGACGCCCCAGGTGACCGGAGCTTAAACACCACATGTCAGAGATTTTTTGGTTTCCCTCTCTTTAATCGCCTTCATCTCACCGTCACCGATGACCGGAAAGTTCGTGACCCTGCACAGTGAGCCAGAAACCAACAGCTCTGAACACGCGTCCGTTTCGTGGCAACTTTCGGGACGACAAGTGTTCACGCATCATTCGGAGGAGAAAGGAAGATGTCATGTCCTATAGAAGTTCGTACGTACTCCTACTCTAGTATGTGAACAGCGCGATTAGGCGAGCGAGCAACACCTGGCACGCCACGAAAGAACCCGGCAACGATGGCTGCCGCTCTAATGACGGCAGAAATGCAGACATCCGGCGTACTTAACCTGCATAAACAAGAGACTGAAAGATGATACGTCACCTACCTCCAACAGTATACTATTACCAAGTACTCTTCGGCAACGCAGGATCCTCTGCATCAGCAACTAATCCAATAAACAAGCCCTTGTGTTACCATCTGGTCCCAAACGAACGGAAACCAGACCACAACACAGAAAATTGCAGGACACGGCCACGAGGCAGTTTGTCAAATCGCAGGGCCAGACGGCTTGGCGGCGGCCTGCGCCCTGCTGCTTCGGCTGCACCTCTCACCTCTGCCACACCGACCCCATACGAGTCCGTGCAAGAGAATCTTTCTCCATACCCGTCGTCACCTCCAAATCTTTTGGTCCTCTCGCGGCAATGCATGCGTTGGCGACGGAGCTCTGATGATCCTGCCATCCTGGGGACCCGTTGCCATGTGTGCGCCCCTCGCTAGATCGCAAGCAAGGAGACGGAGCGGGAGCGCCATTGCCAGCGCAAGGTAAACCACGCAGCTCCAAATTTGCCGAGATAAAATAAGGGATCCGACCCATGCCCATGCGACCTGTCAAGATCCTGCGATAGATATGATCGCGGATTAGCCTCGGGAGCCCACGCAGGTCCGGATTCCGCTGGATTGGCGCTGCTAAATGTGGTAACTTGCGCCGCTGGCGTGCGGAATTATTTAACTCGATTGGTTAATTAATCGGATTGTTTAAGTCGCGTGTCAGCTGGGTTAATTAGGCTGGTCCCAGGTCTCTCTGATGCCGAGGAATGTGGGCTTGTTGTACGACGGAAGAGCGGGATTTTTTTTTTTCATTTTGTGTTTGAGCATGCATTGCGCCTCATGTGAAGGAGCTCGTGGAAGTTGCTGCTGGAAATGGAGGGAAAAGGACAGAGGAGTATCCCTACGTGATCAAGTGCACGATACACTAGGCATAGTACAATCGTATGTTGTGCTTTTCAAAAGATGGTGTAGTCTCATTTCTGTACACGTAAGAGCATCTCCAAGATCTTCAGTATAACATTAGCTAAATTTACATATTTTACTTACTTTGTAAAAATAGAAACCTCTCTAAAAAACAAACATGAGCTATCCAAGAGACTAGCTATTTATTAGTCTTGACTCTCCATATTCAAAACCTTCACGTCTGAATACTATACCGTACCAGTGGGCAAGGCGATTCAGTGGGCTCTTGATACTACAGCAGAGCTGATCCCTGTATCACTTCCGGCAAACTCCTCTCAATGCTGCCGCCCATCTTTTTGTGTGATTGGATTGGATCCTGTGGGTACAATTTATATGCCAACCAGACGCATTATAATTGGAGTCTTCCTAGATTTGGATTTGGGGACCAAATCGTTTCTTGCATGCATGCCGATTCTAAGAACCAAACCGAGACTTAGCGTAGTCTTTGCGCAAATGCTGCTCAAATTGCCCTACCGTTTATTCCCACCAAAAAACGTGGAAAAATACAGCGAAAGAGATTTTTTTTTTGAGCTCCTACAGTGAAAGCGAAATGGAAGGAGTAGGACGGATGGAAAATCGCGCGATCGCGTCCAATCTCAGTTTGCAGCCCACAACGGCCCAGATCACCCCTGCAGCCCATGGGCCGCGCGCGGCCGCGAGGCCACAAGGAACGTGCGGACGTGCGGTCACGCCACCGGAAAACAATTTTATGAGACAGGATCTCACAAAATTGTCTGATACAATTCTCTTCCCACGCCACACGCCAGCGATGGAATGTGCGGCCTCGCTGTAACCCCAGCACGATCGACACGTTAAAAGGAGCCGTAAACGTCAACGAGCCACGGGAGAGCAGAAACGCCAAGAGAAGAGAAGAGAAGAGGAGCAGAGCGATCTTCCTCCGATCCACTCCGGCTTCGATCCGAGATCCCGACGATGGCGTCCGACCGGTGCTGCACCTTCCTGGAGATCCTCCTCGCCATCATCCTCCCCCCGCTCGGCGTCTTCCTCCGCTTCGGATGCTGCAGCGTAAGCCCGTCCTCCCCCTCCCAATCTCCCTCTCGGCCTCCCTCCATGATTCGATAGATTTGCTGCGATCCCTAACTGCACGGTCGAGGATGCGCCGCCCGAGTGCCGGGTTGGCTAGCTTCGGTAGAACTGTAAATTTAGAGCCAGGGGGTTTCATGTCGTCGGGTGGGACGGTACGTCGTCTTGAATCCAGGGTTCAGGAGCGTCAAATCATGTGCTGCATCTAGGTCGTGCGCCACGCCCTCGTGAATTTCCCTATCTGTACCGCTTAGTTCTTCTCCATTCCTGTAGTGGCGACCTGGCCTTGTGTTGGGTTCACTTTGGCTTCCTGCAAACTAAACTACTGGGTCCAAGTAAAAGTCTGATCGCATTTTCTCTGCCACATTTGTCAAATGCATAGATCCATTGTCTAATTAACTAGTACGAACTATGAAATACAGTGGAACAAGTGATGTGCCACATGATATTTGTGTGCCTCTTATGTTGGATGCGCACTTTGGTGTCTACCTAGGCAGTTCGAGAGTCCTTTGTCAGCATGTCTAAATAGTAGCTTGAAGCTAGTACTTTACAAGGATAAATATAGTGATTTCAAGTTATTGGGATGGCATCTGGGCTGAGTCTGAGCTCAGGAGCATCAAACGTGTTCCTGCATCTCTGCAGCTGCAAGTTACGCTGCGATGGTAGTGGATGAGCGAGTACTAGCCGCGAAATCCTGCCATCTACCAAAAAATCTGGCATTTTCATTTCACTGCCACGTTTCTCCTTAACGGTGAGCAAGTAGACCCCATGCCTAATATTGAGGAATTTGTCTAATCTGAAAAACCATTCTGAACACGTGGCTATATACAAACGTTTGTTTTGTTTTGATACCTGTACTGTCTGTTCCTGTAACACCGCTGATAATACTCCTTTCCATATCTATACAGATGGAGTTCTGCATCTGCTTGCTGCTCACAATTCTTGGCTATGTCCCTGGAATCATCTACGCAGTCTACGTCCTTGTTGCTCTTGGCTCCGACCGCGACAGGGACTACTATGAAGTTGCTTAGTTTGGTTGATTCTGTCATGCCTTGTGATTTGCAGTGCACAGTTGAGTCTGAACATTATTTTCATGTGGATCATTGGACATGGCATAATGGGTGTTTTGTGTCTTGTGTTTAGTCTTCCTTGACTATGTTGTGATCTATTTGACTCCTTATTCCACTCTGTTAAATACTTGGAACTGTGGTCCATCCTGTAACTGCGAATCGTGGTGCAAGTGAATAAGTTGTTTTACTCTGATGAATAAAAACCATTTGTTATGAATGATTTGTGTTCCCGTGCAATTACACAATTGCAGCTCACACCCTGGTTCTTTACTGAAGTACTGGTTGAGCCGATGTCTATTCTGCCTAATAAATCATTTCTCCATCAGCCTAGCTTCATCATCGTTAAAAAATATCACTCGTATATGTCTGCTGGGATGCAGACTTTTGACATTTTCTGTATAGCTGCTATCAACAATTTATCTTGATTGGTATCCATATTTGAGGTTGTTTGAACTACAGCACAAAAGCAGCGCATGTTGTTTGAACTCTCCTTCAGAAAATAAGATATATTCATCATATTCTACCTGTGGGTGTTTTTTTACTCGTCGTTAGGCATGATTTGGAGGGAGCATCATAATTTCTAGATTGGCATTCTGTTGATCTAACTACACACATACCACTCATATATATAAAATAAAGTGTTATTCGTCGTTTTGATGGATCATATCTTGCTGCCGATACGAGCAACCAACCACTTATGCTGTCACTCAGCTCTGCGCCGTGATCCTTGTTTTCTGAACGACATCTTCACGACGATAATGATGCAGTGCGGAGCCTGTGTAATACAGCCAGAACCCTTGATTCCTGGCGCTGGATGTTGGTGCCCATGTGTGCCCGGCGATTCTGCTAGATTGCAAGCATCTGCGTAGATTGTGTGTAGCAGCTCGAGAAGTTTTGTATTATACTACTACTACTTTTGTTTAATGGCTCTTCGGATTGCAAGGATCATGTCTTCGTTGCTGCACGATGTATTGCACCTGCGCTTACCTGCCCGCTTGGCTCTGTTCGCTTGCGCTGATATCTGAATATCTGATCGTTGATTCAAGCAGTGTTCGCGATTCTGAAAGGTTTTCGTCAGATTCTTTTGTCAGTCTCCCTGGAAGCATTCGCCGCTGCTTCATATACCAATTTTGGGGCACGCTTTGTCGCCTTCATTGGACTAGACATCATCGGTAACCAACAAGTCGACGGCCTGACGGGAGATCTCTCTCATTCACAAGATATGCTTTTGAGCAAAGTGAGCATATGCGCTCACCGAGGGGGGGGGGGGGGGGGGGGG
>JAAXCT010003783.1:0-24891 GCA_012490785.1 Eragrostis nindensis | reverse complement strand
GGCAACGACGCGGCATCAAGGGCGGAATCTTTGCTGGAGAGGACGATTAGCTCAGGGATGAAGCTTGCTTGCGCAACGACAATGGAAGCCCAACTTCATCTTCCAATTTCGTGCACCCATGCCGTCGTCGCCGGCAAGGAAGAAGAAGGCGGGCGGGGCGGGCGGGGCGGCCACTGGAGCTGCAGCGCGGCGCGAGCTCGCGGGCGCGTCGCGTGGAGGGCGGGGCGGCGGCGCGAGCTGGGAGGCGCGGCGCGGGGAAGCGGTGGCGCGGCGCGGGCAGCGGGGCGCGTCGCGTGGAGGCGGGAGGCGGCGCGAGCTGGGAGGAGGCGCGGCGCGGCGCGGGAAGGTGAAGGCATGGCGCGGGGAGGCGGCGGCGCGGCGTGCGCGCAGCGGCACAGCGACGACTACGACGAGGACGCGCGGCACCAACTCGTCCTCGCCTCTCGTCCGAGCTCGCCTCTCCTCCTCCGTCCCAAGCGCCGGAGATGAGCAGGGCCGCACCGGCCGAGGCCGAGCGCGGCGCGCGGCGCGCGGGCCGCGGGGATTGCCTCCGCACTTGCCTCTCGACTGTTGGAGACGGGGCCTATGTGTTCACTGTACGCGCCATGCATTTTTGCTTTGCCTCTCAAAAGTGGCTCGCGTTTGTTGGAGTCAGCCTGACGACGATGCTCGTGCCTGCAGCCCTAGTAGTAGAAAACTGCGGGGTGGTTCGTTCGTTCGAGGACGGAAAGGAAAACTGCCGTAGTGAGTGCAGCGGAGAGGATGGACGGAGGAAGCCTTGGAGACGCCAACGCCCAAGAAGCAGTGGGCAGTAGAAAACGCGACGCATTCTCCCCAGCACTTTCGAGGATTCAACGCGACCAAAAGCCAAAGTCCCAACTCCCGCGCCTCGTGCTTGCCGCCTCCGCCTCCTAATCGTCTCTATCTCTCATTCTCCACTTCACCACGCCACACCATCTTTTTTACTCGGGTCTCTTTTTTTTTACCATCACAGTTCTACTATACTTACCTCGTACTTATCGCGGCATACAACAAACCCTAGCCGTATTAGTCAAGGAGTACGAACGACTAGGAGCTGCAAGACCTAGATGGCGTGTCATCGTTCTAATCAACCATACGGGGAATCTTCTCCTCAAACATTGACGATTTGAAGGTTTGTTTTTGCCTAAGCACGACCGCATGCAAGCTATAGTCTGACTGGATTACTATACGGCTACATGTACTGTCAGTACTACAGGAGTACTACGAGCCGCTGACGTGCAGAAAACAGCATCGCCAGTCTCGCGGTTCGCCGCGGCTTTCACCGCGTCGCCGTTGGCGCTGACTTGGCATGGGATGGGATGGGGGCAAGCACCCACGCCCACCATGCGCTCACCACGGCCGGGGGGCCCACGGCACAGCGAGGGAGAGAGCGACTGGTCGAATTACTCCACGGCGCCGAGAGGGGCCTACACACTCGCGAACGTACGGCTTGCCCCCGGTCCGAGTTAAGGGTCCGAGTTAAGGCTGCCCGCACTGGGAAACTGGAAACGCAACTGAAGGAACGTTTAGCGTAAAAGCACCCTGCACCGGGCCACTCTACCGCTTCCGCTACGAAGCGGAAGGCACCGCTTCCTCTATTTCTGGAGGAGCAGCGGAGGCACGCTACGGCACGTTGGGCCCGCCCAAATCGCCTCCACAGAACAGCGCGAGGTCGTCGGCTCGTCGCCCACGACCGCGCCCCAAACGCCGCCGCTCCCACGCCGGCGGCAGCAGACATCCCCGGTGGCGGGCGCCTCCTCCTCCTCCGCCACCCCCGCAGCAACCACGCGTGGCGGCGGCGGAGACATCGCGGCGCGAGGAGAAGCAGCGCCGTGAGCGACGTGACGAGGAGGAGCGATAGCACCATCGGCGACGACATCATGGTGAAGCCCACCCCCATGGCCGACGGCGATGTCAAGGACGAACCTCGGAGGAGACCGCGGAGAGTAGCCGGCTTGTCGATTTAGGATGCAAAGAGCGGAAGGAAGGAGGTGCGTAGTAGCGAAATCGACCAGCGCCGGGTCGCCATGGCGGACACTGGTCGCAGGCCGCGGGCATACGTAGACGACGCCGTCGAGGAGTGAGAAGGGGAGAGATAGGGTGAGCGGCCCGAGGAGTAGCCAGAGACAGCAGGGCAAGCTATTTGGGTAGGAGCTCATGGGGTTGGAGCAAGGGAGCCATGGATGCAGGGTGGCGGAGTTGCCGTAGCTGTGGTTGGCGGCGGCGTTGTGCTCGTGTGCAGAAGACTGAGGAAGAAGCAGAGTAGCAGAAAGGCACGCATTTGGAGGAGATAGAAAAAAGAAAAAGAAAAAAAATAAAAAGAGAGGAGATGGTAGTTGGAATGATTGAATAAATATAGGATAATAGGGGTATAGAGAAGGGATAGAGGAATGATGATGGGTGCGGGAGAAATGGGTATAGAGAAGAGAATCTCGATGACAGGATAGAATATTCCTTTAGAGAAGGATATAGATATAGAGGAACACGAGTGCGGATAGCCTTACATACAGTCGAATTCGAATCGCAGTAAATAAACGTCAACTGGAGCTGGAATGAGCAATAATGGAGAGGGGTGCCGATGCCGCAGCGATTCGCCTGCGTCATAAAGCGCGCGGGGGACACTCATTCTTTTGCTTTTTTCGCCTTTGCAAAACGAAACCAAATCGAAGCGGCAGCGGAAAATACTACTAGTATCATCAGAGGAGTACTCCATTCAAGTGCGGCAGCGCTGCGTTGTTTATTGCTTGTGCAGTCCTCGCCGTCCTTGTCCTTCCCCGGACTGCGGCAGCGTAGGACACAGAGAAAAGGCAGCCAAGTTCAGAGCATTGTATGTGACCATAAATTGGTGCGTGCCAATGTGCCATCACGCTAAACCTGCTCCTGTCCTCGACCTTGTGTATCATCAAGCTTCGCTTTCCCGAGTCTAATAACAACTGCAGTGACTTTGCTTCTGTGGAACGCCACAGTGACATCAATTTTTGGCCATGAGGCTACGCGTACCAGTGCTATGCAATTTACTCCCACTGTGCTCCTTAAACACAGGCATTGATATGGTGAAAAGGGATGGACAGCGAAATCCCGTATTGAAAGTTGAATAAACTTTGGCATTGAAAAAGGATGGATGGGGCAAGCGCAAGTGAATTTTGTGGAGTTACACGTCCTTGCCAAGTACTGGAGCGAAACCACAGCTAGGATGGTCACGGCCGCTTTCACTTTGCGAGCATGGCAGTTCTTTCACTTTACTTTCAACAGGAGTATACCAATGCAGTGCAAGGGGAAAGCTCCAATGGTTCTTTTTGGCCTTTTGCACTGTCCAATGGAGCAACTGATTGATGATGATTCAAAGGCTCTCTCCAATGAAAGGCACTATTCAAAAGGGAAGGGAGAAAAAAGAAACTCTTTCTTCTTGGGGGGTCAGGAAAACTCGGCATGAGAAATGCTGTTCGTCTTCACCATAAAGAAATCTCGATCAAATCGTCTTTAGTTTTGGCTCCATGATGATTATCATATATTTTTGAAAGAGAAAGTGGGGGGGGCGAAGAGAACAGGAAACAGACAAGCTAAATCAAAGGTCATAGTCCTAATGATTCCATTATTCATGGAGATGAATCCCACTAATGCTTGCAACACGCTTAACGAACTTGGAAAAAACCCAGGGGCTTTGCACATATGCTTCGCTTTCCTTGGTACAGAGAGAGAAATGGACAAGGAGGCAGGCATAACTTGATCACCACCATTTGCAGACATGCCAAGCACTAAAGGTTTCTTGATCCCCTAACGCTTTATGCAAAAGCTAAACATAACACATCTTCCTCCTCACCTTCATGGTTAGAGAATCAATCAATCAACGCACTGAATCACGAGGACAGGCTAACAATTTCAGGTGCTAAAAGTGACACGGTTGACACCGAGCAGAAAGGAAATGATCATGTTCTCTTGCAAGCAAGTTCATTGTTGAACCGAAGGAGCAAAAATATGGTACAGAGGAGGATGAAGGGGAGAGCTGACTGAAATTGGATCAGATAATGCTGATTGCCCCCCTTCAATCCTCACATGCTCAACAGAGTGCAAGAAATTAACCAAAAACGAAAGAAGATGGAAAGGCGTAGAGCAGAGGTGCTCTTGATCAAAACAGCTACTACTTGGTACTGACCTCCTTGTTGGTCGGTCTCCTTCCTGCCCCTAATCTACAAGAACAAGAGAGCAGCTGAAGCAACAGCAGCTGCAGCTCCGGCGACTCGGGAACCATTAGTTCCAGGCGCCCCCACACTTCTCGCCGATGAAGCGCACCAGCCTCCCCACCGTGCTCTTCTCGGTGTTGCCGTCGCTGTCACCGGTCACCGACTCGTCGTCCCCATCGCCGTCCATGCTGCTGACCCCCTCTTCCTCCTCGTCGTCCCCGTCGCCCTCGTACTCGCCGTCCCTCGCGCCGTCGTCGTCGCAGCAGTCCGGGGGAAGGAGCTCGACGCTGACGCCGCCTCCTCCAGTGCGCCGGCAGCGGCGTCCTCGTCGGCGTCGTCGCAGCGGCACGCCCGCCGCGGCGGCGGCGGCGGACGGGCGGCGCGAGGCCGCCCCGCCCCGCCTTCCTCGACGGCGTCGATGATGCGGTGGATGTGGTGGCGGTTGGGCGACGCGTCCCAGCGCGCCCAGAAGCTCTTGTAGCAGCCGAAGCGCCGCAGCCCATCTCGGGGGGTGGGCCCCGCGGCGCCGGCGCGGGCGGCCCCCGCCGCCCCCCGCAGGACAGCAGGTAGGCCAGCACCTCCTGGTCCTCGGCCGTCAGCGCGGACGCCAGGGCCAGCACGGCGGCCGCAGCCACCACCGCCGCCGCGGCGGCGTCCGCGGGCGCCGGTGCACCGGCGGCCCTTCCCTGGTACGCTTCTTCACCCCCTCTCTCTCACACACACACACACACTAGCTCACTTCTCCGCCCGGCTCAGCGTCAGGTTAGGTGCGCACCAACTGCTCGACGAAAAACCAAGGGGGAGAGGGGAGGAGGGGGGTTGGGGGTAGGTGGCGTCGGCTGCTAAGACGTTGCTGTTCGGAGTAGCTGCGGGGATGGGCCGGCAGCGCAGGTGTCGTCTGCTCTCTGGTTTGCTGCGGCTGCGCTTGCCTTTTGGGGGCTGGAGCTGGGCAGGAAGAAAAGGAGATGAGGAGGGGTTGGGTTTGGTGGGTGGGAACGAGCTGCTCTGCTGCTCTATAGAGTACAGGTCGGGGACGACGAGACGGGAATCTGGTGGGTATCTGCTCTGCTGCTGAGTGAGGTTAGAGAGAGAGAGACGCCTACTCGCCTTGGTCTTCTAATCTTGGGTTGCTGCGGTGCGGTCCAACCAAGGTTCTCAATCCCGCGGTAAACCGGACCGGTTTTCGCGAAAACCGAAAAACCGGTCCGGTCCGGTTACCCGGGACTCCGGTTTTCGAGTTTAAAATTCAAAAAAATTTAAAATTTGACAAAATTTGAAAACAAATATGTAAAAAAACTAGATGAAATTTGCAGCGCAATGGTGGAACAAGAACACAAAAATTCGATCGTTTGATAGGTCAAAAAAATCATGCAAGTTTTCTAGGTTGAAAAAGAAGGGAAAAAAGAAAAAAAACCCTTTTCTTTTCTTATTTTGAATCTGAAAGCTTCATCGATTTTTTTGACCAAGCAAATGATTGAATTTTCGTGTTTTTGTTGCACTAATGTACTTCAAATTGCGTCTAGTTTTTTACATATTTTGTTTCAATTTTTAAAATTTTTAGTTTTTTTGCTTTTTTTAAAAATTTTCCTCTCCAAACCGGTTTCCCGAATTTCGGTCCGGTTTACCGGGAATTATGACCGGTGTTTACCGCTAAACCGGACCGGTTACCGTTCGTTTTCGAATGTTTTGAGTTCAAAATTTGGTTTTGAATTTCGGTTTCCCACCGGTTTCCGCGGTTTTCGCGCGAAAAACCCGGTCAAACCGGTGGGGGCCGGTACCACCGGTCTAAACGGATTTCAATCCCTGGGTCCAACTCGACCGGGGAATGGAATGTGTTGTTTTCGACCGGGGAAGGGAATGTGTTGTGTTGCCCGGTCGCAACGGAAGCCGGTCTTTGTTATGACCACGTAAACGAAGACGGTCATGAGGCTTCTTCTTCTGGTCAGAACAGAGACTCGTGTACCCGTATGCTGTATGCACGGACCTCGTGGTTAGCTACACATGTTCACACCAAACGGTCGCCGCGAACCACCTAAGCTTTCTCTTCCGTCTTTTTCTCTCTCTCTCTTTTCGTTCACAGGACTTCTTCGTCTTTTTGAACAGGATAGGATAGTCTAATACCTGACGGTGATGCTCTTCTCTACGGACCGTTCCATTCATCTCCGGCAAAAGTGTCAACCGATAATGAACATGGGCCGATCCAATTCTAGCGGAGGAAGATTTCGAGCCCTAGCCCAACAAAAAAAATCCAACTTTAGAAACAAAGCTTTCACCAATTTCACATCATCAAGAGGAGGAATAGATCAGGACAGAAAAGGCACTTGTTGACAGTCCCCTCTTAGCGACATGATCATGTGAATTAACAATGGGGAACATCCAGAAAGAGATGGATTCTCCATAACGTGCGACCTTTGCTGATCAACCACCCATCTCTTCATCGGCCCACGTCGCCGGAACCGTGGCAAGGTTTAGCATAAGTGGGCTTATTGAACTTGCAAGGTACAAACATGTCGCAAGCCTTATTGGCGATAGTATCGTTCAGATCGGAGAGCAAGTCGTTCTGTTCTTTCTGGAACAGCTCCATGCCGAGTGGGCCAGCTGCTGTCTCCTTGATCGGCTTGTCGTCGATTGAAGTACTCCTAGAACCGTGAATTATTAGTTTAGTGTTAGCCGTGACAACAATGCAGTCTTATAGTGCACGATGATCCATAAGTTACAATATCTGAAGTCGCTAGCGAGGATGGCCTAGGCTATGTAGTAGACACGCATCACTTCTGGTGTGAGTCAGGACTTGACCAAAAAAGCGACCATGCATTGTAGTTGCTCCATAAACTCTCATCAGCTGAACATAATTTTCCAACAGAAAACTATCGTTTGCGGACAATATTTTCCATCATAAAAGCTATCATTTGCTGAAATAAAAAGAAGATATGTTGCATATTTCTAGAATATAGGAGCAAGAAAAAATGAAATATGTTTACGTACTGAGGGACAAAGAAAAGGCTTGGAGATAAGCTAGAATATTCAGCTGCTGTGGTCAAATTGGTCGGCTTTGTTGAGAACTATGCGTATTTTGTCACCGTGCCTCATCTCCACGGCTTTGTTTGGCATGGCTTGATCCGTATCAAGCTCATGCTTTCAATTATCAAATACGAATATACGATACCGGAACTAAAACGTTGGCAGTCAGAAGAGAACACAGAATGCGCATATTCAAACTGGTTCTAATTGGGCATGATGAATAACTTTTGTACACTTATGAGAGAACTATGTTCAGCCATTCTGCAAAACAAGGCCATGATTTTCCCTTATATATTACACAGTAGTTGCAGATAGTCACCGTGTCACTGACAGATAACCCCGTGGAAAGATGCATATCCTTATGACATAGGATAGGGAGGATAAGAGGGAGAAATAAAACACTAGCAACATTACTACGACAAGCACTAGTTCTTGACTCATTCTGAAGGTTCAAGAGGAGCCGTTCAATTTTAGCTTGGCGTCTGCATCCGGGTAGGTATAATAAGTCCTTGCAAAATATTCTCGCTGAATCTAAGACACTAAAACCAAGTATTATGATCAACAGAGATATGACTAAGCTAATACACATGCGACCATAACATAGATGAATCTGGACAGGTTTCTTCATTGGAAAAAGTCTGGATGAACGAGAACGCCAACAAACAGCACGATAGTCGCCTAAGCAGACTATAACAGAAGCGCTGTCGCTTCCGCTATGCTACAACAGCTACTGATGAAGTGTGAATCCTAAACCATTTCACATCCATCAGGCACAGATCTGGGAACATCATATCTACAACATCTACTACTATTCTAAACATCATATTGCACGCCTTAGCAAGAAGAGTTGCCGAAGACGTAGAAGCAGAGCTTTCAGTCTCAGTGGGCATAGCCATACATGATTCTTCAGTGATCGCTTGCTCATCTCTCAGCTGAAACTCAACTGGCCTGTTGTCCAGAAATGGGTACTGGTCACGCTCATCTTCAGTAAAAGGGTCTTCAGTCAGCTTTGCATTGTTGCCTACCAGGAAAAATGCATGTACTACGCAAGTAAACGAAATCATCTGAAAGAGAAGATTGAAAGGATAGAGAAACTCTTTGGGATTGCAAGTCCAGCAGATAAAACAATATTTCAGTGCATGTGTACCATAGAGGGAGGTAGACTCAAACCTGAGTTAGAGAGATATCTATTGATGTCTGGTAGAATCTCTGGTTCCAGTTCCAGTCCGTTCACTTCTTCAAAAACTTGCCAACCTCCTGAATAGAAAAGATGCGATTACCTCTCTGGTATAATAATACATAGGGAAAGGAAGGAGAAAAAAAATGCAAGAAATGAAGTTTCTAGATTATGTTGCTCATGCTTAAAGTTACAACAACAATAATGGAGCTATGCATAACAAAAGCAATAAGATGATAATGGCATATATTTAAACAGCGCCTGGCCGTTTTGTAGATGTTCCAACGACAAAATAGGGATAAAAACATAACAGAATGGTGGGACGAGTATTACATGCGCTCGAGGAAATGAAAAAAGAAATGCCCAGAGATCCCAGATGTGTTCCTAATCTGGTGGTTGACACAATTGGTCTTTTGAATTATTCATTGCTCTACATTGTCAATGAATGGCCAGGAGAATGACATAACTCAAACTGGTAGTTTAATAGTACATACAAGATGAACAAGAAATAAATAACAACCAGCTTAATTAACTTCTGCAAACTAACATATATCATCAATCACAAGTCACAAGTCCCTGAGAGGCCAACAATGTCATGAAGACACATGGGAAAAGAGATCCATATTTTGGGCAGAAATATTTATAGAAACAATTTTCTTCAGCACTGGTTGCATCAAAAAAAAAAAACAATGTCAAGAAACAGGTTGCTTATTCAAAAACACTAACAATTTTAAATAAAATTATAATGAGAAAAACTACAGGTACAGACCTGATTCAGAAATGCCAGAAGCATCATGTCACAAGTATAGCTTGTCAAATTGTTACTACTGGAGCGGCATAACAAGATTAAGCTTGTCAGTAAAATAGTAAATAACATTATACAATTATGATGATAGAAGGCGTGAGACTGCGCTTCTAAGCAAGGCATATGGATGGACAATATGTTAACCAAGCTCTTCTAACCAACTCACCAACAATTTTAGTTAACAGTGTAAGTTTTCATTGCTTATTGCCAATGAACTGTAACAGGCCAACTGTTACATAATGGACTACGCTGGACACATAAAGACCTAATGGCAAGATATATACTAGGTACCCAGAGCTGTCCAGTCACCATTATCAGTTGTCATATAAAGCTATATAGACAAATGACAGTTTGTTTGTTTGTTTGTAGGTTGTAGAGTTCGCGTGGTCAGTTGGTCATAGTCTTGGTCACATGGCACATGAGAGAGTTAAATATTCATTGACATCCCAAAATCTGGGAAAGTAATTGGACCATACAAGCAGCAACTCGCAAAAGTTTTAAATCATTGTGCTCATGGTGTACCTCAGCTGGAAACATCACAGGAGCAAATACCGCATCTGCACAGCCCTGCACTGCTGAGATTACTCCTTCACTTCATTCTTGACACCTATATGACATATCATATAGGTTCAGCCATATGTACCTATAAAAAAGACCACATACAACCAAAAAAGAAAAAGAAAAAAAAAAGAGCAGTTCAAGAGACTGAAATTCTTACGTTTGTCCTGCACATCCTTATCGAACTTTGAGATTCATTCCAGTGACCTGAACGCCTTCCACCCCATCCTAGCCCACTCATGACACTTTTTGGTGTCTTCATCTGCAAATATTATGGTCTTTGGCAGAGCAGGTCTCTCTTCCGGATTGACTTCTCTTTCAGTGGGGGCCTATCCTTTGAAGCAGTGACCTTAGTGTTGTGATATTCTGGAGAGGCTTCCGTTCAGAAATGTTGGACAGATCCTTGAGAGGCTTCCGTTCAGAAATGTTGGACAGATCTTTGAGAGCCTTTCGTTCAGAAAAGGTTGGACAGATCCTTGAGAGCCTTCCGTTCTGGAAGTCTGCTGCTGGCTTTAGGGGTTTAGCCCTCGGTGCATCAGCCCTCTTGCCTGGGCATGGAGATCAAACAAGTGTTCATTTGAAAAAGAAATTACCTACTATGAATTGATTATGAGATAAATAAAGTGGTCTCACCCAAATGTATCTGTGAGTTCTCATCAAGAAAAACAGCTGACCGAGTTGAGAAAGCCATGACAGGACAGAAAGCTTCCTTTTTCTGTTATATGAAGGCCTGACTGAATTTTAACTGCTGATTGAAAGGAAATTAATCAGAGTATAGAAACAATAAACAACGGCATGCTATTTGTTCCATAGGAACTGAATAATAGTAAGATGTGGAATAAACAATGGCAGAAAGACGTTTGCTAACTTAGGATAGACTTGAAGCATTCCTTAAAATGCAACACAACAAAATCAAAGCAAAAGTTCATAAACGGTGGGTTTCATGTCGTCTAGTAGAGTGGGATGGATTATTTTCTTTTTCGTCTTCTTTTTTTAATTGGGGCAGAGGCAGAGCAATTTACACAGGGGAGGGTGCTTATGTAGATGCCAGATGATGTGAATGTACTATATTTATACAAGCATCTATATAAGAGCACTTTTCCTTCAACAACTGTAATAGCACTTGTTCTCCTAACACTGTAAGAGCAACCCCACCATCGGAGATGGCCTAGTGGCTAGCACCAATGCATTTTGGTCTCTGAATTCTTTTTCCCAATCTTAAACACAAGATATTTAAACAAATGAACGGGTTGCGCACACATTTTTCTCATCCCAATCCACAAGCTCACAACCCACAACAGGCAAACAGCACCTTCATTATGAAATCAAGCACTACCTGAATGAAATTTCGCACAAATATCGGTTCCGATCTCTAATTCTTGTTGTCTTAACTTTAAGGCGGATCACAAGCCGAAGTGATGTCTCTTGCGCGCGTTCACAAGAACGTGACGGAACATCCAGGCAACCTTAGGGTCGAATCGGTTGCTGGCTTCACAGCACAGGGGCAGCAAATTAGGGCAAAGCAAGAAATCTGACGTGACGAAGAAGAGAGAGCAGCGCTAGAGCTTACCAGCGTAGGAGGAATCAATCAGTAAGGAGGACGCGGAGGGGCGAGGAGAGGAGAGGAGAGCTCCCGGCGCGGCGCGCTCCGGGGGAGTCGTCTGCGGCAGCGGCGGCGTTTGCGCGAGGGATAAGAACTTCTCGTGGTTTCTCTGCGTAGTCCGTTGCTTGTGTGGGAGTTGCGTTGCTGAAGAGGACTCGATTTGGGGAAGAAAGCTTTTCAGGCTTGGGGGACTCGAGGACGACGAGGAGCGGAGGGAGAGGGGAACGGAGCGCAACGGTCGGATTTGAGTATGCTACAGTTTTTTTTTTTTTCCTGAGAGACGAGTAATGCCTACAGTGAGTCGGTCCACTAATTATTTCCATCTAAACGGGATTAGCAGGCCGAAGGCACGGGTGCCCGATGGCCTGTTTTGACGTGAATATGTTAGCGGTCGGTCCAGCACAATGCTGTTGGAGAGAAGATTTTGTGGCCCAAGCCCAACAATCCAACTTTTAGCAACAAAGATTTCACCATTTTCAGGAAACAATGCCTGTCCCCTCTTCTTAGCGCCACGAGCTGTGGATTAGCAGCAATCGGGAACATCCAGGAAGAGATGATGGACTCTTCTCTACAACGTGCTATCTTTCCTGACCAAGCATCTCCGCGTCGGCCCTTGCAGCCATGCCAACTGACGGGAACCCGGCGTTTCAGTCGTAGGGGTCCTGAACTTCTTGAGCAGTTCTGGAATGTCATACGCCAGCATGTCATCCACGCCTTGAACCATCCTGGGCCTCAGCCTCTCGAACTTGTCGAAGTTGTAGGCGCTCAGGATTTGCCTGTACTCCTCCACGTTCGGGAAATCTCCTGCCGGCAAGCGCAGCTCCTTCTGAACCTGAATGATTTGTACATCGGAAACAACCTCGCGTTCAGCTTCAGATACCGCAGAAATTACTAATGCCATCTTAATGCTAACAGGTGCTAACTAGTCGCAATGAAAGTTAACTAACCTTGGCGAACTGGTCGTCGAGACTTTCGAGCAGCTTCTGCTGAGCCTTGGCCTTGCCCATCAGGGCTGGCATCTCTTCTTCAGATGGCTGATTATATGAGCATGGACTTTGGCAGCCCTAGCACGCTTCACAAATTCATGATCTAATAATGGATACCAAAAGAAGAATAACACACGCTTTAGCATAACTGAACTTATTGGAAATGCATAAATAAAATAGTACAGATAGGGGTGATGTATCTCACCCGACGGTCACAAGCCTTCTTCGGGATATCGTTCAGATCAGAAAGCAAGTCATCCTGTTCTTCTGGAACAGCTCCATGCCGAGTGGGCCGGCTGCTGTCTCCTTGATCGGCTTGTCGTTGAATGAGCTAGAACCATTAATATATTGTTAGTTTAGTTTTTGCAGTGAAACACATGCAGTCTTAGTGCACGATGATCCATAAGTTGCCATATGCGAGGTCGCTAATGAGCATGGCCATACCCTATGTAGACACGCATCACTTCTGGTGTGTTAAGGACTTTACCGAGCGACCATAATAGTGCTCCATAAACTCTCATCAGCTGAAAATATTTCCAACAGAGAACAATCATTAGCTGAGAATATATTCCAACAGAAAAATTATAATTTGCAGAAAATATAAACCCTTTGAGATGAAGCTACAAAAATGAATTGTGTTGTATATTTCAAGAGCAAAGGAGAAGAAAAATGGAACTTGTTTACATACTCAGGGACAGAGAAAAGCGTGGAGATAACTCAGATAAACAGGAATATTCACCTGCTGTGCATCAACTTGGTCGGCTTTGTTGAGAACTATGCGTATTTTGTCGTCATGCCCTCGGAGCGACCCAATCACCGCTTGAACTCATCGCTTATGTCAAGCTTATGAGGATCAAACAGGAGAAGAATAAGATCACACTTGGCAGCAAACCATGACGTGACTCCGGTGAAATCGTAGCTGCGCTGAGTTCGCTGCTTCTCTCCTGATAAAACTCCAGGAGTGTCCACGAAGGTTACATGCTCTAGTAACTGTACGAGGAAATGAAAGGTTCAGTTTCTTTCACAAGGAAAAAAAACAAAAGAAAGCAAAAATAAAAGTTCTCAGTGCAAGCGGACGATCATACTGGATGCGGCATCTGAGAACACTCGAACTTCGACAAGAATGCTGTTCCAAACGATGACAGCCACTGTAGGGCATGTCAGCTGGACGGCAATTGTATTTCCAGGAATGCATCTTTCATCCGGTCCAGACTGCAGCGGTGGAAATAAGTATTGTAAGAATGGGAACAGTAGAAAATGATACTCCTAAATGTTATGCCAAACTGTTGTGAATTTATCGGAAAGAACTTACAGTGATGACAACAAATCTATCTGTTGTAGGTTCTGGTCCAATATGAGCGCCTGCAAAAACAAATTACATTTAAAAGATAATTTGAGACAGAACAAAGTGAGGAGTGGATTATCAGTAAACAAGGGAAATGCACACAGATCCAACTAGCTTACCGCCTTACCTGGATAACTTGTCTTCAGTAATGCTTATGAATGTGGTTTTTCCGGTGGAATATTGACCCAAGAGCATGACCATTGGCTTCGCATCAAAATCACTGCTAGTCTGCAAATGAGACATTTTTGAAAAACTTGTGAAGAAATCACTGCATTGAAGTCAGGCATGTGATTGGGAGAAACTGAAGCAATGCCATGCGCGCTTTAGCAATGTGACGCTCTTACTAAAGCTGCAGAGAATGGAGAAAGCAATCATATTTCAAGTTTTGGAGAGTAAACAGGTGTTGATAATTACCAGTAAGGAGAAACAAAGTCGTGAAACTGATAAGTTTTTTCCAGAGGCCTCAACCTCTCAATGTACGATTTCTTTAGCCCATCGATGATTGAAGTAACCGATTTTAACGGAATCTGTAATGAAAAATGTTAACTTGTACTGAACAGCGGAAAACTTAAGAAAACAATGCATTTAAATTATTAGTAGCATGCATACAGCTATCTATGTACCTTCTTTCCTGACTGGAGTTAAACCATGTGGCTGATATAGCGATTCTGATGGATGACATGCTGCGTAATGGTGATAACATAGAACTCAGAAAAGAAACCTTCAGGCTAAATGGATAAATGATCTTTTCTGAAAAAAGCTTTAGTTCTTCCATTAGTAAGGTAACATTACGCACGACAATAGCAGAGTTTGCCTTGCTCGCAGAGTTCTTTTTCTTCCAGGATCATAAGAAAGAAAAACCCGAAGAGAAGTAAAAGTAAATAAGGTTGCATTGTCTGTTGCAAGTTGAACTGATAGATAACATATACGTACTAGTTTTTTATCCAGACCTTCCATTACAGGGGGCTGTAACCTCTCAAATCTGAACCAAAAGAAAATGTCAGCCACTTTCTTCTGATGATTCCATCAGTGTTTAAATCGGAATAATGGTCTACCTGCATTTTCAATGGTGTCTTGACCGATGTCATTCCCTGCCTGTGCTAGAGAAATCAGCTGCACATTTGTACTCGTTCCAATATAACTAATAGAACGGGTCGGTATATCCGGAAAACATATTGAAGCAGGCCAAGTATCAAAGTATCACGGACAAACCTGCATTGCAGTCATGAACTCGTAGAATCCAAGATATCCTTGGCGTTTGGAATCAGCTATTGCCCATACCTAAAGATTCAGAGGGGGAAAAATTAGTTAATACAAAGATAAAAGCAAATCAAGGAAGGCTTGATTAGTTATTATTACAGATAAAGCTGTTCCAAGATCGTTAGAAAGCTGTCAATTCAGGAGAAAGACTTGGAGCGCGAACTGCGTGCACATTACGCGTGATAACTCCACGATAAATTGTGACTCGTTGCGTGTTTTTAAGTAATAAGAAAAACTGACACATTCCATATTGCAGGTTGCCGTATATTTGAGCGCATGCAAAAACGCAGACCATCCTATATATAATTTCAGATTGGCCAAACCACCTGCTTCAGCTCGGACTGGAGAGATTCGACATTGCGAAGAACTTGAGCGCATCGTGCCCCGTTAGGCGCCCGTCCCCGTCTACCATGGAGCAATCACATCAGCAGAGTCAAATTAAACAAAATCAGCACCATTCATCGATCTGCAAATCGTAAGAGAGAATCGCGGGATCAGACCGTCGTCGGCGAGGGAGAACCACTTGAGGTAGTCTCGCGGTGCTCCTTGAGGGTCCATTTCTTGGGCGACGCGTCCGATCCCATCTCTTTCTCCCCGGCTCGTCACCTTCTCCCTCCTTCCTTCTCGCCGGGGAGGAGAGGAGAGACGAACGAGGAGAGAGAGAATTGGACGGAAAAGGCCAGGTATGGCAAACTCTCACGCGGGCAGCGTCCCCGCGGGGTTTAAAATGGCCTCGACGCGGCAAACGCGGCGTTGCCCATCGACCGCGTGGCCGTTGGCGCCTTTGACTCGGATCATCATCACATTCACGCTTCACAAGATGCCCGAGATCTTGGGGAAGGCCTTCCCAGTTCAGCCCATGAGAAATGGACTGATCAGGCCCAAACAAAGCGGCCCAGCCATCAGAGCCACGCGTCACGGACCGGGTCTCCGCGTGGCGGCAGAAGGCGGCGGGCGCGTCTGGTGCGGTCAAACGCGGGGCCATCGGACCTCACTCCCACCGCATGATCGCTGCGCGTCGCATCATCAAAAGGCGCTGCGCTCTCGGGCGGTGCGACAGGGAGAGAAGACCCACGCGGCGCCGGTCCTCCCGTCCCGAGCCCGCGCGGTCGCGCGTCGCTGCCTCTCTAGCCACTCTGTGCGCGCGCCTACGGGAGTGCGGAGGAACAGGATGGAGATGGGTGGGCGTAGGATGGCGGTGGTCGGGTGGGGCCTAGTCGGTGCGACGGCCTTGCTGAGTTGATGGCCTGCGCGTTGTGTCTGAGTGCGTGCTGTGTGACGTGGCAGGCAGTCACTTGTTCATCCAATGCTGCATTCTTTCTTCTCTGAATACAAGAGGGCGCCCATGATTTGGTTGCGGCCACGTTTCATGCCAAACCGTAAAGTTTGCTGAAATGGATTAACTTTGCGGTGCGTAACGTGGCGGTGTATTTGCCGTCGGAGGATCAATGGGTGTCAGCATTGCACTGATCTATCATGCGTGCTTTTTTTGGGGCTCGGTGTCCTAACGTTTGTGGTACAGCTTCCGTTTGATGAGCCAACTCACGTTTGGACAACTCACATGTTTTAGGCTATACTCAACGAGCAATTGTGGCATGCTTAATCAATCAAACTCATCGAGCATCACGATTACATGTGGCTGATAGTAGTAGTTGCTTCAAAGTTCAGACAACGTTGGCTCTTTTGCACAGTTAAATTCACCGGTAACACGGGTGCATGTGATTGACACTTGCTAAGCATTGACCGACGGCCGGTCACCCCCTTTGCCTCTGATAGTCAAATTAGCCCTTCTCTCCACGAGAGATGACAGGACCTGCAGGCAATCAATCAGAACAAATGAGGACGGCCCAAACCACTTATTTCGTGAATACTGTAGTATAATTTTTTTATGCCTGAGATGGGTAATGAATTGCACCACGGACGATCGGATTCGAATCCCGCGGCAGGCCATATCGTCATCTGTTCTGTACAGGAACAGCGCGAGGTTAATGCGACCCCAAATCTTTGCTGGAGCCGTCTTTGCTGGGTGCGGCCGTAGTCCGTTCCACGTAGTGGACAGCACACACAGCGACCCCTCACCGAGTAGGCGGATGGATGGTGGCAGCAAGGCAGCCGCTAAGACCGGGCACGAGAGAGAAAACAAAGCGAAACGTGTTATCGCTGCGAGCAAGCAGAGGCGCGGAGAACAAAGTGAGGTCGGCGACGAAAGCGAAAATCAAACCGGAAAAGATAAGTAATGGCATCAGCGGGAGGAGACGGAGACGAGGACGAGAGTGGGGAAGGTGGGAGGCGGCTTGCCCAAAGCCATCCCTCCGCGTCCTCCCACCACCACCACCGCCGCGCCTGCCTTCTTCTCCCCCCACCTCCTCCCCTTCCTCCTCCAAGGCCACACCGCCCTCTTCTCTCTCGCATAGCGGAATCCTGCATCACGCCCGCCCTGCCGAATCCCGCGCGTTTCATCAGCTCAAACACAGCGCGCGTCGAGGAGTTCTCGAAGAAGCATAGTACGATGTGCGACACGGCGGCCGTGGCGGCGCCGCGGTACAGGGGCGTGCGGAGGGAAGCGGCCGTGGGGCCGGTTCGCGGCGGAGATCCGCGACCCGGCGAAGCGCGCGCGCGTCTGGCTCGGCACCTTCGACTCCGCCGAGGCCGCCGCGCGCGGCCTACGACGTCGCCGCGCGCAAACTGCGCGGCCCGCTCGCCAGGACCAACTTCCCCGTCTCCACCTGCTCCGCTCAAGGCCGCCCTGGCTGCGGCCTCGTCTCGCTGGCGCCGGCCGCCGCCCCGACGTGCAGCTCCAGCTCCACCGTCGAGTCCTCCAGCGGGCCCCGCGGGGGGCCTAGGACGGCGGCGCCGCCTCGCAAGCGCGTTGCGCTGCCGCGCGCCCCGCGTCCGGCGCCGGTCCCGACGCGGGCTTCCCAGCGACTGCGCTCGTCGGTCTCCGTCGTTGACGACGGCGACGACGCCTCACGGTCCGGTCGCGCGCGCCGTTCGACCTCAACCTCCCGGCTCCGGTGGACAGGGACCTTGAGCTGTGCACGGAGCTGCGGCTCTGCCTCTGAACGATAGGATCCGCCAACAGCAGCAAGGACAAGGCGATTTTACTTCGTCTTCGCTTTTTTGGCTTAGATGCGTGTGTGTGTGCTAAGAGAGCTTGTAACACTATTCTTTACGCGATAAGAATGGCGATAGCTGGGATGCGTGATTTGTGCAAAGATGTGCAGCTTCATGCCAGATCCTCGAGAGTTTCTTTTTAATAGCCTCTTGTATTTGGATCTGCCGCCATCTTCCTGCCCATTCTACATGTACACCAGAGAGCGTCTTAAGAAGTTCGCGAATTAACATGAATCTTGATACAATTTTTGAGGTATTTCCCGTCGCTAGCATGCTCATTTCGTTCCATTCTTGGTGTTTTAGTTTCCTCGAATGAAGATTCAAAGTTTCAATGTAAGAGCCGAGTCGATTCATGCTCTATGCTTGAGTTTCAAATCGCCAGGCGGTCCATGTCATCGAAGAGAAACTTTGAGCGATTCACATGGACGTCTGTCTATGGAGAAATTTAGAAGTGTAGAACCATGGCTTGTACTGTGTGTAAAGCAGTCTCTTGCAGACCGGCATATGTGTTAGATACCTCTTTTTGAAGAAAACTTGTTTTTGGCGCTATTTCTGCGGTGACCAATTAATGCCTCGTTCTTCGATTTGGACAAGTTTCAATGCAAATTAGTGATCCCACGGGCCAATCTCATAGTCCTACATGCCAATTTACTGAAATGCAACCAAAACCAATGTTCATCAAGCATAAGCGACGTGTTCAAGGATTCAAATGATATCATGAGTTTTGTTTATCAGCAATGTGATGGCTGGCACAAGGAAAGGAAAAAAAAAAGTTTTGAACTGAGCAAATTTCATTTATGTACAGCTATTTATACCTTTTAACGGAGAGCTACTCAGTTTCAAAAAAAATACAGTAAGAATACGGTCCAAACGGTATCCACTGGGTACATCGATCCTTTTTGGGCGCTCCGCCGCCTCTACGCGCGCAGATCGCTACTCGATCCTCGATCGCACCCTCCTCCTTCCCGGCGCCCGTTCGTGACTTTCGTACTGAGCAAGTTGGTCGCGCTCGCCGTGGGGAAGAGGAACAAATGGTGAAGCCGAATCGCCGCTCGCTACCCAAATCCCCAGAAAACACTCCAAGTCCCCCACCCAAATCGAACTCAAACACCCCGGAAAGGCGAGAAGCGCCGAGATCGGGGCGAGAGCGATGGTTGGTGCGGCGGCTGGGCCGCGCGGTGCTGTCGTCCCCAACATCCGAGGCGGGCGTCCAACTCCTGGGCCGCCGTCCAGGACACCTTCCTCTCCACCAAGGTGACGACCCTAAACTCCCCCTCTCCTGCCTCTCCTCCTGTGATTGATTGATTCATTGACGAACTGTGGTGGTCCTCCGATGTCCGCAGCAAAGTGTTCGAGCACACGCATCGTCTTCACCGTCGGCACCTCCGTCGCCTCCGTGCTCACGGCATGGGCTGGTACGCTTCTTATGGTTCCCTTGCTCAGTTTGGTTGTCTTGTCTGTAGCTTGAGGTTTCATTCAGTATTGCTCATTTGTGTTCGCGGCGAAGTGTGAATTCAAAATGCGTGCGTGTTGATTGATTAGGCTGGGTTACTCCTACACGTAGGATGCGTAAACTGTAGTTGAGTGAGGGAGTGCTGAAACCCTGCTGCTGACATGTGTTTAGATTTGTTTAGCATAAGCATAATACTCAAGTTGGTAGGAATTGGGGGAACATCTCAAACTAGAACATTTTCTGCAGTAGAACAATGGTTGCTGCGGTGCTGATGTAGTTGGAGCCTTTTTGACCCACATGTCCCTGTGGATTCATTGCCAAATCCCTCACTTCAATCTCTATGAAACAGCTCTTATGGATTAAGGTTCAAAGCTTTCCTTCGACCCTCCAATTATCGCATGTTAATACATTTGTAACGTAATGCTTAGTTGAAGTTTTTTTTCGACTGCATTCACTCATGATAAATTAACCAATGGACATTGTTTCTCTATCACTTGTGTATGTCCTTTGTAGTGTAAATTTTACAGTGTCTCTGAGTTATGCGTCAGAAGAATTAACAGATACATGATGGGAATTCATCTTTGCAGGCTATTCACTTCGCCATGTGCAACAATCAAGGATGGAAGGGAGGTTCAGAAAAATTGAAGAACTGTAAGCAATTTTTAGGGGCCATTAAACACTTTTTTAATACTCTTTGAACATGTGTCGTGTTTTCTTTCCTTTTGTTATGTTGCTTTTCTTAGTGTGACTACATTTGCGAAACAGATTTGCATGTGGCAAAATTTTGAGATTTTTCTGTGATATGCATTACGTTCGGGTATATATATTGAAGCCCTATTCATATGTGTTGTTGTTGTTCAGTGGTAACATAATTGCCTCGTTGCTATTGACAAGGTTATGATGCTTTCATTCTGCTGATCGCTTATGCTTCATCTGTGTTGATGCTGTAGTTACTGAGATGAGCCCATAGTGATGATACTAGATTTATAGTTTCAACATTTGTGCACTCTAAAACTGGCGAGACCACGTGACATACACTTCTGACACCAACAGAAATAAAAATATGCATACAATGGTTCCCAATAATGTACCTTTTACTATGGTGCCGTGGCAGTGGTAGGCTGTCTGTTTTTCTTTTCCTTTACATTTTTTCATGGCTGGTTGACTACCCGCAACATATTGTACTTACTTGTTTTACTGATTTGTACCTTGTACATTTCTTTTATTGAAACAGTTGAAGGATAGTCACAAAGTCGAACATGAAGAGATAAAAAAGATCGTCGCTTCAGGCAATGTTAGCTTCCAGCCTGTGTAGCCCAGCGTTGACAACCACAGTTGTTGGGTATGTTCATGCTGCTGACTCTTATTTTACTCTTGTTCACCATTATGCTGTTTGATTGTACGAGCATGCGGGTTTATGATATTTTGTGTGTATGACACACATGTTACCTATCTCTGCATAAGATTACGATTACCCTTATGTAACCAAACTATTATCAATATGTTCAGTACTTGAGACATGAATGCAGTCCATGCTGATTAGAATGTGTTTGAATCAGTAGTTGACAACTTTCCATATAGTTACTGGCTTAGGGGAGGAAGAGGTAGAGGCGATATTTACTCAAATTAAGCAGTTTTTAGTGTTCACCCTTTTTTTTTATCATCACAGAGATGGCATAATATTATTACTGTTTTGCACTTTCCTACACTCTTGCGACATTTCTTCTGTAGCAACATTAGGTTTGACTACGATGGATGGCATGTCTATAACCAGAGCTTGAAATTCTATGGTCCGATGTAATGCTATGCCATGCTTCATATTCGGTTAGTTTTGAATCAGTGTTGAATTAAATACTCATGTTTGAGAACCCTTCCCCACTTCACTTGAACGGCTTACTACAACTTGAGTTTCTGCTATGTAGCATATTGCAAGGTAAATCCACCTTTGTATAATCCCTGCCATCGGATTACAAAGTTACGAAGTATCAAATCATGCACGGGGGCTGCCTGTCTGTCTGCATAACCTTAAACTAAGGGATTATCTTGTGGATTTGACAGGTATGCACTAGGGTGGCGAGGCGGAGCTGGTACGCTCGAAGGGCCTTCCGAAAAGAGCAACAAAAGATGATGGGTCAAATCAAGTCGCCTCACACCATAGGTGGCACTGGCGGCCCTTCAATAGACTCAAGAACAGACTCAGAAAACAGGTCCAAGGCAAAGAGTGCCGAACCCTTCAGTTGTCAGGTAAAAGCACCGATTGCCGTTAGTAGTGGGGCGTCTGCGAATGTAGCACTAACGCTCAGGCAACAGGCTCTACATGATGAATAGAATTGTGACGCGTAGTCGATACGCCTAGAAGAGACATATGACTCGTAGTTAGTCTGCCCAAGGCGGATCATTTTGTAGCATCAACGGTCATAACGCACTCAGCTGATCAGCTGTGACATGGAAAAATTCAGTTGCCTCCTGATACATGGGGAACCTGTCCACTACTGATATTTTCATTGAGGATTCCACAGATGTATTTGTGCGTCCAATTTGTACTTTCTTTGTGCTAGTTTCTGAGAATTGAGACGGCCTCAAGGGGGCATAAACATTGTCCTTTTCTTATATATGTGCATCAGATTGCTGTTTATGTTTAAACGAAACTCGCACGCTGGAATGAATATACGATCCGTATGAAGTATGTACCGTTGCTTGCAATGCTACAGGCTTGACCTTCCATGCTTGATCATGCGGCCCATGCTTGCCGCCGTTTCCTTCTCACGAAATGTTGAGCCCAGCATTTGGATTCAGACCCACACAAGTCGTGAATTATCCAAAACGATAAAATTCTCAACCTCGTGGATTTCTCCGCGTTTCATTCGTCGCTTTCTTACTGCTGCAAACATACAACTGTTTCGGAAAGATCGCTGCAAACACACGAGGTCACTAGCGAAAAGGATCGGAGCGCATCGCGCCACGGCACGAACCAGTCACAACGATCAATCCACGAATCCACTCGCCAGCAGTCGGCACGGCCATCAGCGAGTCAGTCCTGGTGCGGTTCGTTTCCCCCGCCGCACACCACGGCTACGCTGACTCTCCCGCGGCTGTGCACCACCGACGCACAAATTCCGTGTGCGCTTCGCTCCGGAAGGCCGCGACAAGCCCGGCAGACAGCGGCCGGCAACCGCGAATATACCGCCACTTCCACTTCCCCGGACTCCCCTTCTCCCTCTCGCGCCTCGCCTCGCCTCGCCGCGCCGCGCACCTCACTCTCATTCCGCTCCCCAAACCCCACGAATTGCGGCATCCAACGGCATGGCGGTGGCCTCCACCTCCCCCTCCCGGCGGCGCTCCCGCCATGCCGCCCGCCGCGCGCTCGCGGCCGCCTCCCGGATTCCTTCCGCTCCGCGGCCACCGCGCGCCCTGCGCCCGCGCCTCGGCACCGTCGCACATGGTACGCGCGCCAACCCTCGCTCGCGTTCGATGCGATCATTGATGACTTGATCCTGTTCAGGATGAAAAGACTCGTGTTTGCTTCTCTGCAACCCTGGCTTGTGCAGGACAAAGTTTCGTGCGGAAGGCGATAAAGACGCAACGGGAGAAGGAGCAGACGGAGGTGGCCGTCGAGGAGTCTTCCCGTGAGGGAGACGGCGCCTCCGGAGCTAGCGGATGACCCGACGGCTCCCACGGACGAGAGCTGGGTGGGTCAAGCTCGAGCAGTCCGTGAACATTTCCTTGTGGTAATTCAAACACACATATTTTCAGCATAATTGAGCCCTCAGCTTTGCCTTACATAGTCTATTAGTAGCTGATGTCCATTAGCTGTACCCATACAATCCGATGATTTACATGTTCTTTCTGCAGGAATCGGTGATCGTGGTACTCGACAACCTCTACCGCGACCGCAAACTACGCCAGATTTTTTGTGCTGGAGACGATTGCTAGGGTCCCGTATTTCGGGAGGCCTCTGTTGTATGCTTGCAATAGCCTGAAGGTCACTATAGTGTTGCGGTGCTGATTACTAGCATATCATTTGTGGTTTGTCTTAATGTTTGCGTTGTTATGGAACAGCGTTTATATCGGTGCTTCACTTGTATGAGACCTTCGGCTGGTGGAGAAGAGCTGACTATAAAGGTTCACTTTGCTGAAAGCATGAACGAGTTCATCACCTCATGATCATGGAAGTATGTCTCTCATATTTATCACTGTCCATCGGTAAATACAAGACAACCTTTTCAGTGTTAGGCTGAAGTTTTACTGGTCATTCCTTAAAATTCTGATAGTTTGAGATTCTGTTCGATCTCAGATTGAATCACTAAAAGACATTAAACCTACTCCTTTGTTGTGCCCTAACCTGATTATGTTATATTGGTATTGCATATTGTTTACTTCTTTTGCCTCTTGGCTCATATCAGGAGTTGGGTGGCAACTCTTTCTGGGTGATCGTTTTCTTGCACGGTTTCTGCATTCTTCTACTACTTCATGACTGTTGGCATGTATGCTAAGCCCAAGAATGCTTGTGAGTACACTTGCTTGCCAATTATGAAACAAAAGATCGTTACGGGTGCCTTTTTGTGATGATGTCACTGAGCTTTGCTAATCTTAATTACAGATCACTTTCTGAATGCGTAGAGAGCATGCATACTCAACCTATGACAAGTTTCTCAAGCGTCATGAAGGTAAGAAACTGTTATGGTTTAATTGTTTGGTTTGGTGCAACATTTTTTCACCCTCTAATCTATTTTGAACTTCTCATCCTTACCAACCATCTAGAAGCCTAGATAATTTGAAGCCATCAATTACTCCTATTCAATCATTCTTTATTTTTTATATAACTTGGAACCCGTGGTAACTAGACTAGCTGCTGAATCATTCTTAAGTTGATGAGGGCAAACTATGTCTATTTTGACAGAGGAGTTGAACGGACTACCAGCTCCAGAGGCAGCTATAAAATACTACCTGAACGAGGATCTCGACTTATTTGGTAAAGCCCTTTCACTGGCCTGTCTTTTCCTAATGCTATATACAGTACTGTTAATATCTGTGCTTATTGCTTACATGGTTGTTTTTCACTATATCAGATGAGTTTCAGACAGCAAGTTCCATGTTCCAGGAGGCCTAAAATTGGTAATGGCCCCTCGTTTCTCCCCCATTTTTTTTTTGAACTCTTGTTTGCTACGTTATGTTTCAGAATATTGGGATTAACAAGGGTAGTTGTTATTTTCAAATGAGTTTCATGATCCTTAATGAAGACATGAATAATAATAAAAAAAATTGCTGGCCACCACCTGTTATTGAGGCATGCATAATTTAGGATCCCTCAAATCACTGTTTCTAAGAGTTGTTTATGGCTTCTGGCTTTCTCGTTTGAACTATTTG
>JAAXCT010003782.1:0-24963 GCA_012490785.1 Eragrostis nindensis | reverse complement strand
GGGGGGTTGTTGGTTTCATTTTCTTTTGGGAAACCTACCAAGGGAAGCCTGGTCTCTTCTGCTAAAGACTAACAGTATGGTGAAGTTTAATCTATTTAGTTTCATTTATATCATGTGTCTTCTTTTTTCTGTTAGTTTTTCCTTGTATTTTGGGGTTAGTTTCCACGTTAATTGTCTGATCCATTTTATTTGCTGCGCCTGTGATCCTGGCTACAATTTATGGATGCTTTTTAGGTTCTGACATCAATTGGGAACTTCTGTATTTGCTCAATTGCTGCTGGAATGACTATCGAGTTGATTGTGATGTACGCTGTTCATGAGAGAGAGTACCGTCAGATTGTTGATAACCTTCTTGTGCTTCTCGTTGGAGGGATTCAATTGCCATGCCTACAGTTCTTTATGTTACTATGGCTATTGGGTCACACAAAACTAGCGCAACAGGTTTGAGCAGAGTTATTGGTAGAAATTTAGCTGGGCGAATGTGTTGTGGCAGTTGATTTCTTTTCTTGTCTGTTATTTACAGGGTGCTATCACCAAAGAATGACTGCAATAGAAGAAATGGCTGGAATGGATGTCCTTTGTAGTGACAAAACAGGAACCTTGACACTCAACAAACTAAGTGTTGACAGACTTTAATTGAGGTTATCTTGTCTGAATCTTGTACCTTCAAACATAGCTCTCGTTATTTGATCAACGGTGACCACACAGGAGAAAAATAATGATCGTAACTACACTAGTGGCTGAATTCTATTATTTTTCCACATGTAGCTGAAGTTTCAAGCTTGTTACTTATGACTTGTTCATGGTGTGGATTTTCGATAAATATAATTGTTTTGTTTCTTTTCCATTTTCTGAAGCGGGTCAAAAAATTAAACATCTTCACACAGTTTCAGCTCTGAAATGATTTGTTTACATCTTGTGGGGGCAAATCATTCTGGTGCTGTTTTACCATGATTATGAGAGGCAGTTTTTCTCTTCTATCACTGTTGATGTTAAGCACATCGATTGCTAAAGTGTGGAGTAACATTTCTGTAGGTTTTTGCTAGAGCATCGAAAAGGATGATGTTGTCTTGATGGCAGCAAGAGCTTCAAGAATCGAGAATCAAGATGCTATTGATTTTGCTATTGTTTCAATGTTGCCAGACCCAAAGAGGTAGAAAATTATATCTTTTATTTCATATATGTAGTTTTACCTGTTCATACGAATATATGGTTGATATCTGTTTGCTTCATTTAGTATCTAACAAATGTGGGATTAACAGGCTGTTCTATATCATTTCAATTGTATATTTCAGAAACCGGTCTGACTTTCTTCTCTCTTAGGACATTATTACAATATTAGTTTCTCTAAGACACATGTTTGACTTTTATATTGGTATATTATTAAAAAAGTAACAGGATTGTAATGGCATTAAATACTTTTGGTGATATGTGTGCTGTAGCCAAGGCTGTTATTTTAGTAATGATTGAAGTGTTGAAGTTTGGCTGCACATTGAAGACTAGTTGTATATGTGGACGTGGTTAGCTTTACGTAGATTAGATCTATCGGATTTCAACCAACAATGCATGTTTTTTTTTCACAAAATTTCTATGCCCAGATTTACAACTAATAGCACCTTTTTATGTCCCATTTATAGTTTCCATGAAAGGTTCGACAAAAGGCTGTCCAAAAAAGCAATATCGTTGGCCTCTTTAGTTCCTGTTCAATCAATTTTGTTCACCACGCATCCTTATTCGTTCTCTTATTCATACTTCTAGGCACGTGGGCATTCAAGAAGTCCATTTCCTCCCATTCACCCAACTGACAAGAGGACAGCTCTCACATACTTAGACGCTGGGGGGTAAAATGCACAGGGTTAGCAAAGGTGCTCCTGAACAGTATCGACATTGCATTGGTTCTGTTAACAACTAAAACGAAATATCACCTGAATAATATAATCATAATATGATTGAAATGCATTCATAGCCAATTATGGTAGTTTTTACGGTTACCACCTTAATTTATGGCGAGTTGACTTGCACATTAAACTTGTGTATGCATTTATCTTTCGTCATGGGCTTCTAACCTACTACTGCTACACAGAAAAAAAAAAATGAAATAATATAGATTTGTCTTTCGTGTTTTCTTAATTTACAGTCAGCTGTTTCTCTTGTACCAATTGAATTTTGTGACTTCAGGTACAAAATCTCTGTCTGTTGTTTCCCTCTATCGATCTAATGTTGTTTTTGTTTCTATCTTGGTTCAACTATAATTGGTTAGTTGCTTGTTGGCATGATCAAATGTTCTACAAAAGAAGAAAAAAGAAACCAAAATGAATGAATACTATATGACTAGTGCAGCCACTCATTGGCACTGTCGTATGGTTATATTTCATCATATGATCTTGCAGATTCTGAATCTATCCATCAAACAAGTCTGAGATTGAAAGGAAGGTCCATCATATTATTAGCAATTATGCGGAGAGAGGACTGCGATCACTTGCTGTTTGCCTATCAGGTGGTACACTGCTATTGTACTACCGAAGGCTTATCCATTTGCAAAATTAAAAGCATAACTAAATTCCTTCATCATTCAGGAAGTACCTGAAGGGACTAAGGAAAGTTCCGGTGGACCTTGGCAATTTATTGGTCTTCTCCCTCTCTTTGCCCTCCCCGTCATGATAGTGCGGAAACCATACGCAGCCTCTTGACCTTGGAGTCAGTGTAAAAATGATTACAGGTGCCATTTTTTCCTTAGCCAATAGAAATAGTCGGGAGGGAACACACACAGGGAGGGGGGAGGGAGGGAGGGAGGGAGACTGAAAACTTTTACAGTGAACATGCTTGCGCTTATCTGGCAGTTATGAGGTCGAAGACGAGAGCATATGTGTACCATTATATTTTCATATCGCTAAATGGCAAGGACTCCCTTAATTTCTAATATTAGAATAGGTGCACGTATGGTCAAATTTCCCTGGGACTCACGTACTATATTAGCTGGAGCAGTCAATTAGAATGCTTCATGTACCTAGACTGCTCCAGTAAACTGACCTAAAATAAAAGTGTTGATAACATATCAGGGTATCATCTGGATATTGTTATGTTGTTCCCTGAAATATCTCCTGTTATTTAAATATGCTCTATCCAAAATTTCAGGTGATCAGGTGGCTATAGCTAAGGAGGACTGGTCGGAGGCTAGGAATGGGCACAAACATGTATCCTTCGTCATCTTTACTGGGCGAACAAAAAAGGAGGCGATATCGCAGTTCTACCAGTGGACGAGTTGATTGAGCAAGCAGATGGGTTGCTGGAGTTTTTCCAGGTGAGCATGCATTATTTGTTTTTGAGGAATTACAGTAGGGGAAACCCTATGTGCGCATGCATTATTTTTGTTGTATCACGCTTTTCCTAATTCTAACTTCTTTCGTTTCACAGAGCACAAATACGAGATTGTGGCAGAGGTTGCAAGCCAGAAAGCACATATGTGGGATGACTGGAGATGGAGTTAATGATGCACCAGCTCTGAAATAGCAGATATTGGAATTGCTGTGGCTGATGCAACTGATGCTGCTCGAGGTGCCTCTGACATAGTTCTGACGGAACCTGGATTGAGTGTGATCATCAGTGCTGTCTTGACTAGCCGGGCGATTTTCCAAAGAATGAAGAATTATACTGTAAGCTCACGTTCTAAAATGCATGTGCACATTTATAACTTGCTACGATGCTATGTTACACATCTATGGGAAAATGGGCACTAGTTTAACTCAATATTCTCCCAATATTTGTCATTTTAATTCTGTAGTAACATAGTAATTACTTACCAAAAATAAGCATGCAAGAGGGCAACTGGTTTTGTTCATTCAAGATGTGTGTTTGTTGTCACCATGGCAATCAAATTGGATTAGGATTTGGTAAGCAGAATTGATATCTTGTTCGCTAGCGCTGGATCTCTTGGCTCGTACCCCCACCTGTAACATCCATAGGGCTGAACCATATTACCTGTGAGTTAAAGGGAAAATACATTCATTGTTTAGTTTTTATTATTCACCGTGCATTGTAATCTTGGTATTTTCAATCGATATACCTGGGTACATACTACTTTCATCCGGAGGGCATTACATCTTTGAATTGTTTTCCTTAGTTTCATTATTATTATTCACTAATGACATTTTTACCATCATTGGCCCTATAAGAGATTTCTCTTTTTCAACAATTAAACACTTAGGCTTGTGTTCTCATCTTGAAGGACTTTTGTATCCATAATATACGGAAAGCTATTTGTTTTGGTAAAGAGGGGTGCTGGCTGATGTTTTTTCTCTTTGTTCTCCATTTTGCAGATATATGCTGTATCTATAACCATTCGTATTGTGGTAAGTTTATTTTGCCTCCATGGACATAACTACTGTACCCTCTTTCCATTCATCTGATTTGACCAAGTTAGTCTTGTATAACAAATTCTCTATAGATTAGGACCTGTCACTAAATAATCAAGTCTTTTTTTTTTGGGGTGGGGGGTGGGGGGTTTAGAATGAGCATTTCAGCTGATCCCTTGAGCTAACAGTGTCTTGTTAGATAAAGTACATTAAGTAATGTTCTTTGCTTGCTCTCTTCTTCGAGAGGGTTATTCATGACAGATGCTGTTTCCGGTTAGAGTTGCTTGGTTTTGTCCGATTCCTATACACAAATCACGCTCAAAAGCTGGTTCATTTTGCGTGGGATTTTTAGCTTACGGCTACAAGCTTTACATGTACAGCTTGGATTTTTGCTCTTGGCGTGCTTCTGGAAGTTTGATTTCCCTCCGATGATGGTACTTGTGATAGCTATTCTTAATGATGGTAAGAGCCTTTACTCGTAATAGGCTGTTGCTTGAATGGTTGTAATTTCATTAACGGCAACAATGCCTCTGCTTCTCAGGAACCATTATGACTATATCCAAAGACAAGGTGAAGCCTTCTCCCCATCCAGACAGTTGAAGCTAGCAGAGATATTTGCAACAGGAGTGATCCTTGGGCTTATTTGGCTGTTACGACTGTGCTGTTCTATTGGGCAGCGCACAACAAGACAGATTTTTGTGGTAAGTGGTGACTTCGATTGCTTTGGCTCTTCCTGTCCGAGTTACATTATGGATAAATAAATTCAACAACCATTTGAACCCACCTTTGTTTGCAGCACCTTTTCAAGGTTGAGACTCTGAACGTAGATAAGATCACAGACAAGACAAACAGACAGTTGATTGCTGAGAATACAGAGAAGTTGGCCTCTGCAGTTTACCTTCAAGTGAGCACCCATTAGTCAGCCTTGATATTTGTGACACGGTCCAGGGGTTGGTTTTCTTAGAGAGACCTGGCCTCCTGCTTGTGTGTGCGTTCGTGATAGCTCAGTTGATTGCGACTGGTTGAGCTGCGATGTGAGCTGGAAGGTGGCTAGCATCAGAGGCATTGGTTGGCGCTGGACAGGTGCTATTTGGGTGTACAACATAGTTATCTACCTCTTCCTAGATCCGATCAAATTCGCGGTGCGATACGGCCTTACGGGGAAAGCATGGAACCTTGTCATCGACAGGAAGGTGGTTTGTTGATAAAAAAAAGGGTTGTTTCTATGTTAACTGTTATCAATAATAACTAATAAAAACCAAACCTGGCCTGGCAGGTCAGGTGGCGTTTACAAACCGGAAAGATTTCGGGCCGGAAGCTCGCGAGGCAGCTTGGGCCCACCAGCAGCGCATGCTGCACGGCCGGCCTCCAGAGCGCTGGGCCTGGGCGGGAGAGAGCTGCGTCCATGGAGCTGAGCCAGATGGCTGAAGACGCGAGGCGGCGTGCGGAGATTGCAAGGCTCAGGGAGCTGCACACGCTCAAAGGGAAGGTTGAATCGGTGGTGAAGCTCAAGGGCCTGGACCTGGAGGACATCAATGTTGAAAGTGTTTATGTGTGTGTGTGTTTGGGCCCAGCCCAGCCCAGTCCATATTAGTATGTCTATGTATGTACAAGAGAAGGAATGGAAGAGACTAGAATGTTGATATTTTCCAATACCAACATGGTATACAGAGCCGGGTGTTCCTCGCCGGCGACCACACTGCCGTGACCGGGCGGCGCCGCAGGCGCGACTGACGCGCGGAGGCTGAGCGGGCTAGGCGAGAGCTGCTGTACGTGGTAGTGTTGGGCAGGTGGCGGCCGGGACGGCGAGCAATCAGCAGCGGGCGTCGAGCTATCTGCTGGTGGTGCTCTGCGGCGAAGCGGCGCCTGGGATTGAAGGAGGAGGTGAGCAGCGGAGGAGGTCGACCTGGCTGCTGCAGAGAAGAGCTTGTGAGGGCGGAGAGCAGGGGAAGTGCTCGATTTGCAGGCTGTTGTGGCTGTTCGGTGGAGCAGCAATCTTAGAGAGCGAGACGTGCTCTCAGATTTGAAAGGTTCTTGCTGATTGAGCAAGAAATCAAGAGAGACAGATAGGAGACGTGTGTGCGTGCGCAAGTGTTGTGCAGGCTGTGATTGAAGCAGGCTTTGCTTGGCTTGGGGCTTCTGCTACAGATTTTTTTTGGGGAAGAAGAAAGCTTCGAGTGTCTGCTGGTGCTCAGATTGGAGACCAGGAAGAAGAGGCTGCTGGTGCTCAAATTGGAGGCTGCTGGTACACTAACTTTGGATTGGAGCAGGGAGGTGAGCGCTGACCTTGTTCTGCTCGAGGATAGAACAATTGCCTTGCTTGTGGTGCTACGGGGAAAGGAACAGAGAAGAGAAAGGGTGTGAGGAAATCTCAGATTCAGGGGTGTGAGGAAATCTCAGATTCAGGAGGAGCTGCAATTTAGGAGCAGTGCTCTGAGAAATTTCGAGCAGAGGAGACGTTGTTGGCTGAAATTGGTGGTGGCAGGGTGTTGACCTGAAATTGGTGCTCGTGAGGCACAATCAGAGGATAGGGACACAAATAACAGTTGGTAATTGTACTTGTGGTCCTCCTGGGTACTCGTTGAGGAAGAAAGGTGTTAGTGAAAAATTAACTAAGGGTTGGTGCTCGAGTGCTGCTCTTGTTTTTCAGAGGAGAAGGTAGTGCTATTGAAAATGGAAGAGAGCAAAGTAATTGAGCAGGTGTTTGAGAAATTGTCTGAAATGCTTACAGTTAAAGCAACTTGAGAAGATTGGTCGACTATTTTTGGCAAAAGGTTCAGAACTAATGTCAAAAGAGGAAGGGATGGAAGAACAAAACAATTTCCCAAGGATGAAGGAGACATTACAGTACTCGGTAATCTTGTCAACCTTGCTCGTCCTAGTATAATATATTTCATACAAATTGGATACTAGATTCTGGTGCATCTAAACATGTCAGGGGCAATCAAGTGAGTTTGCATCATATACTCTATTTCCTCCTACACAGAGAAACTATTCAAACAGCGGATGGAACTGCCCAACCTATTAGAGGCATCGGTACAGTTAAGTGCACACCTTCAATTACATTATCATCAGTTTTGCATGTTCCATCCTTTCCTGTTAATCTAGTATCCCTAAGTGCTTTAGTAGATCATATGGATTGTCGTATTACTCTTGATCGAGAAAATTGCCTAATTGAGGATAGAAGAACCGGAAGAATGCTTGGAAGTGGCATAAGGCGTAATGGCCTATGGTTTCTAGATAGAACATATAAATCGCAGTGTACTGCTTTGACAGTTGCTGCAAACAAAGAGGTTGCTGAGGTAATACTTGAACATTGTCGATTGGGACATATGTCTTTTGACACTATGAGCAAAGTATTACCTGATATCATGAGCAAGGTGGACAAGAACAAATTGGTATGTGATGCATGTGAGTTCCGGAAGCATACCAGGTCATCCTATGTGAGTAGAGGACTCCGAAGCATATCCCCTTTTGTATTGGTCCACTCAGATGTGTGGACATCTCCGGTCATCTCGGTGAGTGGAATAAAGTATTTTGTGACATTTATAGATTGCTACTCCTGAATGACTTGGATATATCTTATGAGCCATAAAAACGAGGTGCTTAAATGCTTCAAGGATTTCTATTCATGTGTGAAGAATCAATTCAATACACAAGTTAAAATTATCAGAACTGATAATGGGACGGAGTATGTGAACAATGATTCAGTAGTTCCTTTCAGCTGAAGGAATACTTCATCAGACCTCATGTCCTGATACACCTCCACAAAATGGCGTAGCTGAGAGGAAGAATCGACATCTATTGGAGGTAGCCCGATCACTTATGTATACAATGAATGTGCCAAAATTCTTATGGAGTGAGGCAGTTATGACTGCTACATATCTCATTAACCGCATGCAATCAAGAGTGCTTGGAATGAAGACTCCATATGAAATGTTGTATGGAAAGAATGAGTTTAAAGTTCCTCCTAAGGTGTTCGGGTGTACTTGTTTTGTTAGAGATCACAGACCCTCGGTTGGAAAGTTGGATCCTCAAGCCATTAAGTGCATTTTTATCGGTTATAGTAATGGGCAAAAGGGGTATAAATGTTGGAGTCCTACTGAACGGCGCATTTTCGTAAGTATGGATGTTACATTTAGGGAGTCCGTGCCTTTTTATGGAAAAAAAACAGATTTGAGCTCTTTGTTTTCTGATCTTGACTCTCCTAGCATGGATGATGTTGGTCGAGAGGGGGAGAATGATGACACGAGGAATGAGTCAAGTCATCACCAATCAAGAAAGATGGAGGCAGTGATTGGTGGCTCAATTCCTCAATCAAAGAGTGGAGATGTGGTGATTGGTTCATCATCTTCTCAAGAAGATTCATCGGCATGCGAGAGATGGCAACACAAAAATGTGTCGCAAGTGTATACAAGGAAAAAGTTAAGATCTCAGGCACAAGCTACAGAGGTGGTTCCAGAACAATGTTATCCGACTGTGGAGCCTTATAATGACCCAGAAATTGTTGATGTCTCATCAACATCTGAGATCGAGGTTAATGGCTCCTCTACAGTTAATTTACCCATTGCACTGCGAAAGGATGTACGAGCCAAGGCCGGAGTTCCTCCACTAAGGTATGGATTTGAGAATGACATTAGTAATTCCGTCTCGTATGCTTCTTTATCTCCTGCATATAAGGCGTTTGTTGCATCATTACAATCTGTGGCTATTCCTAAAGATTGGAAAGAAGCAAAAAAGATCCTAAGTGGAGAGAGGCAATGTCGGAGGAGCTAAGAGCTCTTGAAAAGAATAAAACATGGGATATTGTGAAACTACCAGCAGGAAAGAAAGCTGTTAGTTGCAAGTGGGTCTTCGCAGTGAAGCAGAATCCGGAAGGAAAGGTTGAATGGTACAAAGCTAGACTTGTTGCAAGAGGATATAGTCAGACATATGGCATTGATTATGATGAGACATTTGCACCAGTAGAAAAGATGAGTACTGTAAGAACATTAATCTCTTGTGCTGCAAATTTTGGTTGGCCCCTACACCAACTAGATGTTAAAATGCCTTCTTACATGGTGATCTTCAAGAAGAGGTATATATGGAGATTCCACCTGGATTTTCTAAACCGAGGCAATCGGAAAGGTTTGTCGATTGAAGAAATCCTTGTATGGTCTCAAGCAGTCTCCACGAGCATGGTTTGATAGATTCAAACGTGCTATATGTGGCATGGTTACAAACAATGCAATGGAGATCATACAGTTTTCTACCACCATTGTGGGCGTAAGATTACAATTCTGGCGGTGTATGTGGATGATATTATCATCACCGGTGATGATGAAATAGAGATTGCACGTCTGAAGAGCAATTTGAACAAGCAATTCGAGGTGAAAGATCTTGGTCCCCTCAGGTATTTTCTTGGTATTGAGATCGCTCGATCTTCAAAGGGCATAGTTCTCTCACAGAGAAAATATGTCTTAGACTTACTAACTGAAACGGGCATGCTTGGATGTCGGCCTGCATCAACACCTATTGATCCAAATCACAAGTTATGTGCTGAATCAGGTGATCCAGTGAATAGGGAGCGTTACCAAAGACTTGTTGGACGACTCATTTACTTGTGTCATACAAGGCCTGACATCTCTTATGCCGTAAGTGTTGTGAGCAGGTATATGCATGATCCAAGAAGTGGACATATGGATGCTGTTTATCGAATACTTCGGTATTTGAAGAGTAGTCCTGGAAAAGGACTCATATTCAAGAGCCATGGACATTTGAACGCTGATGGTTATTGTGATGCTGATTGGGCTAGTTGTCTTGATGACAGGAGATCAACTTCAGGCTATTGTGTCTTTGTTGGTGGAAACTGGGTGTCATGGAGGAGCAAAAAGCAATCGGTTGTATCTCGCTCTACAGCTGAGGCTGAGTATAGGGCAATGTCACTTGTATTATGTCAGATGATATGGATAAGAAGTCTCCTGTCACAGTTGAATGTGCTAAGAAAAGGCCCTTTGAAGATCTGGTGTGACAACAAGTCAGCTATTAATATTGCTAATAATCCAGTTCAATATGACCGGACAAAGCATGTGGAGATAGACCGCTTCTTCATTAAAGAGAAACTGGACAATGGCATATTAGAGCTCAATCATGTAAATTCAAGAAATCAACTAGCTGATTGTCTAACCAAGGGCCTAGGGGTAAAAGAATGTAATGTAGTATGTAGCAAGATGGGAATGATAGATATCTATCACCCATCTTGAGGGTGAGTGTTGAAAGTGTTTATGTGTGTGTGTGTTTGGGCCCAGCCCAGCCCAGTCCATATTAGTATGTCTATGTATGTACAAGAGAAGGAATGGAAGAGACTAGAATGTTGATATTTTCCAATACCAACAATCGACAACCAACGCTACACCGTGTAGACAAAACAAGGGTCTGGCAGGTGTGGACAAGTAGTATTGATTTGTCATCATACTGATAAATAAAGTGGAGAGGAGTAGTTTCCCTCTTAATTCTTCTCCAAATTCGGATGTACTCCTTGGACTTGCACTCTTCAGTACCAGCGGGTTTTCTATTTATTTGAGGATCTCTTCAGTACCAGCTTTTTTTGTTTTCTTTTCCCTCCTTTGATAATCTCTTGAGTATCAGCTGCTGTTTATACGAGGAAACGATGAGAATTGTATGTGCTGGTGTCCTCTTTCTTAATGGATAGGTAGAGCTCTTGCCCGTGGCGTCTGTGTGTCATGTCTTCCATTCAAGTTTTTATTTGAGGAAAAAAGATTTGCTGCGATACTTGTATCAGTTCTGATGTGTTGGGTATGGACAGAAGGTCAGTATACTTGTTGGTTGATTTTTTATATGGTACATATATAAACTGATACCAGTATCTGTACCACACCGTTCCACTACATTCTATATTATTGGTGTTATTGTCCTTTGCTGCATCATTTCAGAAAACAAAATACGTGTATTTTTTACATGCTTGTGAGCACAACTAGTTACATCTTAGTGCGATGATTCATTTGGTTTTACAGGTACATTGCACTGCAAATACTCTTTGAAACACTTCATTTGTGACAATGGAACACTCATCGGTTTCGATACTCTTATGCTAATTTGTGTAGCTATTCTACTAAACCGTGCCTCCTCTTTACATCCTATTCACAGGGAAACTTGATTGGCCGAGCAGTAGTTGAATATTGTGATGACGGACCACCGGTAAGTTTTGCTAGACTGGAATTAAGTGGCAATTCCAGTTATATTCTTTTAGCCGCCTCCAGCTTAATGTATGGTAGGAAAGGTCAAACAAAGGAAAAGATACATACAAAAGCAGAAAAAAGATAGTGACTTGGTCAGATTGTCCTATATGCAGTTTAATTTGAAATGGCTGGCTGCACCAGACTTTTCCCTTATACATTGCTCCCTCAAAATGTGAAATCCGTGGGATGATTTTAATCGGACCTCCTTTCTCAGGTCTGCATGGCCAAGTAAACCAGTTCCTTCCCCCAAAAACCAAAATCATAGATGATCTTGATCTAATGATGAATCAGGCCTTAGATATGCCATGGATTTCTTAATATAACGTTTCCAATTTTCTATGAAACAATTTATGAATCCAGATGCTGCCAACAGGTCAAAAATTTCATTTCACTTGGTGGTCCTCACGCTGGTACCGCTTCAGTTCCACTCTGTGGTGTAAGTTAATCTCAGTATATCCAAGTAACATGTCGTTTATTATGTCAATTTTCAGCTAGTCAATAGACTGGCAACTCTGTCTAATAATCTATGACCTAATAATTTACATAAAAAATGCTGTTACTGTGTGCATAGTTTAAACTAAGTTAAAATTAAAGAAAAGGTACTGGCTAAGACTATCGGTGTTTAATATTTTTGAATATTCTATGGAAGCTTGTGTGATTGAGTTGACCTCTCTTTGCTTGCAGTCTGGTATTTTCTGCATTATCGTCGATGCTCTGATTAAATTGGAGATCTACTCGGACTATGTGCAGGTTGTATATTCTTCATTACTTTTGTAGTGGTGATCACTTTCATCGATTCCGAGTTTTCCTGGAATAACTTGAGATATGATGAATTACAGGCACATCTTGCACCTAGTGGTTACCTTAAAATCCCAACTGTGAGTACTGTACCTCCTTTTGGCCATCTCTGATTGTGAGGAATGCACTTTTCTATTATTTGATTGGCATGTTACTCTATTGTTGGATTTACTGATGTCTAAGTTTTGAGTTGCTATCTGTGCTGGTTAGTCTTGTGTTATTATCGTGCACTATAGGTGTTTACAGGCCAAGCATGGTATCTATTCCCAATGATAGAGATGATTTCACGGTAGCCTTGCGTTGACTAGTCAATCGGCATCAGTGAAAATGGTTATGAGAACTGGTAGTTAAAGAAGAAGGTCGTGTTGTCTGTTGTTGAAGATTAGTTAGGTTCAATTATTGTGTGCGTAACCCTAAACCATCTTACTGATTGGAATAGGCCACGCATGGGTGCAACATGTCTAGGCATAATGGAGTAGCTGGATCTTTCTGTTGGTTATAGTGAAAGGACACGGGTATTCCTGTCACAGCGAACACCAGCGATCAATATTCTAATTCTTTAGAAGAAAGAATAGGACCACGTTTTCTGTTGCTTCAGATTTTCTTTTGAGGAAATTAATTGCTGCAGAATTTGTAGTTAGGTTAAACTATTGTGTTCAGCTTTATCAATCACAAATCTGAAGATGATGAAAATCGTGATAGAGAATTATTGAATATTAATCAAACTCCTGTGAGATGGGAATGTTTCAGGTGCATGAAGTATGTTTAACTCAAAACTGTTTTTACAGGATATGGCAGATTATTTGAAGAGCTGCAGGTTTCTCCCAAAACTTAACAATGAAATTCCAGGTGAAAGAAATGCTACCTACAAGGAAAGGTTCAGCAGCATAGAGAATTTGGTATTGATCATGGTAAGCTTGAACTTGTCCAAATTTGATTTTGATCGAGTTCCAAGATAGTAGCATAAGGCTCTGACGGTGGGATGCCGCGAAGTGTAATTGGTTTGCTCCCTGTTTGAAAAGTAGGTTGCAATAGTTCTATAAAGTGCATGGGCACTGAGTGATTTGTGATTGCCTTCAAATGCTTAATTGTTTCAGAATGTATCGATGTTTCATAGTCTCTGAAAAATAACAAAACAACTCGAACGTCATGCAACAAAAGTATCCATTTTGGCCTTTCATTCTCATTCAAAGTGTAGACTGGAGGACTTGGTCCTCATGACCCTTAATTTGCTAGCCTAGAACCATTCTTGCGCCTCTATTCTACTATCACAAGCATCATCATGTGCTGCTAGCCCGATCTGTTAGCTCACAATCGGTCTCTATGCCTTGTATAGAAGTATTGCATTTGCATCTCCTACAAGAAAGGGGAGCTGGATTCTGAAATAATTAAGCTTCCTTTTATTTATGTCCACTTGTTTTAGCCTGTCCATTTTTTCCCTGTACACTGAATGTTCCTATGTATACATTGGTGTATCCACATTTGTCTATTCTAATTACAACATTGTTAGGGGCATCTTGAACATGGCTAATGTTTAGTGCTTTTTATATGCAGTTTCAGGACGACCCAGTCCTCATACCTCGGGAAACCGCTTGGTTTTTTTGTTTTTTTTTTGAAGGAAACACGCCCCGAGGGGCCTCGAAGCTTCTCTATTAAACTGGATGGAACAACAGTACAACAGCCTCTTTTACATAAAGGCCCTTTAGGAAAATAGAAATTACATTCAGGCCATTAAATCTAAAGGATAGGACTTCAAAACAAATAAAAATTACATCAGGGTCCTTCGCATTGTAGCTCCACCAGTTCCGGCGATGAACATCAGGATCAGATCGCCACATGAGCTCCACCCGAGATGAGCTCGGGACCTGCACGGTTGCCATCACCAGCAACAACCTTGGGCAGATGGAGCAGATAAGCCTCTTATGCTCGAGAGGAGCAGAGGTTGAAGAGAACTGTAGCCAGGGATCAGCATCGGCATCAACCGGAGATCGACCCAGCTTCAGTATACACCGCCACGGAAATCGATTCAGATGATCCTCAGCCATGGCAGCACACAAACTCAATTTTTCAAGAGGCTTCACCGTATCCAGCTTAACAGAAGAGAAACCCAAGAGGGACAACAAGGCCATCACGGCAACGACCACAAGGGAAAACAAGTGAAGAAGAGCCTTACCGGACGAGCCAAGGACAAATCGCTCACCAGAGCGACGGGCAACGACCAGAAGCTCTGATTATTGGATTGAAAACTAACAACGAAGTAGAACTAGGCTGCTACTAAAACTAGACTACTAGAACTACAATAGGCGGGTCCCCCTCCAACTCGTTGCCGGCAAAGAACCGGGAAGGAAGAAGGAGGGGGGCCAATCAAGATTGGTTGGAAGAACTAGGTGGATTCAGGACGAGGAAGAAGGAGTTACAGTAGAGAGAGGAGAGAGCATAGCGTGGATTTAAACCGCTTGGTTTGGATACCACCCTGATGGAGCCTTTGAGCCAGTCCTAGCACCTCAGAAGGTAGCATTGTCTTGCATATTTATTGGGCATTGTTGAGGGATATATGCTATATATATGAAGGGCTCTCTTTCTCTCTCTGAGATGTGTGGTTTAAGACCAATAGCTTGATCATGTTTGTTCAGACAAAGCTGTATTTGGAAGACTGGATTGGTTTGAAGACACTGGATGAAGCAGGGCGAGTGAAATTTATCTCGGTGCCAGGTGGTCACCTGGTATCTCAAAGGCGACATGAAAAAAATACATGGTGCCTTACCTGACGGAGAAAGCATCTACCATTCCTCGGAGCATTTCCGATGTATTAGGTGCCGCCAGGCGAGCGCTTGATGTGCAGGAGAGCGACGCCCCCCTGCTTGGCTCGTCGTCGTGGTGACCAATCTTCTTCCCTGGTCCAGAGTGGGGATGAAGGATGATATATGTTCAAGCGTGATTGATTGTACATTCTGCCTTGTAAAATGAACAGCCAAAGAAGGCTTCCCTTCCCTCTTGCCTTTGATAGGAAGTGATTTTAGCTTTGATTTGTATTGTCTGATGAACTGAAAGGAACATTTTGCCATTATCTTATAATTAAGATTGATCTGTAGAACATGACCGGTTTTTTGTATGGAGTGGTGGTGGATAAATTTATCAGCAGAGCTAGGCTGCATGAGTTGGTACTGGTAACAGGATGAGTCGCACCGCTCACATGTATTGTGGAAAATATACATTATTACTGCTATTGTAATACAGCAGCATTGTACAGTAGCGGGGCATTGTAGTACTAAAGAAAAACATCATGGATCGGTTACTAGCTAGCTACATGGGTGGATCTCAAGAGGATTATTGTTGTGGCGCCGGCGCGGCAGCTGATGCATGCATGATGATCAGTGGGGCTGCGGCGCGTGCCTGGTCGAGGCGATGCTGTGCCCAGTCCTTGGCGTCGTGCGCCTTGTCGAACACATGCTGCTGCGGCTGAGGATGCTGCTGCAGGTAGCGGTACATCCACGCCAGCACGGCCACCGCGCCGCGCGCCCATCCCTCCCGACGACACGAAGCCCGCCGTGAGCAGCGCCAACGCGAACGCCGCCGGCACCAGCACCGGGCTGAAGAGCACCAGCAGCGGCGTCGCCACGATCAGCGCCAGCACCGTGCCCGTCAGAGTCAGCCCCGACATCACCAGCAGCGACAAGGCCGCCGTGCCCGCCGCAACAGCCTTGGCCGCAGCCGCAGCCGCCGACGTCTGCTCCTCCTGATGACCGTAGCTGTCGTCGCCGGAGAGGCCCCTCATGTAGCGTGCTCCTCCCCCACCGGCCATGGCCGCCACGTGGTAGTGACTGACACAAACGAAATGAAGATCGATGTTGGATCCAACACCAACAACCGCTCATTACTCTATATAGCAAGAGGATCAGCCGATGCATGCGCGCGCGTGAGTAGGACGCGTGGCGGAAGAACGTGGCGAGCGCTTGCCGCCGCATGGACGCCTGATGCCTCCAGTCCGCACACGTTTTATTTTTGAGAACCCTCCAGTCCGGCACACGTACCCAGCTACCGCCACGCACCGAGCCGACACTGGAGTGAGCTTAACAACAACGAGTCCAGAAGCTCTCCACTGATGCCTCCAGTCGGCACACGTTTTATTTTTTGAGAACACTCCAGTCCGCACACGTACCCAGACCTCCTGCTACCGCCACGCACCGAGCCGACACTGGAGTGAGCTTAACATTTTTTTTTTTGAGGGAAAGGAGTGAGCTTAACAACAAACGCGTTCGTCTATTTGGGCCATCAAACAAACAAATTCAGGTACATGGGCCTACAAATTATATTTGGGCCCTCCAACCGTAAAACAAAGGAGCACCCAGGCCAGCCCGAGCCTGCCTAAAAAGAATATACTAGTTAGCTTCCTCCTCAAAAAGGGAAGGAAAAAAAAAGAAGGTTGGCCATTCCGCAGGCCCAGCACGGGACAATCCCCATGCCGCCGCCGCCGCAGCGGCGCAGCAGGCGGAGGAGGATCGCCGGCGGCGAGCCCCCTCCCGGCCTCTTCCCCGCCAGGGGCGACCTCCTCCGTCTTCTTACCGTCCTCTCCATCGCTGCTGCAGCCGCCACGGTCTGCAGCCTCCTCAACCGCCGCCCTCAGCCCTTCTGCGACTCCCTCCAATCACTCGACGCCAGCGACTATAATGATCACCACGGTGATCCCTTGCTTCTTCAGATTCCGATCAATGCTTTCTTGCTCGCTCACTACTACTAGTCCTCCTTAAGTGGAGGCATCAGTCAATCCCAATTTCCATTACCCTCAAAAGGAACTGATTTTTCCATGCGCAGATTCCTGCGAACCCTGCCCCCAAAACGGGCGATGCGTGGATGGCGAGCTTGAATGCATCCAGGGATTCAAGCGACACGGGAATACGTGCGTAGAGGACGGGCTGCTCAGCCGAACAGCTAACAAGATTGTACTGCCCTTGCCCTGTCCTGCTTCCTCTCCTGCACTTGCTGCTCCTATTTACGCTCTACCGTCTTCGTTATATTAATTGGATGCATGCATCTAAGCATCTTTCATTGGTTCATGTCTCTCTTCTGACATCCCACGTGCATGCATCTAATTAGTGCTGGAAGAGGCACACGCGTCTTTGCTAATGCTGCTATTTTTGACTTTGAACTTCCCCGAGTGCTAAACAGTACAAGATTTACAATTTTCCCCAACAATTTAGTGTAAGAGGCCGACAGTTTTTAGTGCAGTTAGCTAAGTATACACTATAACTGCATTGGCGGAGCTGAGAGTGCTCGGCTGGGCATTCATATTTTGACGATGGCCACCAACAAATTGGAAACAACAGCGAGAAAAGAAAAACACAGTGCAAAGATTCAAATAAACAGTACCAAACACATAATATAATACTAATTGTTCAAATTTGATAAACGAAACAGCTTGGAGAAATTACACAATACCAGTAGCTAGTACAATTTAACTACACACTCCTTCATGGATTGGAAGCACGCCATCACAGCTTCATCTTTCACTCGTTTGAAAAACTTCCGCTCAATAAATGGAATTAGGCAGTCGTTCAAATATTGATCACCCATTGTTTCTTAGCTTATTCTTCACATAGTTCATCGCCGAAAAGACTCTCTCCACACTAGCAGTTGCAACAGGGAGAACTAAAACCAACTTGAGCAGCTTATAAACATAAGGATACATGGCACTTCTCTCTGTTTTAACAAATGTAACTGAAAGATCGAGCGGCGAGCCGGCGAGCCGTCAAGCACACACTGGTCGAGAGCAGCAGCAGTGCAGGCGGCTAGACGGCCGGCGTCCACCGCGGCGCCGTGCTGTGGACTGACGGTGGGCGGCGACGGCGGGCAGGGCCAATACGGTGGCTGGTGGAGGCGCAGACTCGAGCGAGGGATTTGGGGGAGAAACCTTGCCGCCGCTTCGTTTCGTTTGTGGAGAGCGGCAATGCAGCATCGTTTCTGAAGGAATAGTTTGTGGGCCCTGGCGGTGGGTTGGTGAATTATGAGTTGGGAACGTATCAGGTGGAAACCAACCTCTCTGTGCAAACTATGGAAACTTCAATCTGAGCCACATGATGTTGATCCAAAAGAGACGCTCAGGGGGGTGGGGGGGGAGTGAGTGATTTACAAGCTCAGGGGAGGTGGAAGGGGTGATTTGCAAAGTCGTTTTTGCAAATCACCCCTCCTACCTCCCTTGAGCATCCCTTTGGATTAACATCGTCTGGCTCAGATTAAAGTTTCCATAGTTTGCACGGAGGGGTTGGTTTCCACCAGATACGTTCCCGTTTTGATCTGTCCTACCTATTTAGTTGTTCGTAGTGATTGTGCTGAATGTTTGTAGCATATAGGCTCGACCCGATCTTCCGTAGAACTCCGTGTCCTCTGTTTTATCAACTAGATTTACTTTCCTTCCCCTTTCCGTAATTTAATATCAGTTAATATCGGAACTTCGGACAGAAATCGTCAGAGCTAAATTTCGGATTGAGTATGATTGTGCGTTCCAAGTATAATCCTCGAGGTGCAATGAATTGAGTATGGTTAAAACCGAGTGAGTGGTAGTGAATTCCCTATATTTTACTTTGGTCCGGTGCCAAGATCCTATGCAACTTTTGTCGTTCAGACCTGTTGTCTCTCTACAGTTCGTAGTGGACATAAGAATAAATGTGAGATGCTAAGGCATTGTGTGGGAGGAAGAATCTGTGGCCTTTGAGTGTATTTTAGTTTTGGAATGTCCCTATGCTGGTCTACCTAACTGCTGCTTTCTTGCTCCACACAGTTTCACGGCGAGTTAGAAGCTAGCTGAGACTCAGAGTTGCTTGGCCCAAAACACATATATACTACCTGGGATTTTTTTTCACCAAAATATTGGGCATTCATATGAAGGCCTATGAATCTAAGGAGTTCCGTGCAGTGTATAACTGTGGATAATGAGGTTGTAGGGAATTAAGTGTTGGAAATACAAAAACTGTAGGAAAGACTGTAGGGAAAGACATAAGAATAGACAGACTAAAACTGTATGCCACTTTCAAACACGGGAAAGACCTCTTTTCTTGTAGTGTAATGTAATGGGACGAAAAGAGTAGTATTGTATTTGTATGTCAGCATAACATTACATGTTCGAAATAGCTACAAGCATTAGTACCAAAAACCAGTACAAAAAACCGTAAGACTATGCCTTGTGCAGTTGGTGCTTTGCATATTAATACAAATCATGTAGTATGCCTTTTTACATTGCATATTAGTACAAATCATGTATACCCTTTTACCTTGCATATCATTACTAAAAATAATAAGCGGCGGCGGCGGCGCTTGGACCGCCTGCAAGGATGGCGGTGCACGGCGGCTGCCGGTGACGTGCGGGCGGCACAAGGTGCTCGCATGGTGAGGGCAACAAGGGGATGTTGGGTTGGGGTCGACATGCTAGCACATGTTTACGTGTGTGTGTGTGTGTGTGGGTGGGAGGGGGGAGGGGGGGGGGGGGGGGGGGGGGGGGGGGGGTTAGGGGGGGCACGGGCTGTGTAAAAGGACTCGAAGTGGCGCATATAGCATAGACGCGGATGGCGACGTCCTCGTGCCGGTGACGAATAGTTTCACGCGGAGTGGCCTGAGAGGAAGAATAGAGTTACAGGGTGGATGTGGGCACATGAGAGACCCACGTGTGTGGGGTGGACGAAAGACCATGTAAAATTTTGTATAGATATTATTATTGTCTATCTATCATCTTAATACTTGGCAAAAAAACGGAGTACCACATTTTTTCTCAAGGGTTAAAATTTGCCATATTAATTGAATAAAAAAATTACTCATCACTGTTATTATAAAAATATTAGTCTGAAATATGTTTTTATATTTTTAGAAATTACCCATTATTGTCGTTATGAAACAATTAGTCTTAAATACCTTCCACGGGTTTTAAAAATTACTCATCACTAACATTTTTAAAATTTAGTGCGTAATACCATCCATATGCTTTAAACATTACCAAATATTCTACTTCAAAAAAGAAATACCCACCATTAACATTAGAAAAAATAGATGAGAAACTATATATAAATTTATGAATTACACTCATTGTCGTTACGAAAATAAATAATTAGAATGACAATGATAGAAAAATAATAGTGACAAGACAATAGTATATTAACTAGTACTAAAGAAAAAAGTCTATTTTACTCCCCCGAATAATTCACTTGGTCTGATTTACCCTCTGAATAAAATCATGGCTTAAATTACTCCCTCAAATAATTCATGTTGATGCAATACACCCCCTATAATGATTTGTTTTTGTGTTCTTGGTGTAAAAATTCAATTTGAAGCTCAAAAGTTGTTTGATGACAATTAACACAACAACCTATGTTAAAATAATTATAGCATATTTTTTATACTATTTACATAGCCTAATAGAAATTGATAATAAATACATACAAATAATATCAAAAAATATGCTACAATTATTTTTACATAGTTTATTGTGTGATCTATCATCATGCAAATTTAGCTTCAAATTCAACTTGTACGCAGAGAGAAACAAAAACTACAAATTGCAATAGGGGTTATGTTGCACCAACTTGAATTGTTTGAGGTAGTAAATTGAGCCATGATTTTGTTTAGGGGGTAAAACAGACAAAGTGAATTGTTCAAAGAAAGAAATAAACTTTCCCCAACACATTTTTTTTAGCAAAACTTTTCCCCAATACTAATCATGATACAAACCAAATGAAGGATAAATTGTGTGGGCGAGGCCTAGGTTACCCAAAGGCACATACGGCCCAGGCCGAAAATTGTACGTACAACAAAGCCCACGAAGACTGGAGATGGAAGCCCACGTCAATCGTCGCTTTGTTCTCCAAAAAAAAAAAAAAAAAAAAAAAAAACCCGTCAATCGTCGCTTTCCCGTCCCTTTCCTGCTCGTTGCCACAAAACGAGCGGCGGCGAAGGCAGGAGGAGATCATCAATGGAACCGGGATCTCCTCTCGACCCAGCCCTGCAAATTGAATCCGGGGCCAACTCCGCCCGATTCGGTCTGCCTCTAGTTCTTCTCGAGTTGGGGGCTCGCCGGCACTGCGATGAGAAGATGACCCCCGCGCAGGATCCATTCTACATCGTCAAGGACGAGATCCAGGACTCGGTGAGCTGGCACTGCGCCCCATTGCTTGATCCCTTCTCTTCTTTCGCTGCTTGCACCCGCAAACATCTCGTTTCATGATCTTTGATGCCCACTCGTGTAGTTGTGTTTTGTGTGGGTGCTACGGTTTACCGTGGGCACACATTGTAGCGTTTATCGTGTTATTAGTTGGTCAGGAATCTGTAGCCTGCGATCTGATACGTTTCCTGCAAGAGGGCGATGCGAAATTTGGTTCATTTTTGGTCAATTTGTGCAGTTATCTAGTTACGAGGATGAATTTTTAAACTCCACTTCTTGCTGTCACATGCCTTATGTTCACAGTGCTCATGGCTGCTTGAATGCTAGTGTTCCAGTGAATGTAGGTCATTTTGCAATGACATTGGGGTCTGGATCTCAAGTGCTGACATGTGTAACTTTGGGTCCATTAACTAGGTTCTTTTCTGTTTTGTTACTCTACCGTTCACAATTTTCTTTGGTAAATCTTCAGGATCTGTGGATCTAAGATGGGAACTACTTTCCTTGGGCGTGTAGAACTATAGGTATTTGGTACATGTTGATGTGATATTGCTTTCTGAGTCAGCCAAATGGTCTGTTATTGTTCTGCAGAGAAGCTTGTTTAATATGCCCAATTTATTAGCAACGTCTAGAGCATCTAGAGTTGTTGGTTTGGTCTAAGTTTTTAACTATGCTTGCTTCTTTTAGTAAGGAAGACTATTTGGCTGCAATGATGCACTCTATTCTACTCATAGATTGTGCAAATATCATTATAATATGCATAGCATTTTTTGAAGAATTAGCTTGAGACCTTAGCATTCAGATACCTAACGGTCGTTGCTGGATTCCTAGCACTTGTTTGTTTCCTCCTCTTTGCTGCACATAACTAAATTTCTTCTCATCCTGTTTTGTATAGATCGACAAAGTGCAAGATACTTTTGACCAATGGAAACAGACACCTGAAAATGCTGGAGAGTATGTGCATTTGACCAAAGAACTACTAACCAGCTGCGAAAGTATTCAATGGCAGGTGAATGGAATTTCCCCAGTTGTTGTATTGTTGCTGTGTTAATTTTCAATACATATCATTCAAAAGGCTTCCATCCCAGGCATTGGTCTTCAAACACTTTTATCTTTTTCTGTTACATTTTAGGCATTCCTAACCACTCAGATAATGCTAAGTTTGAGACTGAGCTTCAGAGATAAACGATATTTCAGTTTTGTCGTCTTGTTGTGATTGAGCACTGACCTGTTGCCTGCCTTTAACATGCAATAAGGTGGATGAACTGGAGAAGGCAATCTCAGTTGCTGCAAGCAATCCAGCATATTATGGGCTTAGTGAGGCCGAAAATTCGAAAAAGGAGGAGCTGGACTAGCAGTGCTCGTAACCAGGTATTATTTCACAGAACGCTTCTCTCAGCTGGCTGCCAAAATGCCAAAATGTAGATATCATGAATTATGTTGGATCTAATAAGGTTGCCGATAACATAGGTGCTCTCCTTAAGGAGGAATGTTGAAGCTGGTACACAAAAAAGTGTCTTTGGTCGCTCAGTCAATCCTATTGAATCAAGCAGATCCAAGCAGCACATTTCACAAGACAATGACGAATTCATTGCATCAGAATCTGATCAGCAGACGCTACTAATAAAGTAAGTGCTTGTGAACTAAGCTTTGATTCGCTGGAGTGCCAGTTTAGCATGTCTAGCTTAAAAGGCACCTGAACTTCTGTTTCAATGTTCTAAATATGAGCTCTCAATGATTTGAACTGTTACTGAAAAAATCTGTTAACAAGTACTAGTCGATGATTTGATTGAATGGTATTTTTCTTTGCATTTCGATAGGAGACAAGATGAGGAGTTGGACGCACTTAGTGCCAGTGTCCAGCGAATCGGAGGTGTCGGTCTCACCATACATGAGGAGCTTGTGGGACAGGTACTTACTAACATCATGACAATCTTTATGTATTTCCTTTGATGCTTTTGTACAGTTATTCCTGTGAACTCTCTACCTTTTTATACACATGTAATGCCCAGTCAACTCCATGTATTATGTTATCTATATTCCAACTCCTTTAACATGTCAGTATCCTTTATGTTTCTTTACATGGAACAGGAAAACTTTTGGGGGAGCTAAGCCTCGACATGGAAACTACCACTAATCGGCTTGACTTTGTGCATGTATGCTTTTGCTCTTTCCTAACGCGTATTGTTGGGTGCATTCGTTCTGCACCATCTCATTTTTGTGATACTTTCATCACGCCATTCATGAACTCGCAACATTTCACCTGATTCTTTTGATTAAAGATTTCAACGCCCTGAATCTTCTCCTCATTTGTTTGTGCACAGAAAAGAGTGGCTATGGTCATGAAGAAGGCCAGCTTGAAGGGGCAGATCATGATCATATCATTCCTCGTGTTTCTTTTTATCATTTTTTGTTCTGGTGTTCCTGACTTGAGAGATATGGATGTTAATTGTGAAGTTTTGTACCTTGTTGATTTTAGCACGGCAATGTAAGAGCAGGATTGGAGCCATTCATACAGGCGTAGACAGTACATAATTATACCATGTAAACATTACGTTGATAGTTTTGTACATGTAACTCAAATATATATTTTTGTCATGTAAAAGATACTACTTTTATGGTCCACGTCCAGTCTTTCAGCTAAAGAAATTGCATGAGAAGCTGATACTGTTGTGCATCCATGTACCAGCAACGTTGATGCTGATCGTTGTTTTTTTCTTTTTGGGTGTATTAATTGATATCATGGTTACAAGTTACAACAAAACCTTGCTAAGCTCCTCGATGCCGTTGAGTATAGGAGAAAATGTAAATTTCTTCAGTGCAAATAGTTCACCAGCACTTGATTATCAGTCTCGACTCTCGATGATGGCTTGATGGCAAGTTTCACTCTTGCTGCTTTTGCCTCCATTTGTAAAAGATGTGTGGCATGGTCAAACCAGTATGCGCTTGCTCTGTTGAAGGCACTAATCGATCAGCATGGAAGTATGGTCTAACGATACGCAGAATATTGGAAGCCGTGATGGTTTGATTGCTTTCTTTTTGCAGAAAGAATTCAGTCTCTCTCTCTCTCTCTCTCTCTCTTTTGAAATGGAAAGAATTCAGTCTTGTTTGTACTTAGGAACTGAGATTCTGTTCTGTTAGCAGCTTTGTTTGGTCTCTTGATTTTGATTTCTGTTATAAGTACATGCCGGATGACAAGGTTTTTTTTTTTTTTGGAGCAATTGCCGGATGACAAGTGTATTGCATGAATCGATCCAACTTAGCAAGAACTACACAGGGCCGTTTCATGTGCTGCAAGGCGTATTCCGTGTTGTGAATGAACCGGTTCCTCTCACTCGCAGGCCCAGCCAATTGGCTTGGTCAAAAGGGCTCGGAGCAAACTCATCGCAAGGCACACACGGCGCGGCCCACCTTGCGTGGTCCCACACTGCAGTGA
>JAAXCT010003781.1:0-25014 GCA_012490785.1 Eragrostis nindensis | reverse complement strand
AATAGCATACATACAGCTAAAGGATACGGCCAATAATCCAATCCTGCACGCTTCAATTTCGTGTCATCTACATTGTAAACTAATGGCTGGAAAATAAAAACGAAGTCAAAACATGACTCTGGTTAACTAATATTAACACATGGATGATAACATGAAGAAAGATGGAAGCTACAGAACTGAATAACGCAAAAAATTACTCAAGCACTAACCTTACCCAACAAGATGCAGGCAACTGCGGATGCCTGACACATGTCTAGCGATTGATCCTGTGTTGCCTGGAATCTATAAACACATTCATAGTTTAGTGACGATGTAACTCAAACAATCAACTCATTAGCATTACATGCCATTGCGTGTTACTAATCCACTGTCCTATTTTCAACAGAGCAAAATAGTGCACAGCTAGGGTATCCTACACACTGCACTTCAAGCATTTACAGAGACAAACTAATATAATGGAATTCTCCAGACAAAATCCAAGGCAACGGTTATTTTATCAGAATTAAGAGAAAGCTTTATTAATCAGTTACTTGAAGTTGGATTACAAACATGACTCGCTAAGTGGTCCACAATGTTGCATAAGGTTTCCTTTTTCTCTAATTCACCTGATTTCAGAATTTGAGCATAGCAGCAAAATATATTGGTTATGTCACAGGAATTAGCAATGGCTACAAATACACTCACAACCACCATCCTTAATAGATACCGGCGCGCGTTAGAGCGGCACTGAATCATCATTTTTTGCGAAAGACCAGTGGCACCGAATCATTAGTAAGCCCGGCACCTCACTTATCAATCGACCGTAGGTGTAGAAGCTCAAAAGAAAGCATTACCAGCGGCGAGACAAGCACCACATGAAGCATCCGCTTGGCGCGCGCCCACCTCCATACCACTCCCCACCGGACCAATCGCGCCGCCATAGCCATTTCCGCTCGCAGCAACTGCGAAAACGCGCAGAGCAGGAAAACGTTAGAGAGACGCTGCAGCAGAGTAACTAGGACGAGTGAGAAGAGAACGGAGAAGAGCTCTCGCCACGCAACGGGAGCAGAAAGCCGGGGTGCGGGAGTGCCGCGCCCACGCGGCGCCGTCGCGCGGCCGCGAACCCGCCGCGGTAGTGGTGGTAGCTGTAGAGTGGTGAGCGCGCGCAGCCGCAGGCGGCCTCCATCTGCTGCTCTCGGCGGCGCTCGCTCGGCTCGGTTCTAATCCGACGTGCCGGCGCGGCGGCCGCCCCCTGTCCGAAGGATAAGGATGTGCTAACGAAATGAGGACTCGTTATCAGAACGGGCCTCATTTTTTTGGACAAATTGGCCTTTAGTTTTTTTTATAGATCAAATCTTCTAATATCCCAACGCGGTCGCGTCCTGACCAGCGAGTCTACCCACGTCAGCCTCGTTGTCATCCGCCGTTGGATCCGGGAGTGAGTAATTCTGCACCGTTCGATTCGATAAAGCTGATGAACGCCATGACGTGAGTTCTGGACGCGGAATCGCCGAGCCATCCAGCGGCCTCTGGATCCTTCGTGTCAAGCGCATCACCGAATCAATGCGGTTACTTGTTCGTGCCCCCCGAATCCCAATCCATCCGCAGATGACCACTGGCGGCTTGACGCCGCCGCTCCCTCCTCCGGCTCCAGCGAACTGTGACTGCATGCGCGGACCTTCTTCTCCAGCGCGCTCCTCCAACTTCGGTACGCCACCGAATCCACCCACTCCGACTTGCCGAAGCACGGGACGCTAGCAGCTAAGGCCGGCGCAACCCCATTGCGGGATTCGGCTTGCTGCTGAGCTCGGCCTCTTCGCACTCCAGTTTGCCGTGGCACTCGCCTGTAACCGCGTCTTCACCTAGTCACCTTGGCTCTGCCTGCATCTAGGATCTAGCCCGCTGCGTTTGGGGAGTCGGACTGTCGGAGAGCATGCTCTTCATCTGCCCAGAAGGAAGGCGAAGAAAGGAACAGTTTTGGGGGTGTGGCGGATTCATTGTGCAAGACGTGCTCCGCCCGGTCAAGGAGGCGAGCCCTTCTGAGTTGGAGTCAAGCGGCCAGCCGTGAATCCTTGTCTGCGTAGGCAGTGTCGCAGAGCTGTGTTCCTGTTTGCTTCAGGGAATCAGGGGTGCTCCTCGTCCCCTCCATCCTCAACAGGCATAACCACATTCTTACAATGGGAGATCACAATCTTGCGGCGTGTGATTGAGGACTGGAACTGCAATACCTGTTCCCCATGATTCCTTTGAATACATCATCATTCCTCCAGTTCTGAAAGAGCTGGGAGATATTTGAACACATTTGGTAACAATTCACTGGTAGGATGAGTCCTGAACTGAATCGAGGACAACACCTTCGTTCAATTCATGAGAGAATAAGCTCCTGCATCCATGGACCTGAACTGCTGGGATCGGGCGCGAATTTAAGATCCCCTCAAGCCCGCAAGGCACAAGGTAGCTGAGAATGAAGAGAGGCACATGCTCGTTAACATGCTGGCCACCTTAAACTGTAGGTATCCTTCATCATCGCTCCAGGCCAAACTGCTTTTTGTTTGACTGTAATTTGTCGTGTTACCAACACTCAAAACAGCTTTTTTTTTTTCTTTAGTAGAAAGCCCTGAATCTCTTGCATTGACTTCATTTTGTTTATTATAGTAGTCAGTTTCTCTTCTAGCTATTCTGAAGGTTATTATGCGTAAAAGTGTTATCAGGCATTGGCCTGTATATTTGTGCGATGCACAGTTTTTGGTTTATTCTAAGTGCAAATTAAAGTTCAGGTTGCTTCCTAGCAATGATGTTTTGCTTGATTTCATTAAAAAGCATCCGATGTGGGAAGATGAAACATCGTCGATATAGGGATGCAAATTCTCATTACAAATTACAACCATCTCTCATACGCAACTGGGAACAGCTGGCTGTATATGCTAAACTCTTCAATTTCTAACTCTGAACTAACTTTTTAGTTCTTGGCTTTGAAGTTAAATAGTGAATAAAGAGTTCTTAACAGCTGTTCTCGCTTCCCTGGTCCCATGTTCTGTACTACCAATGTTCTTCAGTAAGTAGGATTCTGTACCGTCACCTACAGGGAGACGGGGAATTAAATTGTGTAAACATGCTAATTCAAGGTATATTAAAATATATTCAGTCATATAGAAAAATAATACAGGTAGTTATATGAGAGATAGAATATTGAAGGGAACTTGCATCTTCAATTAAATCAGTTAATCTGCAATTTGCGAAACTATTTGCATTGGTATTTTGAAATATTGACCTGGCCACCTGGTATATATTAAGTTGGTCACAGAAGATGGTATAAGAAAGTATCCCAAGTATCATGTACCTTAGATGCTTACTTATTTTGTAAGGAAGAGGAACTGATGTGTTATACCAAATGTAGAAGAAAATGGGTGAAGTCAATTTAATCAAATAATACCAAGATCCTTTTAATCTTTGCTGGTACACTTAGTCTTACCTAGGACATATGTTATGATTCAGTTTCAGGCCTCAGCACCTTGCGGTCTCCCATCTTGACTGATGTACCTCATTACGTGAATTTATTTTCCCAGTGGAAACATTTCCTTCTTCTTGATGAATAGGGAGAAAAAAATGCATGTACTATCTGACATCAAATTTATCTCCATGATGTTTTTCTGTTCTAAGTTTGATTTTTTTTTGGTTTAGTTATCCGACTGCACTGCATTCAGATTGTTTTTTTATAGTCAAAGAAAAGATTTTTATAGTCAAAGAAAAGATTGGATACAGCTAGCAGTTCTGACCTGCAGATTTCTTTTTCTTTTCAGTTTTTTGCTGCCTTATCATTGTACAATACGGCGTATGGATCTATCGATCATTTGTCTGTTTCAGGATCATTAATATGTCACGTGATTCCGATAGCAACAGTGCAAGCATAATCCGGTTATTAGAGTACATGACTTTAGAGGATACAGTTATTCGGAGTTTACTTCCTTAGTAAAACTTTTCATTCCGCTCTGTTCTCAAGTCATATAATGATTAGCTAATATTTCATTTTAAATGAGAATATTTCATATGCTGATTGATGCTTCCATCTGATTATTGCAGCTTGTTGACACGTCAATATGTTAAAGTAGTTTAGTTCGGAAAAAAATGTTAAAGTAGTTGAGTATCACTATGTATAGGCTATTTTACCATCATGTTTGGTAGCAATGGAATGAAATTTATCAACACTGGCCTCTCTATGGTGATTTTCTATGTCAAGAGCTTCAGTAGTCATTGTAGGACTTTGACCTGAATCTTTTTCCTTGTGCTCCAGCATGTGAAGAATAACTTCAATATGTGCCATTTCATGAAAAGCGTGAAAATTCTCTCCTGCCATATATAGAAAAAAACGGAATGGAAAGATATTCAAGAATCAAATCCAAGTGTTACCAGCTGGAAGGATTCAGAAATGACATTGTTGTATATAACATTAGGATGAAGGGAACCAATCCTTTGTTTTAACTTGACGAATCACTTAACCTCTTTGATTATTTGGTAAAGACTGAACATAGCGCATAATATCAACTGTTGGCAACTCAAGAGAGTTTGCCTTCATGTTTGTGTCTCGTGGATACTATGTTCAAAAAACTAGATTGGACAGTTTCATGCTCGGTAGAAGACTTCATGCGTGTAATCAATATTTCTGATATGCAATGTTTAGATTAATTTTCCTACGAGCAACACTATTCTTAGATGAGAACAAAGCATTTTTTTTGCAACACTATTTGCCTAGCTTCATCGCTTTACAAGACACATGAGGCGCGCCAATGGCGCGCTATGTTTCTAGTTGGCCTTTAGCTAAGCTGGAGAGCGGGCTATTATCAGGCAAACTGTTCCGACCCTTATGGTCTATGGGGCTCAGACTTGAATTGCTCTTATAAGGCCTTGGTGCTACGAAAGCTCAGGCCTTTATGCTCCCCCAAAAAAAAAAACACGAAAGCTCAGGCCAAAAGCTTATTCTTCGTCCGTATTATCTCGCGCCACCACACACAACGGACGGAGAATAAGCTTTATCAAGAAAATACAGACGAAGAATAAATAATCCGCTAATGTTATGACGTGCTATTGCGTGATGAATCAGGGCTCGCGAGAAGGATGCAATTCTGGCCACGATTCGCGTGGACCAGCCACAGAACAGTGTCTCCCGAATTGGCCTTTCCGGCACGAAAAGGAAAAGGAAAACACAAGCAGCAAAGCGCGATGAAAGTGCTCAAACTTTATCATCACTGACGAATACGAGCATATAATCGCAATCATACGAGGATAAGCATATGTACGAACCCGTCTCCCGCATCGACAAGTTCGCCTGTTTCTGTGCGACCGAACTGATAGGTTCTCAGCACTCAGCAGTCAGCAGCCAACGAGCTTGTGCTGATACACCTGCTGCTCCGAATTTCAGGCGCATGAATATGTTCTCCATTCAGTGGTCTTCTAGTTCGTGAATCTTATCTCTGCGAAAATAGTTCCGCCACGTTAGAAGGGTACGGAGTACTGTACACAATAAACCTAAAGCATAAATTCGCAAAAAAAAAAAAGAGCACAAGCTTACAGTGCAACTGCTATATACAAGTATTTTATATTAGAGTTAATTTCACAAAACCACAACTATTTGGCCCCTTGTTGCAAGAAACCACGTCTTTTGAAACCAGTTTCACAAAACCACAACTATTTGCACCACTTGTTCCACAAAACCACAACTTTTGGTCCTAGGCCCACTTATCAGCCTATGTTAACCCTATGCACATCTTTGGTGGATGACATGTGGACCGAAACTAAAGTTGTGGTTTTGTGTAACAGATGGTTGCAAATACTTGTGGTTTGTGAAAGTGGTTTCAAAAGTTGTAGTTCTTTGCAACAATGGACTAAATAGTTGTGGTTTTGTGAAATTAACTCTTTATATTATTGCATTATTGCTCTTAACGGAGGATAAGGTTAGAACAGGTTTTTTTTTTCGCTACACAGTATCATAGTCACAATGTCATGGATGCAGACGTGGAGCCACATGGCTCGCGGTACCTCGCGCCTCGGGCGAGCACGATCTGACTCGATTCCATCTGGGCGCAATCGTATTAAAACTCTGAACCTCTCGTCGAAGATGATTAACAAAACAACAAGAACAGCGCCCGCTGATCGGATGCCATTTACGAGACAGCATAGAGCTTAGGCTAGATCCAGCATCATTTTATAGTAGCAGGGGTGTCCCTGCATGCATAGACCAAGGTTGCTTAGAGCTTAATTGCCGAGGAAACCCCAGATAAGTTTACATGCGACTGCTCAACGAGACGGCGATTAGTTGTTGCCGTAGCTCATAGGATTTGGTATGGCTTGCCGGTTGTGGGCACTGAGCGGCTAACATTTCCCTAGGTTTTTGTCAGTTGGATTGTAACGACTCTAAAACTACCTCGGATAAGGCTGAATTTTATACCGGCAGTGAAGCTAGAGCCCTAAGGTTTGCTGCAACCGACGCCTCAACGAAAGTTTTTTTTTCCCTAGCATTCAGTCTGGAATGAAACTGAATTTTGAGATTTTTCAGAGTGTGGTAGTTTGTCAGAGTGTACAAAGCGTGCCTAACCACTTTTTCTACAACTGTTTGCTGTGCTGTCTCACAGGCGTTGAACCGAAATGGTAAGCAATAATCGTTCTTCCGGTGCAACATATGGAATAGAATCAAACAGAAAAGGATCAGGGCATAAAGTAAGCACTAAGCAGAGACGGGAGCAAGGCATGGTGACCAGGTGATGGGGTGCATCCTCTAACGACCTACCTGGGACCCCACCTGTCACTGGGTTGTGTGTCATATGGCTGCCCCTTCGTTAATCATGATTGCGACTGCTTTAGTTACTAGTCACTAGTCAGTGCAGCGAGTTTAGTGGCAGACTAGATAGGATCTTTGTTACAACCGATTGGGATAGTGCCTTTCCTTTAACTAGAATTAAAGCGTTAGATAAAGGGGGAAGTGACCATACACCTCTCCTACTAGACACAGGAGATAACATGTTCTTTGGAAAAAAAAGGTTTAGAGTAGAAAAAATGGTGGCTAGAAAGGGATGATTTTAAGGAGGTGGTCAGGAAAGCTTGGGCAACTCCTTGTAGAGAAACTAAAGCAATTGATATTTGGCAGTTTAGGGTGAGAACCTTTAGAAGATTAGCAAGAGGGTGGGCGTCAAATGTAGTAGCAGAGTTGATTAAACAGAAAAAGGTACTAGCTGATGAGTATAATTTCTTAGACATAGAGTCAGAGATAAGACAGACAGTGATGATGTGGAATTGAATAGGATGAGAGTGATTAGTCGAGAGTTAGATAAGTTGTGGGCTTTAGATGAAATAAAAGCTAGGCAAAGATCTAGGGAGAGGGAGATACTAGAAGGAGATAGAAACACGGCTTACTTTCAGGCGGTAGCAAACCAAAGAAGTAGGAGAGAAACGAGTAGATGTTCTTGAGGGTCCTAAGGGCCAGTCACAGAGACGAAGGACATGATGAAAGTAGCAGTTAATTTTTATAAGGATGTTTGCGTTTGAAGATAGAGGGGATATTAGATTAGAGGAGGACTTTTGGAAACCAGAGGAGTTAGTGTCAGAACAGGAGAATGAGCTGCTTGAAGCCCTTTTTCCGAAGAGGAGATCAAAGCAGCGGTGGTGGATAGTTGTTATGCTGAGGGGGCTCCCGGTCCTGATGGGCTGCCCTTTTTCTTCTATCAAAAATTTGGTTGATAGTTAAAGACGATTTAGTGAAGCTTTTTCATGACTTCCAGAGGGGGGAGCTGGACTTGAGTAGACTTAATTTTGCCTTGCTGACGCTAATACCAAAGAGAGAGTGAAGCTAGAGACCTCAAAAAGTTTAGGCCAATTAGTTTAACAAATTGTAGCTTTAAAATTTTCTCAAAAGGGTCACCTTGAGGCTGGGTAAAATCTCCCAAGGTTGATAGCTAGTGAGCAGAGTGCTTTTATAAAAGGTAGGTATATTCTTGAGAGCGTAGTGGTGGCTCACGAAATTGTGCATTCAGTGCATAAATCTAAGGAACCAGGGATTTTGCTGAAGTTAGATTATGAGAAAGCCTACGATAGGGTGAGTTGGGAGTTTCTGTTTGAAGTACTGAGATCCAGAGGCTTTGGGGAGTCCTGGATCAAATGGATAGAGTTGATTGTGAAGAATGGGTCAGTAGGTGTGACCTTAAATGGAGAGGAAAGTAGCTACTTCAAACCTGGCAAAGGACTTAGACAAGGAGACCCTATCTCTCCTTTGTTGTTTAATTTAGTTGGAGATTGTGTGACTAGGATGCTAATGAAAGCTGCAAATAGAGGATATATTAGAGGGTTATTGCACGAGTTTAGAGAGGAAGGGATTGTATCACTGCAGTACGCAGATGATACAATAATTTTCTCAACAGCCAGGGAAAATGAGCTTAGAAACTTAAAAGGAACCCTAGCTTGCTTTGAACAGCTGTCTGGCATGAGAATAAACTTCCATAAAAGCGAATTAGTTCCATGAATCTAGGAGAAGAGGAGGTTCATAACATAGCACATATCTTTGGGTGCCCAGTGGGGCAGCTCCCCATTAAGTACCTAGGGGTGCCTTTACATCATGAGAAGCTGAAGAGAGAGGACCTACAGCCCCTAGTGGATAAAATTATGAAGAGGATAGCGGGCTGGAGGGGGAGACTTCTGTCTCAAGCAGCTAGGTTAGTGTTAATCAAAACCTGCCTAGCAAGTATCCCAGTTTATCTTTTATCTTTTATCAAGTTCCCTAAATGGGCCATTAACATTATAAAGAGCCAGATGGCCCACTGTATGTGGAATAACTATGAGGGGCATCATAGTTACCACTTGGTGAACTGGGAGAGTTGTAGTTTAAGAAAAGAACATGGGGGCTTGGGAGTGCCGGATTTGAGGGATCTCAATATCTGCCTGCTTGCTTCCTGGATTAAGAGATATCAGGAAGGAAAAGAGAAATTGTGGCGCCAAGTGATAGACTATAAATATGATACCCAAAATCCAAACATTTTGTGTAGAAACACTAGGCGCTTCTCCTTTCTTTAAAAGTGTGATGTGGCTGCTGCAGCAGCTAAGATGGGGTATAGGTGGCAAGTAGGTAATGGGAGGAAGGTCAAGTTCTGGGAGGACAATGGGTGGGGACGTCAAGTCTAGCAGTACAGTTTTGGGAGCTATATGTTATAGTTAATGAAAAGAATGCGACAATTGCAGAGGTTTGGGATGGGGAACAGTTGAAATGCACGTTTAGAAGAACGGTAAGCGATAGACTGATGAGGATGTGGCTAGAGTTAGAGCAATTAGCTTCTACAATAGTTGTCTCGGAGGAAGATGATGAAATGATATGGAAATATCATACTTCTGGCATCTATTCTTCGCAGTCCCTTTACAAAGTAATTAATTTTAGAGGGGTGCAACCTGTTCACACCCCTGCTATTTGGAGCCTTAAGGTTCCTCCGCGTGTCCACATCTTTCTCTGGTTGATGAGTAAGAATAAGATTTTGACAAGAGATAATCTAGAAAAAGAAGACATGTGGATGATGCTACATGTCTGTTCTGCAACGAAAAGGAAACAGTACATCATTGTTGTTCGACTGTTGTTGCAACACAAATGTGGGTGGAGCTATCTGAAATCTTGGATTTGAATTGTACTAATTCTTTTTTTGCATAGGTGGTATGTGGCTTAGTAGAAAATTTGAGGTAGTGAATATGGTTACTTCATCAGCCTTGTGGGGGCTATGGAAGCTAAGAAATGATCTTGTTTTCAGAATTTGAGGTGGAAGTGCTTGAGCCAAGTATGGGCAAGGATGGTGCCTATGCTGGAAGGGTGGAGAGTTCTCTGCCCAATTGGCAAACTGGAGGAGTTGGAGCAAGCTATTGCTGGGTTAAAACACCTGATGGTGAGGCCTGGGAGAATATGTCCAAGACTGAACGTCGCCCCATCATGAAGTTGCAAGGAGGTAACTCCAGCACGAACAAGATGAGGGCCTGCGCAGGTAACATGGAAGAACAGGGGACCGAAGGAGTGGGACAAGGGTGAGTGTGCTGTGGGGCGTTGATAGCCTTGTAATGGGGTGTGTCGAACTGTTGGTACGCTGTGGTGCAAACTCTGGTGTGAACTTGTTTGGCCGTGGTTGCAATATATCAGGGCCGGGGCGTTTCCCGCCCTAAAACTCTAAAAAAAAAAAAGTTTAGTGGCAGAGAAATGCAGGTGTGCGTGCCTAGATGCAAGCTCGAAGCACTTCTCGGCCGCTGGGCCTCTGCTTTCCTCACCGCACGTGTGGCCCATGTGAACTTCTTGGTTACTTTAGGACGGGACATAAACAAATCTGAGAGATCTAGCAGATTGGATCTCCATGTCCCCATCTCTCCCCTTTCTCTTTCCTTTTTTTGTTCTCTTTTTTTTGTTCACCTCTTGTGAGTGAGTTCTGGGAGCTCAATTATGTCTTGTTAACCTACTGGCAGTATTCGTTTTTAAGTTATTCTTGACTCTTGAGGAGTGTGTCGTCTTGGTTAAGGACATTTAAGCAACCATGTCAGTTTTCAACAGACTATAGTACATCGTATAGCAAATTCATTGTTCCGAGAAATACTAATGCTTGATCTCAAGATGGCATCTGGGCGAACATAGTCGCCTCTATAGATTCTAAAAGAAGTGAATACAGGCCCAGAGAAGAGATGGAATACTCCATTATGTTTGGTGTCCAAACGATTCCGCTGATTCAATGGACATGAAACATGGCCAGCCAGCAAGTTAAGCGGCCAATGACATGTCGAGCTGTGAGGTTGAGGTACCTGTCCCCAAACCGAAGAGCAGAAACCGGCGATGCTGACTTGGATCAAAATGGCTGCCACCTGCCGCTGTCCTTTCGTGTCTTCAACATCAGGCACATCTCAGGTGTTGGGAGATGGAACAGGGCTCAGGTGTTGGGAGATGGAACAGGGCTGCTACCACGTTAGACCATTCTTCATCGAAGCGATGATCCACGTTATCACCCCAATAATGTCACAATTTTTTCTGGCTGTAAAACCAAAGGCGTGTTTGGTTGCTCACTCAACCTGAATGGACGATGACGCCCATGTTTCAGTGATGTTTGGTTGGCGAGTGAAGCCGAACTTTGCCGCCATGAGAGGGAACATATGTTATAAGTGTTGGGTGAATTCATCCGGGCAAATCGGCCAGCTGTGGCGTCCCTTCGCATGTTGGGATGTTAGCATAACCTCCTCTCGTTGAACCCGTCGTTCGGTCAATCGCCATGTGTTACCCGACCTCGGCCCGCTTCGCTCCCTTCGTTACGTCGTGCATTGTTTTGGTTTTTTTCTTTGGATGATACCAGAACGGTGTTGTCTCGTGGCTCAACTCTGTTTACGAAATTATACAAAATTGGTGACTTTATCTAACTCATTGAACTCAACAAAACAAAAATACCGATCAACTCATCCCATCTCCAACCAAACGGTGAACTTTGAGTCTTTTGACGTCAATATGCATTAAAAAACACGGATGGCCGTATCACATACAATCTGCCGGTAATGGCACGGGTAACCCGTGCGGTGAATCTGCAAAGTACAGTACACGGGAAAAGGCACGGACGGACGGCCTGCTGTGCCCCTCCGTCGGCCCGGCGGGAGAGAAACTACCGGCGACGACGCGTGCATGCTTTGCTTTCGCTTTGCTTGGTTTGCTTGCCCCCGTGAACTAGCAGTAGTAGCCGCGGGCGGTTTTCACCTGCGAAGCCAATGATTAGTGCACACGCCACGGTGGGCGTAGATTCGACTCGAGGCGATCGGCCAAGCTGTGGGGGACCGCACGCCTGGCGCCGTGTGCGATCGGATGGCGACGGCAGCAGCCGCGAGACGGGAGGGGAGGGCCAGACCGGCAGTGCAGGAAATGGCGCCGCGTTGCTTTGGAGCGGGACGCGGCACGGCCGTCTCACGGGACACGTCGACTCTGCTGCTGCCTCTGCTCTGCAACCGGGCGGGTCGCGCGCGACGTGCGACGGCGCAGGAATCCGCACGACGCCCGCCGCCCGGGGGGCAACGGGCTCCTCCTGTACAATCACGTGCTTCCACCTCTCGGCTCATCTAACCAACCACTTTGCGCTGTCGTTAAACAGGATCTCCGCCATTAAACAAGGGGCGCGATCGCTCTAGTCAACTCTCTGAGCTGCGCACAGCGCGCGGATGACTTCATTCGATTTAACAAACACCCATCGCGCTACTCGTGCTGGCATTTTAAACCCGAAGAATGTTACAATAATCAGCCTAGCCAACAGTAAAAGGTTAGCTAGTTCGACGACCGATCCAATCATTAACTAGTATAAACGCCTGGCTACTCAATACAGGTTGCGCCTCCAATCATTTGCGAGCTTGCAAGGGTTAGAGAGAAAAAGCCTCTTTCGAAAAAAAAAAGATTAGAGAGGAAAAAGGGGCCCTTGACGCGATGACGTCGGTCGCGCGGCGGAGGCGAGCCGAACAAAGAACGGCGCGAATCGCGTCGCCGCCGCTACGTACGTTCTTCCCTCTCTCCCGGCGAACGTCATGCTTTGTTGGCTGGTAGCGGTCGCGCACCTCGTGTCAATCCCGCTGCCGTTTCTGGCCGCGCGACGCGGTGACGACGACGGCCGCGGGCGCCTGCCGGGCCGCCGCTGTTGCTTCGGTCCGAATACGGTGCGGGTACCTGGTCCCGATCGATCCGCTTGGCGACACTGGTACGTCGACTCTGGTTACACAGGTAGTATAGCGATCGATGCGGCGCGTGCACGGCCGGCCGGCCGTCGAGCGCACTGCCGAGACGAACGAACGAACGGCCCAGCGTCGGCGCGACGTCATGCGTCACGGCACGGCACGACGGAAACTTCGCGCTCCAGCTGCACCCGCACACGTGTGTGATTTCACAATGCGGAAAACAAGTGAGACTACAGGGGTTTCTAAAGTCTTCGCGATGAACTGTGCTGTCCGGAAATTCGGGGAAGAAGATGGGCGCGGTGACCTCTTACACTAGTTCCAAAAGATCAAACACGAATGAAACATACTGTACATACGTACGTACGTCTGGAAAACGTAGAGATCCAGAATCAAACTGGCTGAGATAGTACTACTAAACCGGAACAAAAATCAATTTCGAAAAAAAAAGCGGAACAATAATCGGCGCGAGACTTTTCGAGGCCAGCAAAATGGAGAACGGAGAAACGTCAAATCACAAAGGCAAGGAAACGAACACACGGACAAAGGATGCGTTCGGCGCAACCCCTCTAATTTTTAGCACCCATCACATCAAAGAGAATTTTGCTATTTAAAATTATTTTTATTAATTTAATGACAAAACTTATGGACAACCTCCTCTCTAAATCGCGAGACGAATCTAATGAGCCTAATTAATCTATATTTTGCTACAATAATGCTACAGTAACTATTGTCTAATTACGGCTTAATTACTCTTATTAGATTCGTCTCGTAAATTCGAGCGGAGTCCTAAAATTAGTTTTGTAATTAAACTTTATTTATATTATTAAAATATTCGTTACAAAAACCCTCTAAAATTTAGAGCACATACGCCGAACGCACCCAAAGAGAGGAGAGTGCGCGCGCCCCTGTGTGGTGTGGGACCTGAGAAGAGAGAGAGAGAGAGAAAAACAGGATGTGAGAGAACGGGATGCATGCACCAATCTGCGCCCGGCAGGCAGCAACCGGCGCAAAAGCTATAGGCGATGGCGCGGAATCCCATCCCTGCCCCCACGCTCGCAGTCGATCCTTTTGGATAACGTCAAAACCTTGCTCGCTGCCGAACGTTGCTGAAAATGGTCACGGCGCTGCTGGGCTCTCGGTCTCGGCAGCCTCTGCGCCGCTGGCCCGCGCCGGAACAGACATGTCCATTGTCCAGGTCAGGTGACCGAGGGCATGGTGGCATGGTCACCACATGATTAACAAGTTTGCTTAAGGCCTCCTTTGCAACGCAGGATTTTCACAGAAATTGTACAGAAATTTTACAGGAATCAGTTGACTGTTTACAGAAAAACACAGGAATAGGAAAAATTCCCGCGTTCCAAAGGCCCCCTAAAGCTGCTCGTAGTCTGAATGCTTTTGCTGTTATTAAAGATATTTTCTAGCCTCTCCCTCCCATCTCGCTGAGAGGCTTTTGCCCTTTTCTGTTATTTTGTTTGCAGCATACTCAGAGTTCGATTGGTCATGAGAAGCCAAAACACAAATATACGTTGACCTTGTTGTTTGACTTAGTCAAACTAATTATCCAATACATGGTCGTTGCTGTCAAGAGCTAAGGAAGGTTTGCGTGTAGGTAATGTGATTTTCGTATTTTCTATGTTTTTAAATATTTTAATTTGTTGAACGACTATGAGTAACAACAAATGAATCAATGGTGGCATCAGTAGCCCTGTCAACCCCCAGCCCCGTTGGCCTTCAAATTTTTACTTACTAAAGACAATCTAAGCACGTAAGTATTTATTAGCAGGTCAATTTCATTTGGAATCATTGCCAAATCAATCTTCTAAATTTTTCTTCTAGATACTCCGTGTTCCCGTGTATGCTATGTACCGACTCATGTATCTCTTCGATCTATCTGCATCCAACGACACCGTACATTTTGTCAACCTGTAACAACTCTTCTTGCAGAGTCCAGACATAAGCTTCTATTAAAGCTCTTCCGTGCAGTGGCGGAGCCAGGGGGGCGGGCGGGGGCCTGCGCCCCCCCCCCCCCTTCCCCAACGTTGGAGTACTAATAACATGATTAAGCATGAGCCGGGTCCCCACATCACCAAGAGCCCATGACGTTCTCTAGCCCGTCAAGAAAATTCTGACCTCCTTCCACGTTCCGTACCGCATCTGGATTACATAATCGTCATTTGCCTTCTGTTACTTGCGTAGCCACCGCCCGCCGCCGCAAAAAACGCCTGTGATCACGGGCCCTGGATGCCAAATTAACAAATTGCGATCACGAGCTCCTGATATTGCAAGGTACGCATCACGCTTTCTTCTTGCAAACTGCCATCCTATTCTTCAATTTGTATTAGGGTTAGAATTTAGGTTAATCTCATCTAAAAAGATTAAGTTAATTGGGCAGGGAAGGATTAACTATTGGCGATGCCATATGTAATCTTTGTTCCACTTATTCAAGTTTCAACATGAGTAGAATGAGAGCTATTCGTAGATTTTATAGCCATTTGTGATGATACAACCTCCAGTGGTAAAGCCGAAAATTCTAGTGATCAATCCTAGTGCAATCAATGATCAGACTATGGAGCTGAAAGATTTGCAAACGCCAGATGGGAATATTCTGAGAACTACTATATTTTAGAGGGACCTAGCTATTAAATTTTAGAACAATTGCCTGTACATATTTATGTCATCATGCGAAAAAATTTCCCGCGGGTGCCGGCAATTGACAGCTTGGCCTCCCTATGTTCAAATCCTAGCTCCGCCCTTGCTTCCGTGCCATTGCCGCCTCTTTCATACGCGATGCGCATCGCACAACACATTATGGTATCGTTGGAACACCATATTATGCCGGCTCATGGCAACCTTTTCTCTTTCCCCTACCCTTAACCCAAATCTTGATCATCCACCGCGACCCTACACTATCCCATCCTCGCCATTTCTAACCCCATCCACAAGCACAAGCACCGTTATTCATCTTTTCATCGATGTCTTCCTCTTGATCCCATCTTCCGCCGACAAATAATAAGTTCCTAACTCGCCAGGAACCTTGCTCGAAAAGAATATGCTGTACCATTGTAGAAAAATAAAGTTTAGCATCTTTATTTTTCACCGGTCACCATCCTCATACCTCATGTCTAGTTTCTTCCAAAATTTGCACACGACTCACAAACGTGTTCCTCGTGGTAATACTGGATACTCCCTCCATACTCATATTAGAAGGCGTTTAGGACATGATTTATAATACTAAGATGACATTAATTTAGGTCTAATCTTCTAACCTTGCCCTTATTAAATATGCCTCGATGCTAGCTCAGGGTAACTCTCTCTCCATGTCCGAATGGTCACTGCGGTGGGATCCCAGGCTCAAGGTTGCAGGTTCGAATCCTACATGCTGTGATGAGGCACTTTTTTTTGCGATTTTTTTGCATGGCGACTTGCATAGAGAGCGAGCGCGAGATTAGGCTGACTCCAACAGCGGCGTTGCAATTTGGGCAGGCAAATGCTCGATTGCCTGGTGTCTAAAGTACCAAAAGAGACGACATCTCCAACAGCGCAGAGGCAGAGGCATTTCCCGTCGCCGCCGCGCTCACGCAGCCGTGCCTGCTCGCCCCGCGTTGCGCCCGATCGCCCTGCGCGGCGCCGCGCCAGCCCTCGCGCAAGCCCCCGCTCGACCCTGCGCGCCGCTCCGCCCAGCCCTCGCGCAGCGCTGCTGCGCCACGCCCGCTCCGCGGCCCTCGCCTCTGCGCTCCGCGCCGCCGCGGCCCTCACGCAGCGCGGCGGCCTTGCCCCTGACGCCGCGCTGGCCCTTGCGCCGCCCGCCGCGCCGCGCCGTGGCCGCTCCGCGCCCCTCGCCCCTGCGCGCCGCGCCCCCCGCCGCGCCCGTTCGCCCCGCGCTGCGCTCTCCTCCTCCTCGAGCTCACGAAGGCGGGGCCTCCTCGATGTCGGCCTTGTGGCGCTCGAAGAAGAACTCGGAATCCGGCGAAGGCGGTGACGGCGACTGGTGTGGGTGCTGGGAGAGCGAACACCAGCAGCTGCAGCACCGTCAACTGCGTCCTTCGAGGCCGCTCCCCGCCGCCGCCGCATCCGCCGCTCGTACCACTGCCGTCCGCCTTCTCTGCACCGCCGCGACGCCGCCGCCGAGTCCATTCCGCCCAGCGCCGCGTCCAAACTGGCCCTCTCGCTCCTCCACGCCCCGACCCGCGCCACCGGTCTCGTCAAATGCATTTGAGGAGAGAGGGGTTCCAATTTTACATTCCCTCTTCCTCGCAAGGCAGTTTGCCTTCTGATTTGGCCTACTCTGTTGGAGAAGGATTTGTGATGCACAGTGCTCCTGAAGATGCATATTTGGAGATGCATGCCCTTGTTGAAGTCAGTCTTAGAAGCAATTTTTTGCATGACACTGTTTCGCCTCCCGTTTTTTTGCGCCGCACATGATGGCGATGAATTTTCGTTGCCCCGCGAATGCATGCATCCAATTTTTTGGGCTTGCGACGTCCGAAATTTTCCTCCCGCTGGTTTCGTGCTGGTTTTTTCGCTCGCGCGCAGGTTTCTTCATCTCGCTCCATGACGACTCACCTCCTCTTGTTGCACTATTTAAACGCACGAGCTTTCCATCATGCTAAACAAATTTTCTTCCCGGCTGCCAAGACGAGAAGGCGATGGCCCTGTTTGATCCCGGCGTTGCTACAGGTTCGTTGTTTCTACTCTATTTTATCATTTTTTGTCATTGCAAACAAAGGGACGGATACAAATGTTTGTTATTCTTTTTCGTTTTGAATAGGCTTCGATTTAAAACTGGAGCCATGGAGCTGCTACTCCTGAGCTAGCTTGTGGAAGGGACACGCCTGCGTTGATGGTGCCTGCCACAGGCGTGGCCGAGGGTTCTGCGAGCGATCCATGCCGGCGAGGGTTCCGCACGCGACCTACGGTGGAGCTGCGCCGGCGAGCGAGCATGCCGGCGAAGGTTCCGTGCGCGAGCCATGCCGGCGAGGGTTCAGGACGCGAGCAACGGCGGAACGGCGTCGGCGAGCCATGCCGACGCAAGCGCACTGCAACCGGAGCGAGCGAGCTACGGCGGAGCTACGATGCGGGCTACGGCATAGCGAGCGAGCGCGAGATTAGATGGAGACGTTCGCGGGGGGGGCGATACTTGTGAGCGTTTAATTCCCGTACGCGGAAGACAAGCAGCGCGGCCGGCCTCGGGAATGCGCATCGTGGGCAAAATCGTCCAAAACTGAAGAAAAAACGCCCAACGCCCTCTAATGTGAAAACGCTCAAGAATCCAGAACGCCCTCTATTTCGAGTATAGTAATTTCCTCCATAGACCCAATCATTTTCTCCGCAAAACTAGTTTGTAAACTCAGTTCACACGGCAATAACAATAGCGCAGGGGAGCTCAACGCACCGGAGACCTTTTCACGGGGAATAGTCAACTCAAGGGGCAATCCCGTAAACTCGGCACCGGGCGATCACTCCAAGCAAAAGCATCGGCGCAGCGGCTCGCCCGTCCATCGGCATCGTCTTTCCCCGGCGGCGAGGGCATTCTCGTCAGTCCCCGCTTCTTCCACGGAGCTGTCTGTGAACCATGGAAGAGCTCGCACTCCCACATATATAAAATTTGCTCCACGCACACGCACAGGCGCAGATCCTCCCCCCAATCCGTGAACTAAACTAGCGCCGCAAAAGCAGAGGCCCCTCCCGAGCCGTTCGCCCGACCAGAAGCCATCACCGCTTCCTTGGTTTTGCTGCGCCTCCCTTTTCTTCTTTTCCTCTCCCTTCGCCGTAAAGCAGCAGCGGATAGGGAGGGTAGCGTAGCAGCTTGGGGAGGGCGGAGGGATCGAGCGGAAAAAGCAATTTCGGCCCGGTGCTCGTCGGCTGGAAAGTTCCTGATCTTTCCTCTGTCTCGGGCCTCGCGGAATTGGTTGGTTGATTTTTCGCGGGAGGGTGTGGGCATGGAGAGGAGGTGGTGGTAGCGGGCTGTGTGGTTTCTTGATTTCTTTGTGCTTTCTGGGAGGCGAATTGGTGCTAGGGAGAGGGAGGAAAGAAGGGGGTCGAGGTGTGTATGGCTCACCGGTGTCCAAGGATCTGAACCTGCCAGTGCAGCCGCCGATGACCTCGTCCGGCCTGCTGAGGTACAGATCGGCGCCAAGCACGCTGTTTGGCGAGGTCTGCGAGGACTTCCTCCAGCCCGGGCCCCGCGCGGGCAGCCCTGACGCCGGCACCGACAACGTCTTCTCCCGGTTCTTGGCGGACCACCAGATCCGAGACAAGCCGCCGGCGCCGGCGCCGCCTGCTCCCGCCGCGGCCCACTTCCCGAATGAAGCCGCCATGGCGTCGCAGCAGCAGCAGCAGCAGATGATGTTCCAACAGCAGCAACAGCAGCAGCAGCAGCAGATGGCCGCCGTCGACTCCGGGCTTTACCGCACCGTCAGCTCCGGCATGGAGGCCGCCAGCGCCGGCGGCGCCGGCGTCAGCAGCCTGATCCGGCAGAGCAGCTCCCCGGCCGGATTCCTTAATCATTTGAACATGGACAACGGTTGGTCCCTCCTTAATTCGGCCTTCTTTTGGTAGTCCCTGCAGTTGCCGCTCCCTGCCATGCTACGCTCGCTTGCTGCGCAGCAATTATTGCAGTTCTTGCCGAGTTCGTGGAAACTTTTCTATTTCTGGAACTGAAGCTTGTCCTGCGCTGTTCCATTCGTCAGGGTACACGAACATGCTGAGGGCGGGCATGGGCGTGGGCTTCAGGAACGGCAGCAGCGCCGCCGCGGCTGACTCCCCCTCCGCCGGAGGGAGCAGGCTCAAGGGGCAGCTCAGCTTCTCGTCGCGGCAGGGCTCGCTGATGTCGCAGATCTCGGAGATGGAAAGCGAGGAGCTTGGAGGGAGCAGCCCCGAGGCTGCCGGTGGCGGCAGAGGATTCATCCCCGGCTACCCGATGGGCTCCGGGTGGGAGGACTCCTCGTCTCTCATGTCGGAGAACATGTCCGGGGTGAAACGCCCTCGGGACTCGTCGGAGCCTGGCCAGGTGCGTGTGCTCGTCCATTCCATCATCCACTGTTTCAGCACTTCCATTTCCTGGTAGCGGCAATGATTTCTATATTTTGCGGTGCCTTGACATGGGTTTGATTTCCGCAGAACGGACTGGCGCACCAGTTCAGCCTGCCCAAGACGTCGTCGGAGATGGCCGCCATCGAGAAGTTCCTCCAGTTCCAGGACGCCGTGCCCTGCAAGATCCGCGCCAAGCGGGGTTGCGCCACGCACCCGCGCAGCATCGCCGAGAGGGTGAGCGACCTCAAACCGACGCTGTTCTTGCATTGGAATTTCTCCGAATTTGTGGTTGCCGTTGAGCTTACTGGTCGATGTGCTGTTGATCCAGGTGAGGAGGACAAAGATCAGTGAGCGAATCAGGAAGCTACAAGAACTCGTGCCCAACATGGACAAGGTACTGCAACATCTGCAACCCCTCTGCACCAGTCGTCTCCCCCCAATAGGCAATAGAACAGTGCGTATAGTTAGCAAATTTGCTGTGCGAGGACCACTCCGGAAATTGACTTATCTACAACCTGCACTTCCGTTTCCTGCAGCAAACCAACACTTCTGATATGCTGGATTTGGCTGTCGACTACATCAAAGATCTCCAGAAACAGGTTAAGGTACGGGTTACTTATCGAATTATCCAACATATTCTCCACAAATAACACTTGTCGGTAGCTTAGTTGGAGGGTCAACTTGGCCTGACCACAGTTACGTCTAAATCAAGAGGCCGCTTTGCCCTCCGACTGAGGGCGAAGGGTACCTTTTATTGGTCTTATCTGAATTTCACGGTCCTGTTAAAAAACAAAGTGCTGACAGTTACTCGCTGCAATCTGATTCATTGAAGGTGCTAAACGAGAGCCGCGCAAACTGCACCTGCTCCGCGAGCAAGCACCAGCAGTACTCTGGCTGAAGCCCCGGACGCCGCCATGTACACTGTACAAGACCTGGAGACCTCCACGAACAAAGTTTCATGTGCCATAGACGAGGAGGTGTAATCGTAGCTCACGTTTCTTTTGGGTTTCAGTAGAGGCAGGCAGCTGGAAGGCTTTGTGTTCCAGGCAGTATGATGACTGAACAGGGGAATGGAGCAGTGGCATCATCAAGTATTCATTCATCAGATGATAAGGAAGGGAGGAAGGGGAGAGAGACATGGGAAAACAATTGTATAGTAGTTTTTGCTGTAACTCTTGCTATATATACCGCCCTGCATGCCCATGTCCATTTTGTTTGCAGTTTCCATAGAAAGATTACTGTACCACAGTAGCAACCTCATCTCATCTGAGTAGCAGCTGTAGGCTGTAGCACCATTTAACACCACCACTCACACCAATAAATATTTGCATTGGCTTTGTTCCATGCATTTCGGCCAGAGTTGTTGCAGGAGTAAGTAGTACTAACTTATGATCCAGGTTTTCACAAGTGGTGAAAGTCAATCACTTACGTAGTACTCGTAGGAGTATAACAGGATCAAGGCTTCTTTTTCATGTCATTTTCTACTCCCTGGGCTTGCTGAGATGGAGGATTAGTTGAGGCGTCTAAAAATAATCTGGCTTGTGCGGCTGGGCTGGCAAGAAGAAAAGAGGACAGAGATTGTCCGCATTTCTTTTGCAATCGGTGACGCGGAGGCGCGTTCACGGGGCCAACCATTAGGTTCAGTGAACATCACGCATACACGGCTGCGTCCACGCATTTGTTTCGCCGATTTATTTTCCGTGAAAGGTCATTGTCCCTTCATCTACTCCAGGTTACGGGACAGGGCAGGCAAGCCCATATATTGTTCTCATCCCGACGAATCCTGTGGGCGCCGCCGTGGGAACGAACCCTCCTCCGGGGCTCTCCAACAATTTGGGGCCGTGCTTCTCTCTGTTTGTTCAGACGCTTCCTTTTTCATAAAATCTCTTTTGAAAAGGGTGGTGGAAGAGTGTGTGGGGGAGGGGAGAGGGATGGGGGCGTGAATTCGTGGAAGTCACGGGGCGAAAATCTTTGTTTCATGGAGAATTGGAGATAGCGAGAGCAAAGAAAAGAAGAGTCTTTCAGCAGACAAAAGAAAAAAAAAAGTTGCATCCTTTCGTAAGAACTCGCTGGGCGATAATTTTCTTTTGGAGAAAAATTTATTTGTACTAGCATATGCACCGGATCCAAATACGTACAGCTGAAAAGTAAATACGAGTATGTATAGATCCATACTGTGTAGGTTCGGTTGGGGGAGAGTACTAGTAGGATGAGATCTACCTTTGCGGATAGTACTTTCTTCGCGCACACGCGACGGGTACCTGGACCGCCGATGCGAACGAAAAACGCATCTTTCCTCATCATATGACGCCGTCGCCGAGCAGGAAAATCCGGAATCGAGCGCGTGGTCCGTCCGCCTCGCGGTTTCCCTAGGCAGGCGCGCGTCAGATCGCTCGCGCCCGTCGGTTGGGGAAACGGAGGGAAAGGGCGGCGCTTTGGCTGTTCCGTGCGAGGGCGGACCGGGGGTTTGTCGGCGGCGGCGGCGGTGGAGAAAGGAACGCGTTGTCGCGGGCGTCGTCGCGTAGTACTACCCTTTGGTGTTGTGCGGTGGGCGGGCGTCGTGGCGGCGCTGTCGCGGCGGTTTCGGCAGAAAGTTTGGTTTCGCGCTCTCTGTTTTTTCGTTTGCCGGCGATGCATGGCATGGGTGTCACGGTTAGGCGGTTAGAGGTGCGTTGGTGCTCGTGGAACGAAACTGCACGTCCACCACACCTGCTGCTGTGCTGTCATTTGCTCTTCTGGGTCGTCGGGGCGGGGCTAGCTAAAATTGTCGTAGTATCATCCTACGCGAAATTCTTCTTGGTGGTGACCAGTTGACCACAGGCAGCACAAGATGAACCGAAGTTTTTTTGAACTGAAGTTTTGTACGCCGGCCGATCAAACCCGTTAGAAATGGGGAGTAGGAGGACTACAGAGGTGGACGTCTGGCTGGTTTATTTGCATAAATTTTTTAAATAAAACGAACTGTCAAACGTGATGTCGAAAAGTCAACAGTGACATCTATTTATGAATAGAGGGAGTAGCACACAGATGAAACAAGGGACAGAGGTACTTGCTGCAAACAGTGGGAGGGTGTTGAATCGGGGTGTAATCCGCCAACATTTCTTTGGCCAGTTCCACCTTCCGCTGTTCCACGCATTCGTTCCCGCCGTGCTTGGCGTCCAAGCTCCAGTGCAACGCACCTGCACTCTGCGCACGTGTTCACTGCATCTCGAGCTACCTTTATTTTTTGCGAGTGTCTCGAGCTATCAACATGCACCAATCGGTCGTAAACTAGAGCCTAGTGGTGCTGCTGCCGACTTGCCTGCGAACCCTAATCCTCGCTTTTCAATAACAAATCATGCTACTCCTACTCCAGTGCAAGGCTACGAGAAAGTCAAATCCTATTGAATTGAAACAGGCCTTGGCGTGCGCCTCCAATTCATCATATCATTGATAAAAGAGTCAAAGTCAGCCCGCTCAGTTTTGTCAACCCCATAAATATTGGTAGCAACTGCTCATCCGCCCAGGTCAACGCCCGCGACCGGAGCGCGGTGCAGTGAGGACTCGATCGAGGTGGATAGGTTCATTCTCATTGGAAGATTCTTTGACCGTCTCTCGGCGATGTGGCTAGATCAACGTACGAACGAACGACGTTTACTGGCTGCAACTTGCAACTCTGAAACAACATGCGGCGTGGGTTGGATATATGGAAGATTCTTTGTTACGAGTAGTGGTGGCTCGATCTTACTGCGACACCGGAGTATATCGGAGATAAAAGCTAGTAGTAAAAGGGATCAGGCGAGCCGTAAACAAAAAAGGGATACTGCTTCATTTGGGCAAGCTCGATCGATCGATCGGCAATTCCCATGAAGCATGTTGATAACATGGATCGTCGGCACGTCTCGTCCCCACAAAAACGCACCTTCTCTCAGATAGCTATCTGCCCAAATGGGGGGGGAAGGCGCGCGCAACAGCAGCAAACGCCGCAGTGCGCTGCAACTTTCTTTATGCCTCTCCAACGTGCAGTCCTGCAGACGCCACAATCTTACTGCCCCCTTGAACGGAAAAACTTCCAAGGTCCCGAGCCAAATTCTACGAACCCTTGGCCATGCATGCGTCCTTGGCCCGTTGGACGGGCGGCGGCGGGCAGTGCGCAGCGAATCGTGGGCACGGGTCCACACGTACGAGACCACGACCACGGAACACCAAAACCGCGGGCGGGCGACGTGACCGCGGCGGCGCAGGTGCGCTGCATGCGGACACGCACGCCGCGGGGGATGCAAGTAGCAGGCGCGCCCAGCCAGAACAGGCCAGACATTCATCAAAGGCTTGCCGTCCAATCTGGAGAAGCATGGAACGGGCCTCCATCGCTTCCTGCTCTGCTCGTGCCTCTGTATGTGGTCCCGTAAAACATACTACTCCCTCTCCATGCGTCTGCTGACAACGATCACTACCTGGCAATGGCATCTCCAATGCACTGGATCGATAGAGTGTCGAGTAGGATACCTAGCCCACACGGCCCGATCGGGTAGGTAGGGCGAGCCACAGGCACCGTGCCCATGACACCGGAACACCACGGTTAACGAGGCCAGGTTAGCTGAACTACACGTACAGCGTTCAAATCGGCAGGTGAGTGAGTGAGGTTCGACGAACCTTTCTCACCGATCATCTGTGTCTGTCGCGCGCCTCCGCAGTGGAAGAGAAAGGTAAAGCTCTGCAGACTCCACTTCGGCAGCCATCCACCAATTTCCCCCGGGCCGGCAGCTGCAGGCCAGGCCATCATCTCCACTCCAACGTTTGCCCGATCGATCGCCCACCATGACAACACATGCGGTCTGGTAGGTAGGTCGCGTCGCGTCTCTCGCCGGGGTGGCCACATCGGCGTCTCCCACTGTTCACTCGACGTACGCGCACCCGCCTAGCTAGCTAGATCTGCGCGTGCGTACGTGCATGATGCGCTCCATCTCCATACGGTCAAGTGCTGCACTGCTGCGCATTATTGTCCCGTCGCGTTGTATGCTGCTGACATGTAAAGCCCAGGGCGCATCTCGCCTGCGACCGGACCACGGCGCGCGGCACGCTGGTTTTCCTTTCGCCAGGCGCGCCGTCGGCGGCGGCAAAGCCAGAGAAGCCATACGCACGCACTGGGCCTGCTGCTGCGCTTACTTGGGCTGGTTAGATGTTTCTGGCCTGATGCGCCGCGCTTGGCCTGGCAAGTGGCCGGTGTGGTCGTGGGCTCCCGGGCGCGATGGCCTTCAGAGCAGCTTTGAAGAAAGACATCCTGGAATATGGCTACGCACAGCTCATGCGATCCCTCGTCTTCGTCGGTGT
>JAAXCT010003780.1:0-25022 GCA_012490785.1 Eragrostis nindensis | reverse complement strand
CGCCACACCTTTGGCGAGTTTTTGTACTGTAAAGTGCTGTGGCAGCCGAATCTTATTCAGCAACCAAGCGATGACAAACCTTTGCTAGATGCACGGAACCTTTAGCGTGGCGTCTGGTGGCGGGAAGCAAACAGCCCCGTAAAAACCTCCTCTTTCGCGCACATGCAACATGTCAGAACGTCCTCCTCACGGCCTAAAGAAAATATAGAATCAAGTAGTCAAGTGGCAATATGAAAGAAAACTTACACTTGTGATTACTGGTCGATATCTCTTTTCGGTGTAGAATCTATGAATTTATCATCTTAGAAGACCATGAACAATTCCGTAATTGATGGTATTTTTGTGTTGAGATATATATATGCATTTATTAGGATTTGAAATGCATTCTTAGAAGCTATGTAATTATCGCCTTATAGGATTCATTCATGAACAAATTCACAAATTGATGGTTTTCCCTGTATGAGATTTATTTAATTGTTTTATTAGGTTTTAGAAAGGTATTCTGCATTGTTGGAAGGGGATGTTGTGAGGAACAACAGATTTTATTTTTGGTCCATTTGTAATAAATTAGGTTCATCGATCCACAGAGGTTGCTCTTGTTTCAAGCTTATCTTCAAGAAGGCGACCCATGCCTATCTAGAAATAATCACATTGAGATTGATCAATTATAGGAAGGTCTCATATTCATTCCCCATTATTTGCCGGCTCCATTTTTTTGCTGCAGCATGTCTCTAGTATCGATGCTGTCCCTCAGCAGTACCAAAAGAAAACTTTGTGTTTCAGAAAAAAAAAACTGTGTGCTTCATTGGCATCTAGAATCTAAGAAAGCCAATTGAAAGCCCGAGGTATCCTTGCAGCTCTAGAAAAAAATTAGGAACTCTAGGAAAGACCCATTATAATAACCTATGAAGCCACAAACTTGGCCTTATGGTCGACATATTGTTTGATAAATCCACAAATTAGCGAATCTACCCCTATACATAAATATAATGAGAGCCTCTGATGAATCTGAGAATCTCCTCTCCTTATAAATGCCAATGCTTTGTGGAGTATATCTAATATCTTTCTTAACATCTAAACAGAAAATTGTATTTATAAATCTTGGAAGAAAACGTTTTTTAATATAGAAATTTGTAGCTAGGGAAGCTGTTAACATAAAAAATCTTCTAGATATTTTTTTAACATAAAAATGAGACTAGGGTGAGATCACAATGTGGATTTCCGGGAGATGTAAGACATGATGCGGTGTTGCAAGCACCGCCACTGGCTGTACCATGCGTTACTTCATTCAGCGGCGGAGTGAACATTAACAATAGTATTTGAATCACTGAAACCATTTGATTGATCCGTAATCCACAAACAAGGGCAACAATCACATGATTTATATAACTCAGACCAACACAATCAATAATATAACCTTATAATTGACAAATTACAAAATCATCCGTATCGTTCATTTCGCCCTGATCTACCTGCCAACAATGAGTTCACCCAGTTCAGACGCGACCATGGTGAGATCGTAGTCGGCCGAGACCATGGCGTACAGCGGCAATCCCTTGAACGACAACAGCCCGTTCTGGCACGACTGGACGGCGACCTGGGCGTCGGCGTACTCCTGCCTGCCGCGCGAGAAGTCGCAGGCGAACAGCGGTGTCGACGACGCTCACCATCTGGCCGCGCGCCACGCCGTACTTGGCCTTGCAGTTTCGACGGCGTCCTTCTCGCGGCGGGGAGCTTACCCAACGTCGCCGGCGAGCGTCTGGTCGATGGTGGCCATGGTGTCCTCGTACTTGAGCTTGGCGATCCTCGCCGCGACGAGCGCGTAGACGGGACCTCGGAGGTTGGCGCGCGCTCTTGAGCGTGTCCAGGCAGAGAGTGTACAACTTCGGCGTGCCGCCGCACGCCTTGCGGCACGCCTCGGTTCCACTTCGTGGTGGGCACCTTGTCGCAAGCGTCGCCGGCGACGAAAAAGGCGGCCAGACAGATCGTTGTTGCAAGGACGAAGGTCATGGCAGCTCTCGCCATGTTAATCTCTTAGCAAATACTTGATTTTCTGGTGAATTTTGTGATGGAGAAACGAGGGTTCAGGACGCTTTAAATACAGAATGGAATACCCAAATAAGCCAACTTTGTGATTTTCGTGATTCTCCCTAGTATAATAACGCCAAAAATAAGCACTTCACAGTGATTCACAGGAAATTATAATCCGAAAATAGGTATCTCTTTACTCAGCCAGCTCACAAAATGATGTCATATGAGTATGTCTTGCATCATCACTTTAATCAGATCAAAAAATGGAATATCTGCAGCTTCGTCACAAATCACGAAGATAGATGTTCTCCAAAACAAGTTTTGGAAAATGTTAAACAGAATCAAAGTGTACCAAGAGTGTTTGCGTTGGTTAAATCATACACCAGCGTATAGTAGTTCATACATCGATCTAATTAGTATACTTTATACGTTAAATATATCTGCATAAATGTCACAAAGCAGGAACAAAGCTTTGCAGGGAAGATGAAATTGAAGCTTTTCTGGGAGCAATAATAAAATAATTGTATTGTACCCGCCTTGCGTCTTAACTCCAAATGTGCCACCCGACATGTTTATGGCATATGGGCCGGACACATCAATTCCAGTAATAAATGATTTTGTTTGCCAGTGCAAAAAAGAATGAGTAAAACCGCACAGCAAATACAAACACAATTTTGTAATTCATGTTATCCCAGCGCATATGATGATTTGGAATTTGAATGCTCAGGATGAAATGTTGTTCCTCATCTGCATGTTCAACCAGTAGTAGTTTATAATAAGGTTGTTCATGTGCGTGTTGTTGATTTTTATGACATTGAATATTCAGAAACTTTAGCATACCAGCTGTATAAGTTCCTTAACAAAGGTCTCAATTCAAAATACACTATGACCAGAACGGAAACAAAAAGTTCTTGATTTGCAAAGAGCCATATCAAGGATCACAAAAAAAACTCAGAACAGCAGCCACAGATTTTATGACCATAACATGCAAGCTAGCTAGCAGCCTAATAAACTCAGAGCATCTTCAAGAGATTACCAAAAATTAGCCCCATAAACTTATTTTTGAGCTAACCAAAAAATTATATGGGGCAATTTCTTTCCTCCTCCAACAGTTCTCCCTAAAAATGGATTAAAACACTTTTGATTGGGCCACGTCAGTATTTGGGGCCACACAAATCATTAATTCTAGTGAAGAAGAAGGAATGGGGATCCCAATTATTCCCCTGTTTGTAGCTACAAATGAAGGGAGTTTAGGGGTATGAAAAAGTTAGGAGTAGTTTGGGGTTGCTGTTGGAGATGATTCTTTTGTAGAATCCTATATTTGATTTAAGGAGAGGTTTTTGGGGCTCTTTTGGAGATGCTCTCATATATCAGCTAAGCGTGTCGTTGGCAGCTGCCACCTACTTGCCAACAATCAGGGCACCCAGTTCATACGCGACCATGGTCATATCATAATTTGCCAAGGCCGTGGCGTACAGCGGCAAGTTCTGGTACGAAGTCAGCCCGTCCCTGCACGACTTGACGGCGACCTCGGCGTCGATGTACTCCTGCCTGAGTCTTGTGAGGTCGCAGGTGTAGAGCTGGTCGGCGATGCTCGCCATGAGGGCCGTGCGCCACGCCGTACTTGATCTTGCAATTGTCCACGGCCGCCCTCACATCGGCCGGCAAGTTCCCGGTCCAGCATCGGGTCATCGTGGCCCTGCACGGTGCTCTCGTACATCAGCTTGGCCTTCCCCGCCGCGGCGAGGGCGAACCGGTGACCTCCGCCGACGGCGGCACGTTCGACATGGTGTTCTTGCAGAGCGTGGTCCAAGCCGGCGAGGAGCTGCACGACTGGAGGCAGGCGTCGTTCCATGACATGGAGGGGACCTGGTCACAGGCATTGCCGGCGGCGAACAGGGCTGCGAGGGAGACAAGTACTGCAAGGACGAAGGCCATGGCTCCTCTTGTCATCTTGTTCTTCTCCTAGCTAATGCTTTGATTTTCTGGTGACTTTTGTGACGGAGAAACAAAGCGTTTATATAGGACGACGCTATAAATTGGCTCGAAGACCCAGATAAGGAAGTTTTGTGACAAAACAGGAAAAGGTTGGCTCATCCTATATATATAGTATAATAAGGCAATGAATAATCGACATCTGTCATTTCACGGGACGTCAATCCCGAAAATTATGTATCTCTTACCATAACAAGCTCACAAAATATTGAGTAAGATCTTAAAACATAGGCATCCGAAGCTTCACAAGATGTTCTTCCAAATAATATATATATTCCATCGTGATTGAGGACAATGTGAATCATATATCTGGGAGTGAAAATATGAAACTAAATCATCCGTCATAGTTTTTTCCTTTCGAGTCTTTCTTAACAAATATATGTATATCTCAGTTAAAGAAAAAGAAAAATAGACTCCCCTCTGTGTGGAGCATTTGATGAAAGTACGAGAGAGGATACCTGAGAGCAGAGCCATGGTCATTGGGAATGGAGAAATGGCAAGCTTCTGGGATGACATGTGGGTGTGGGCAAGTAGCACTAAAGGAGAAGATCCCTGATTTGTGTCAAGTGTGCTGTAAGCAAAATGCACAATAGCTGAAATGGCTAACAAAAACTGGAACTTCAATTACTCTAGGTGGCTGGATGAAAGGTTGCAAATGCAGAGACGAAGAGTGGGAGACATGTTGGTGATTATATGACAACCAACAACGACGAGAGAGAGAACCCAAAAGGATTTGTGGGAAAAATCAGGGCACTGTTAAATGCTCATGAGACTAGCTGTTCTTGAAACATGCAGCGGAAAGAAAAAAAATACCACTCAACAAAAAAAAATCTCGACTACCACGACTCCATTCTGATAAGGATAACCTTGTCAGGGGAAATGGAAAGGCAGCCCAAAATGTGTTTTTGTAATGAGAATGAGAGTATTCAACTCTTGTTTTTCGGCTGTGTGGTGCCAAATATGTGTGGAGCTTAATAGGCTTGGTTATCGGAGCCAACTGTAGGCCTGAAAGCTTACACCAGTATTTTACTTGGGTTAAACACTTCCCTTCCTGAGGGTGTAAACTTTTACATAGTGGGTTTGGCAGCCATTTTCTTGGCCATATGGAAGCTCAGAAATGGGGTTTGTTTGAGAGAAAAGTTGTATGATCTCCTACTGAGATTGTCTGTTATGCTTTTGCATTCTTAAAATACTGGGCAGGTTTCCAAAGAAAGAAGACAGCAAAGACTTGAAGAGGCGAAAGAAGAAGTGATCCAGAGAAGACGTGAAAGCACTTGGAGAGGCGGCGGAAGTGATCCATTTGAGCCATAACTGAATTGCCCACCTTTCCCCATCAGCTAAGGCTTTTTGACTGAGTTGATTGGTGCATGCAACTCAACAATCCAGAAGACGACATTGCGGTTCCAGCCAAGAATATCCACAGCAGTGGTGAGGGCGACAAGATCTGAGGACTAGACGAAGATGATGGCCGGGCAACACACAGTACAATCTGTGAAAAGCTCTGGGTGCTGCTCATCTTGATCGCAACACTGGTCGTTTAGTTTTATTCCTCTATAACTGCTGTGAAGTGTTGAACTCAGTAGTACTAGAAGCTAAAGTAGCATTTACTTTCCAGCAAAACTTTTTTCGAACGCTTGCCATGTAATTTCGTTGCTCTTGGGTAATAGAATTTCGGGAAATGGCCCTTGCCATGCAGAAAAAAAAAAATGCACTCAGTTACATCAAGGCTCACAGAAAACACAGAACAGCAGCACACTTTACATATATCAAGCGGTGTAGTTCGCGGCTATATATCTACTTGCCAACAATCAGGGCACCAAGTTCATACGCAACCATGGTCATATCTAATCTGCCAATATCATTTTCATAACATAACACTAATAATGCTTCCGCTACCTCAGCGGCTTTAAAGCTGTCATAGGCAATGTTGTACAGCTGCGAAAATGCGCCACCAATCGCCACAGCTTGACATCGCACGGTCCAAGGCGTCCTCCGCGCCGCGGCACTCCTGTTTTGGTGCGCGTCAGGTCACAGCCAGAAAGGTGGTTCCGGCGGCGCTACGCATCAGGTCCCGCGCCTCGCCGAACTTGGCCTGGCAGAGATCGATGGCGGACGGTCGTCCCGTTGGTCATCAACTGGTTGAACGTTGCCATTGTGGCATTGTACTTGACGTGGCAGCCTCATCACGATGAGCGCGTAGACGGTAACCTCGGCCGTGGCCGGCGAGTTCTTGAGCGTCCTGGCAGAATTCCAGGTGGGGGCACCTTGTCGCATGCATCTTCCCGTGACATGGTGGGCACCTTGTCGCAAGCGTCGCCCGTGGCGACCACGGTTGCGAAGAAGACCAACATTACAAGAACAAGCACTCTTCATATTTGTTTCGGTGGTGATTGATGGCCCCCCTTTGTTTTCCTGGGATGAAATATCTTAGTGTAGAAAGGTCTTTTATAGCCGAGACTCATTTTATCAGAAGTTTTTGCATACAATATGTGTACAAAAGGTTACACCCATCTGGTCAATTAATTAGTACTCCCTTCTATCCCACAATAAATGACATCCTAAAAAATCTTAGACAAATTAGGAGTGAGCAAAATGACCACGATACCCCTAATTATTGGTGATAATATGCCTTAATATGAGCAAGTAACGGAAAACAATGCTTTTAATGATGTGCACCAAATTACCTTTCCATAAATACCATATTAACTTGCCATAAATTGGCTAGGTGACCATACAAATTGGTTACAATGTCATTTGTTTTAGGTCAAAATTTAAATGCTGATGCCATTTGTTGCGGGACGGAGGGTAAATCTTCTAGACAGACACAACAGACAGGCAGACAAACAGATAGATAGTATGGTTGTAGCCTCATTGAGGTCAATACTAGGATACCATTATCTAAAAAAAGATAGATAGATAGATAGATAGATAGATAGATAGATAGATAGATAGAAACAGACAGATAGTGAAATCTTCTAGATTTAATAGTGCTTTATGGAGTGTATATTTTATACAATGTCAACCAGAATCAAAGAGTTAGGTCCTAACAAGAAAGAATATAAAAAACTACCCATAGTTTTGATGTCTTACAGAACTTTTTTCGGTGGTGAAGAAGACCAACATTACGAGAACAATAGTCATGTCTGCACTCTTCATATTTGTTTCGTGTGGTGATTGATGGTCCCCCTTTTGCTGGGATGAGAGATCTTAGGTAGAAGGTCTTACTTATAGCCGAGACTCATTTATCGGAAGTTTTCGCATACAATATGCATTCAAGTTTTGATGGAGCACCTTTCATTTTTAGATCCCTATAAATAGCCCTTAGGATGATGCATTGTTTATCAAGGCTGATATGGTAGCATCATGATATTGTCAGGAAAGATAATCTACCGACAATGACAAACCTATGATTATCGTGGATAATAGTATATCAAGACAATAAGAAACATGATATTGTCAGAAATAGATCTTATTTTTTGGAACTTATCATGTGAGATAACCAACTCGATTGTTCATTTCATATGCATGATTTATTTTGTATCGTTTAAAACTTGGGTTTTCATATCCTAATAAATCAATGATTTCTTGTGGATCGATGCTATCCTCCTAGCAAGACGATAATAAACAGATATTGTGAGGAAAGATATATATGTTACCCTATGAATCCCCGTGGATGATCGATAGCGAGACAATGATATTGTCAGGAAAGAGATATCTTATTTGGAATTTATTATGTCAGATCACCAACTGGTTCGGTTAATATGCATGTTTCTAATTGTCTTGCTAGCATCCACAAGAATTCATAGATTTATTTGAATGGGAAAGAAAGGAAACCCAAGTTTTTAATGATAAATAATAAAGTATCGTAATTTTCATGTGGAATAGGAAAAAGCGTGGTATCCCTCGAAACATTATATCTTGCTTTGTGTTCATATTAATTCATGTTTAAATAATGGACAAACTACAAACTGAATTAGTAGGTACTGCATTGAGTCGCTGGAGTTCGATCCGCATGTTCGTATATACCGCCAGCACATTATCATCCTTATTACAAGATATTAACATCAGTTTACCTATATTATAATTTGTTATATGGAATACATGGCACCCGCTAGTATAGCCTACGATTCCATGTACGTGCAGCTAGTAATCTGCTGATTCTCGAGAAAATAATTCATTAATGTGCGAGCAAAACTTTTGAAAAATAAAGTTAAATTCTGACTCAAAATGTCAGTATCGATTCAGAAGTCTGTAACTCATGCTGGTTTGCCTGGACGGAACAGATCAAACTTACATCATCATTTTCAAAAATGTAACATTAACGATATTATTTCTATCACGGAAGAAACAAATTCTATGCGCATCAAGATCCAGAGCAACGATCACTGGGATACATGCATAACTCAGATCAACACAATCATTAGCTATTAATTAATTATAATCTGCAGCATACAAATCGTCCCTAGCTTCCTCACCTGCTAAAAATCAGGCCAGCATTGCTTGCGCTACACGAGTCAGTTCATAATTGGCATTGACCATGTGAAGCAGCTCAGGTACATCGTTAATTAGCATCAACAGCTTAACCTGGCACGCCGTCAAGTCGGCCAGCATGTCGTGGTAGCCCTGTTTGATATGGGCGTCAAGTCGCAGCGGGAAAGCTTTGTCCACGATGTAAAGCATCGTGCCGTGTGCCTGGCTGTACTTGTCCCAGCAGAGTGGAGGTCCTCCCTCCCGCTGCGGCTGCCGCGGAACGTCGTGCCGTTGGTCAGCAGCTGGCCGATAGTGGCCAATGTGTGCTGGTATTGGAGCATGGTCTGCCTCGCCACGATGAGCGTGTAGACGGTCACTTTTTCCGTATCCGGCGCGTGCTTAAGCGTGTCTAGGCAGAGCTGGTACTGATGAAACTTGTCGGGCACCTTAAGGCATGCCTGTTTTCCATGACGTGGTGGGGACGTTGTGGCAAGCTTTGCCGGCGGCAGTGGAAAGGGTGGCGAAGGAGACCACCGTTACAAGAAACAATGGTTATGGCCGCCACACTCTTCATGTTTGTTTTTGGTGATCGATGGTTCCTTTTCTTTGATCGGGTGACAGATCTCAGTGTAGAGAAGGTCTTATTTATAGCTGGGACTCCCTCAATAATTTTTGGTAGATTTTGCAAAACAATGTGCACAAAAGTGATAGTCATTTGATCAACTAATTAAAATAAGTTCCAGTATAGATAGATAGATAGATAGATAGATAGATAGATAGATAGATAGATAGATCAACTAGTTAATATTATCTTATGAAGTGTATCTTTCTTACCATGTCAAAAAGAATAAAAGATCCGGATCCTAATAAGAAATAAAAATATCCATAGTATCTGACTTTCTTTATATAACAACAGTCCAGTAGTGAAACACATCTTTTAGTATATAACTATCTCATAATAAATTATGAAGTGTCATAAATAGCTATAATCACATTACACTTGATCTGATTTTTTTTGTTTTGCTATCTGAATAATATAAATAATCACGTATTCTTTCTTCTTTTATTGTCTGTCTTTTGTTATCCATGATGTCACAATAAACATCAGAATTTTGTCACGTGGAAGATTTCTCATACAATCTGCCATGCACCAATATTTATATATATAGGAAGTAATAAATGGTGCTATATTGAGTATATCTTTCTTACCATGTCGATCAGCCGGAATCAAAGAGCTAGCCCTAATAAGAATGTAAATGAAAAACTCATAGTATCTGATTTTCTTATATTAATAATTGTCAGTTAATGAAACATATATCTGTCGATATTACAAACAAATGCTACTTTTCATAAATTGATATGTGTACTGTATGATAAAAATAATATATCCCTCCATGAAGCTGATATGTATTTGCAACGTTTCAACTTTGAAAGAGTCAAGATATAAAAGCTTTATTTTGTACATAAATTTTTAGTCGAGAAGTAATGGGTTTTTGCCTCCTTTGATTCGGAAGCCATGACTTTGCCAACTAATAAGGCCTTGTTAATGGATCCATTAACTAATTACTAGCTAATTATTAAGTTCTTAGATGTTCCAAACAGTTGGACTATCCAACTACTTGTTAATCTATTGATCTCCATGAAAGCGAGCTGTTTAGACTGTATCAGTCATTCTATACAGAAAGTTCAAAAACGCAACATCAACGATATTATTTTATCACGGAAGAAGAAACAATTTGATATGCATCAAGATCCAGAGCAACGATCGCTGGGATACATAAATCAGATCAACACAAATCATTACCCATTCATATTATAATCTGCAGCATACAAATCGTCCCTAGCTTACTCTACCTGCTAAAAATCAGGCCAGCATTGCTTGCGCTACCCGAGTCAGTTCATAATTGTCAAGGTCCATGGCAAACAGCACAGGTACCTCGTTACCCATCATCCACAGCTATTCCCGCAAGGCCGTCAAGTCGGGCCACCACGTCCTGGTAGCCCTGTTTGATGGGCGTCAAGTCACAGCGGGGGAAGCATGTCCTCGATGCCAAGCACCGTGCCGTGTGCCTGGCTGTACTTGTCCCAGCAGAGTTGAAGGTCCTCCCCCCGCTGCCACGGAACGTCGTCCCGTTGCTCAGCAGCTGGCCCACGGTGGCCAATGGTCCTGGTACTTGAGCTTGGCCAGCCTCGTCACGATGAGCGCGTAAACGGTCACCTTTTCCGTATCCGGCGCGTCCTTAAGCGCGTCCAGGCAGAGGTGGTACTCATGATCCAGATCGAACACCTTAAGGCATGCTCTTTCCATGACGTGGTGGGCACGTTGTGGCAAGGGTCGCTGGCGGCGTTGGAAAGGGTGGCGAAGGAGACCACCGTTGCAAGAACAATGGTTATGGCCGCGCGCACTCTTCATGTTTGTTTTGGTGATGGATGGTTCCTTTTCTTAGTTTGCAGGGGGGGAGATCTCAGTGTAGAGAAGGTCTTATTTATAGCTGGGACTCCCTCGTTTGTTGGTAGATTTTGCAAACAATATGAGCACAAAAGTGATAGGTCATGTTGGTCATTTGATCAACTAATTAAATATATATTTGATTTTTTGTGGGAAATTAAATATATATTTGATAGACAGATAGATTGATAGATTGGGCTGTATGCAAACATGCAAAAGGCTGAAATGTTTTTCCATTATCTAAAAATAGATAGATAGATAGATAGGTAGATAGATAGATAGATAGATCAACTAATTAACATATCTTATGAAGTGTATCTTTCTTACCATGCCAAACAGAATAAGAGATTAAGGTCCTAAGGCCATCTCCAAGAGCCTTTCTAAATCTCACTCTGTAAATCACCATTTAGAGAGTCATTTGCATAAAAATCATTTTCTATATCTTTTTAGTCTCCAACAGCTTTTCTATATCTAGTGCGCAGTCTAGAGAACCATCCTCGCTCTCCATCTTTGGCTAGCTACAAATCTAGAATAGAGGATATCTATATTTGGATATCTAATTGAAGAGGTGTTGGAGGATGTTTCTTTAACAAAATCTCTATTCCTGGAAATTAGCAAAGATATATAGAGTCTCTTGAGATGGTCTAATAAGAAATAAAAATAAAAAATATTCATAGTACCTAATTTTCTTATATTTTAACAGCTGCGAGTAGGATAGTGAAACACATCTTTTAATATTATAAACTAGATTATCTCATTATAAATTATGAAGTGTTGTAAAAAGCTATAATCACATTACACTTAAGCTGCAGATTTTTTTTTTGTTTGCTATCTGAATAATATAATTAATCATGTGTTCTTTCTTTTTTTTTATCGTTTGTCTTTTGTTATCCATGATGTCACAATACACATATCAGAAGTTTGTCACGTGGAAGAATTTCCGTACGTCTCTACCGTGCACAAAGACGGTGTAGGTCATAAATGGTGTTATGTTGAGGTCTTTCTTACCATGTCAGCCGGTATCAAAGAGTAGATCCTAATGAGAATGGACATCAAACATACTCATTGTATCTGATTTTCTTATATTAACAGTCAATTAATTAAAACATATCTCTTTTGATATTAAAAACAAATGCTACTTTTCTTATATTGTGTCATGTGATTTTGATGAGTCAGAAATTGATATTTATATTTATTATGAAAAAGTAATATATCTCTCCATGAAACTATATTGTATTTGTAGCGCGTTTCAACTTTGGAAGATTCAAGATATAAAGAATCTGTATAGAAATTTTTTAGCCGAGAAGCAGTGGGTTTTGCCTCCTTTGATCTGGAAGCCATGACTTTGCCAACAAATAAGGGCTTGTTAAATTGGATCCATTAACTAATTATTAACTGATTAGTTTTAATCCTTAGGTGTTTCAAACAGGTGGACTATCAACTAATTGTTCAACCATTGGTAAAGCTGTGTCATTCAATTTGCAACTGCTGCTGCATACTGCACAAGTTAATCAGCCTATGTTGCAGTATCTAATATGTTACTTTGACAAAGTATATTCATTTGTCTATTTAGGGTAATGGTTTCAGGTTCATGCGACGTGCATGTTCATTTGAGTTCATGTGGCGAACACTGGCAAAGCGGTCCTAAATTCCAGATAGATTTGTAAGGAAGAGATTAGATACCCTGATGCTATGACTTAGTACGCAATCAATGCTCTTGAATGCTGCTCAACTTTATTGTACAATATGGATAATATGGAAGCCGATTATTTTTAAATGAGTTCTTAACTTGGTTAAGTGCAAAACTTAAGTTCTGGTACTAAAATGGAGCAAATATTTGGCATGAATACATTTGCTTAGATTATATATACATTCTAGGTGCAGGGAGCCAGGGCTGATCCCCTATAGGTACATGCATGCCAACAGATAAGAAGAAATTTCAGACTTCAAAAACCCATGAATTACAACAAATGCAGCCTCTATCTTCTGCAATTTGGCAGTCATTCATCAACACATTCTAGTATCTGAGTGTTCTTGTAGCAAGACCCACGCTCTTCTCGAGGACATGCTTCAAGTCGGTACTGAACAAGGTGCTGAATATATCATGTTTTTGAAGTAATTTTCTGTCTAGCCAACTTCTACATTTTCAACACAATCAAACACCTCAGTTGATCCATGTGTTGACGAAATTCAATCCAGAAATCATCATCGATGTCGCGATAGCGCATACTGTTGTCGTTGCGTTGGGTACTCTCCCTCATGAGGAAGCATAGATCCATGGCGGTGGCGGCGGCTATATAGGGTTCATGGCACGAAGCGAAAGGAGGGCGGCTGAGTTCTTCCACCAATAACAACTAAGAATATTTTTTATCTAAAAAGCAATCGATTATACAAAATTACTGAGCTATCATTACTTTTTTTTTCCAATCAATACCCCTTATCTCCTCATACCCATTTTAAAATATCGTCATACCAATCTGGAGGCTTCAAAGTAGTATGAAGTGGATCTCAACTATTGGATTCAAGAAAATGGACGTCCCTCGTAGATTGATAGCAGCGTAAAGGTTCTCTCTTCTTTTGTGTGTGTGTGTCTGAAGTTAGAGTGAAATAACCTAATTTGTCTCCAAACTAATATTCAGACACAAAAAAAAAATATTTGATTTGCAACCAGAAGCTCATAAACATGGACAGCAACAACTGCTTGACTGAATTATAGTCTCAACTAATATAACGGCTAATATATATATATATATATATATATATATATATATAGATATATATATATATATATATAATATATATACCACACAGCGCTATTCTGCACCTAGGGTGCAGAATAACTATTCTACACCTAACTAATAAATACTGAACAAATGTGTCAGTAATTATTAAAATTACTGAGCAAATGTCATGATTTTTACTGAACGCGATCACGAAACGTGAATTACTGACACATATTAGCATCGTCGTGCACTCAGTTCAGTAATTATGATCGTTTTGTTCAATAAAAATTACTAGGTGTAGAATAACTATTCTTACCTAGGGTGCTGAATAGCATTTGTATATATATATATATATATATATATATATATATAATATATATATATATATATATATATATATCTTCTCTATATGGAGGCTGCGCGCTGAATAGCCTATTCAGCGCGCTGCCCCAACCAACCCACGTGATTGTGGTCCAACCACCCACCCTAACCTCCGCTAGTAGTATATCGGGTGCCCGCGATCGTATATGCCACCAGACAGCCTCGAATTGTATATTGATGGCCTACCAGTAATATATCAAACTGACCACTATATATATGACCGAGTCTTCAGTTTCTCTCTCCTCGTCCTCATTTTCAACACACCCTTCTCTCTTCTCTTCCTCGCACCTACCTACCACCGATACACCATTCAGATCTAGATCCCGGCGGCCCAACGTCGACGGCGACCGACCTCGCCGGACGTCGTGTGGTGGTGCGGGCATGCCGGCGTGCTCCATGAGTCGGATGCCGTGGCGGATCTGCGCGCGGCGAGACGGCGGCGGGCTACGGTGAAGCTCCTCCGACGTGTAAGGATCGTGTGACCGAGAGGGGGGGGGGTGAATCGGTGCACTCTAGAATCTATTTCCAAACACTTACACCCAAGCAACTCCTAGCGAGTAGTTCTAGTAGCAAGGTAAAGCACACTAAGGAGTATCCTTAACCTATATAGCTAGTGCATATAGATAACACACAAACACACCACACTAGCAACCTAGCACAAGATAGATAGATAGCGGAAGACTTAAGCTAGGCAAGGCAAGGTAACAAGATAACTAGAGACAAGGCACCCAAGATACTAGGCACACTAAGTAGAGTCCTTAGAGCTATTAGATAGGCTATAACAAGTAAGCACACGAGCAAGGCAATCAAGCAAACCTAGTGAAGCTAGTAGGTCCCAGGTAAAACCACAAGCAGATAAGATCACAACTCAAGTACTACAAGCAATCATATGAAGTGCGATAAGTAAATGCGAGTAGTAAAGGAGAAGGGATAGAGAATGCTCATGATGTTTCCCGTGGTCTCGGAAGGATGGCGCCTTCCCCTACTCCACGTGGGTCACTCCCGCCGGAGTCTCGACCCCGTCCCTCCGCTCGATGGCGATCCCTCCTAGAGCACACTTCACCCTCCGAGTGAAGTCGCGGGCACGTCCCGCCGGGCTCGATCCCGGGTACTCTTCCGGAGGTAAGGCTCCGCACGTGATGCGTGCCAAAGGGCGCTCCACTAGTGATGCTTCTTTCGCACGGGAAGCTCCAAGACCGTGTACAAACTTGTGTCGGCTTCCACACTCTCCTTGGACCGCTCAAACACCGACGCCTAACCGGTCTAGGCCTTGCCATAGACCAAGAGTAACAGCCCTAGATGACTCTCTCAAGCCCACACTAGCCTAGAGATCAAAGGATGCAACTTGCTACTCTCTCAAGCACTAGGATCACTCCAAATCCCTCTCAAGTGCTTCATACTTCTTCCTCTTGGCTTCTTGGCAGCACCTCCCCTCTTTCCTGGGTCCAAGAGCACCTCAAAGAGGTAAACAACCGACTATATATAGGCCTCCAACCTCAAAACTAGCCGTTGTCCAAAAGTGCCAGTCTGCGTGATGACCGTACAATAGGACCGTATGTCGGTCTCCATATGACCGTATTGTCCGGTCCACCGGCACCGAGCCGCATACAGGGAGTCTTCTCAGACAGGCATCCAGGAGTGCGCTTCATCTCAGGGACCGTATTGTACGGTCCCTTGGACCGTATTGTCCGGTCTCCTTTCTTCATCAGCCAACAAAAACTTCTCCTTCTTGTTGCTCTTCTCCTGTAAGACCGTATTGTACGGTCTCCACGACCGTATTGTCCGGTCAACTGTCCGTCTCTATTCTTCCACTTCCAGAAACTTCAGCTTCTCTGTCTGGATCTTCCAATAGAGACAGTACTGTCCGGTCCCTAGGACCGTACTGTCCGGTCCACTGTCCGGTCTCTATTTCTCCACTTCCAGAAACTTAAGCCTTCTGTCTGGATTTCCTCTGTAGACCGTATTGTACGGTCTCCTTGACCGTACTGTCCGGTCTCTTCTGCCTTCGCAGCTTCGATCTTCTTCTTGATCTTCTTCTTCAACACTTGATCTTTGGGGTTCCTTCAACTCTCTTCTGCCACCTAGCCCCTGAGAGACTCACCATGCATCCAATGATCTCTATAACTAGTGTGTACTAAGAGAACCACCTCGAACCCTCTTGATAGTCCGGTTTTTCCTATGGACTCAAGCTAACATCTAACCAAGCAACACCCGCTTGGATCTAGCATGTCCTTAGCCTTGATCCATGTCTTCTCCGCGACTCCATCAAGTCCGTTCTTGTGTAGATGAAGGCAACCAATCATCCTTTTCATTAAGTTCATGTGTGTTGGCGTTCACCACCAACGGACGGAGCTTTCTCTACGTGACCATAAGATCTCACAAAGAGTGTTAGTCACAATTCATGGTTCTCATCCTATCACCAAAACATTCATACCTTGGGGTTTCCCTAGCTCCAATGGTCATGAAGCTTACAATCTCCCCCTTTTTGGTGATGGATGACAACCATGATAAAAATGATCGAGAAGATAAAGAATGTAATGACAAAAGCCAAGATAAAAACGCAACTCGATCAAGACGCTAAACAACAAGTATATGATAGAGAGAAAGTTACCTTGTTGATTAGGTCGAGGCAAGTCATAGCTCAAAAGAAGTCACAAGTTAGAGCAAAAACTCATATCACAAGTGAATGAAAGCACATGGAGCTATGACAAGCAAAAGATTGCAAGGGGTTTACCTTCATACTTACTTTGTATAATTCCGCTCCCCCTTGACAAGTGCACCAATCTCAAGATTGTGTGAAGATCGATCATCTTGATCACTTGATCTTCATTCGCGCACACTCCCCCTTGAGACGGCATTGCTTCTTCTTCATCACCTCAAGATTGTGTGAAGATCGATCGACTTGATCACTTGATCTTCATTGTACAAACTCCCCCTTGAGGTGACATCTTCCAACTCATTGTAAGTCCGAACTCTTCTTCCCAACTCTTCTCCGCTCGAACTCTTCTCCCATATTCTTGCTCGATCATTAAGCCCAACTCTCTCCCCCTTTGGCATCTATCATCCAAAGAAATCTTCCAAGGGAGAAAAGGTTAGTGTAAACGTATGGGACGAGTGGGAAAATGAGTTACTTGATTTGGCGTGAAGCTCCCCCTTGATCCGTGATTCTCCATCTCCAACAATTTCCTACACACATTCTCAAAAGAATATTGTCTTGAAGTACATAGGGGTTAGTTGATGATGATGGAAATGTATGAACCCTTAGACTTTGAGCCGCGCAAGTGGATTTATCCTTGGAGCTCAAAAACTTGGTTCAATGGGCATGAAGCTCATATAACATTGCTATAAAATCATCATAGGAGGTCATATACTCATATTGTGAAAGCAACTCCCCTAGATGGGTGTGCTCGGCGCCGAGACACTTATGCAAGATGCATGATGCAAATGCAAGGAATGATAAGTGTACAATGCATGATGCTATAAGGGTTAAAACAAGAGAAAGCTAAGAGCGAAGTTACCAACAACAAGTTTGAGCCCTCCATGAGCTTGATCACAACGAGCCATTCTTCAAAGCCTCGGGAGCCAAGTACCACCAATCCCAAGCTTAACCCATGCTATTGCTATCTCAAGAAGGTTAGTCGTCGGTCCTACAAAAACAAGAAGAACACACAAAAACAACAACACAAACAAAAACAAGCAAAGTATATTATACATATATACATATGTAAGCTCAAGGATATCAAGTGAAGTCGGAGAGGTCGAGAACATTAAGTTCTCCCCGGAGCTTACAAAAGGTCTTCTTGTCAAGTGGTTTGGTGAAGATGTCCGCCAATTGTTCATGAGTCCGAACACCAATCAATTCAATATCCTTCTTGGCCACATGATCTCGAATGAAGTGATGCTTGACTTCAATGTGCTTGGCATGGCCGTGATCACCCTTGTTGAGAGCCATATTGATAGCACTTTCGCTATCACAATAGAGAGGTACTTGCCCATAAGATAATCCATAGTCCAATAGGGTTTGCTTCATGTATAGGAGTTGAGCACAACAAGCACCGGCCGCCAAATATTCCGCCTCCGCCGTAGAGATAGCCACACAATTTTGTTTCTTGGAACTCCATGAGATGAGTGATTGTCCAAGAAATTGGCATCCACCGGAGGTACTCTTTCTACTCACTTTGCATCCGGCGAAGTCCGAGTCCGCATAGCCAACAAGTCCAAAGTCCGAGCCTTTTGGATACCATAGGCCCATTGTAGGAGTACTCTTGATGTACCTAAGAATTCTTTTCACGGCACTCATATGGGACTCCTTGGGGGTTAGCTTGATAACGAGCACAAAGGCACACACTAAACATGATATCCGGTCTAGATGCGGTAAGGTAAAGAAGTGAACCAATCATAGAACGATAGAGTTTTTTGGATCCACCGGTATACCTTTTACATCCACATCAAGAGGGACACTTGTAGCCATAGGTGTGTCGTAGGGCTTGGAGTCTTCCATGCCGAATCTCTTAAGAAGATCCCGAGTGTACTTCTCTTGGTAGATGAACGTGCCCTCCTTCATTTGCTTGACTGAAAACCGAGGAAGACATGAAGTTCACCTATCATGGACATCTCAAACTCTTTCTTCATAAGAGCACGAAAACTCATCATTATAGATTTCATTAGTGGAGCCATAGATGATATCATCAACATAGATTTGACAAACAAAGAGATCATCACCAATATGCTTAGTAAAGAGAGTGTTGTCGATACTACCGATCTTGTAGCCCTTGTGTGATGAGATGATCTCGAAGTCGTTCATACCATGCTCTTGGTGCTTGTTTGAGTCCGTAGAGAGCCTTCTTAAGCTTGTACACATGGTCCGGATGCTCGGGGTCCTCGAAGCCGGGAGGTTGCTCTACATAACTTCTTCATTGATTAGTCCATTGAGAAATGCACTTTTCACATCCATTTGGTGAAGTTTAAAATCAAAATGAGAAGCATAAGCAAGAAGTGTTCTTATAGCCTCAAGACGAGCGACGGGGGCAAAGGTCTCGTCAAAATCGACGCCTTCAACTTGAGAGTAGCCCTTCGCCACAAGTCTTGCCTTGTTCCTCACGATTGCTCCTCTCATCTTGCTTGTTCTTGAAGACCCACTTAGCGCCAATGACATTGGATCGCTTGGGCCGCTTCACCAACTTCCAAACATCATTCCTCTTGAAGTTGTTGAGCTCCTCTTTGCATGGATAGCACCCACTTGTGGTCTTTCAAGGCTTCCTCAATCGTCTTCGGCTCTAGGGTAGAGACAAAAGAGAAATTCTCAACAAGTTAGCTTCATCAACATAATTAGGTTTATATTGACTTCTCCTAGTCTTTACCTTGAGAAGGACTCCCAATGATGAGATCACGTGAATGATCCCGAGCAATGGGTTTGTGCTTCCTTGAAGGTTCTTGTCGAGGAGGAGGAGGAGCCGGCGAAGTGTCTTGCGCATCTCTTGCGGCTTGCTCCTTGAGATGTGAGTGTCTTGTTGTCGGAGGTGTGAACCCGAGCCATCATCTTGAGTTGAAGTAGATTGTGCTTGTTCTTGATTGCTCGGTGAAGCTTGGCTCGTAGATGCATGAGGTATAGACTTGATGGCGCTTGTTGCGGTTCGCTTGGAGTAGCTTGACTCGATGCATGTTGCGGTTCGCTGATGGAGCTTGACTCGAAGATGCTTGTTGCGGATCACTTGAGGGTGCTTGATGTTGTTTCACTTGAGGGAGAGCTTGGATTCACTTGAGATGTGCTCGTAGAAGGTCCGCTTGATGAGGTGTTGGAGGAGAGGTGTCGGAGGTTCATCTTCACGAGGAATAACTTCACCAATGGGCATGTTCTCCAAAGCTTCCTCCACGGGTTCATCACCTACAATATGAGAAGAAGGAGGGTCTTCTTGAGACCCGTGAGACTCATCAAATTGCACATCATAGTTCTTCAACAAAGCCGGTAGAGGGTTGTAAACCCGATAAGCTTGGCCGAGCCCGAGTAACCGACAAGAATGCCCACGTCGGTCCTCTTCTCGAACTTGCCAAGTCTTTCCCTCTTCTTGTAGATGTAGCACTTGCAACCAAACACTCGGAAGTAGGCAACATTCGGTCTTCTCCCAACAATCACTCCATATGGGGTCTTGTTTAGCAACTTGTGAGGATAGATCCGGTTGGAGGTGTAGCATGCGGGTGTTGATAGCTTCCGCCCAAAACTTCTCCGGAGTGTTGTACTCGTCAAGCATAGCACGAGCAAGAGTGATAAGTGTCTTGTTCTTCCTCTCAACAACACCATTTTGTTGAGGAGTGTATGTAGCCGAGAACTCATGCTTGATGCCAATCTCATCACAATAGTCTTCAATGATAGAGTTTTTTGAACTCCGTCCCATTATCACTCCGAATCTTCTTGATGCGATGCCATACTCATTTTGTACTCTTCTAGCAAACTTCTTGAATATCCCAATTGCTTGTGCCTTGTTCTCAAGAAAGAATACCCAAGTATATCTTGAGTAGTCGTCCACTACCACCAAGCAATAGAGATTCCCACCAATGCTCACATAAGTTGTAGGCCCGAAGGATCAATGTGTAAGAGCTCGAGGAGGTCTTGAAGTTGACAAGAAATTCTTGGATGGATGAGGTGAAGCCACTTGCTTTCCGGCTTGGCATGCACTACATAGCTTGTCCTTCTCAAAGGTGACATCCTTGACTCCTCTCACTAGCTTGTTCTTCATTACACGCTTGAGTTGACCCATACCAATGTGAGCAAGCCTCCGATGCCATAGCCAACCTAGAGCGGACTTAGTGAAGAGACAAGTGCTAGGGGCAAAAATGTTAGTCTCAAAATCAACAACATATAGATATTATGACGAAAGCCCTTGATAGTGAGACCCATAGCATCATTATGAAGAACCACCCCATTAGCATCAAAGTTACAAGAAAAGCCAAGATCACATATTTGAGCAACGGATAGAAGATTGAAGTTTAGGGACTCAACAAGCAATACATTTGAGATAGAGAGGTCATTGAGATAGCCACCTTACCAAGACCTCTCACCTTGTGCTGGAGTTGTCGCCAAATGTGACCTTGTCATGATCTTCATTTTCTTCAAGTTGGTGAAGATGGATGAAGTACCGGTCATGTGTTGAGTGCACCCACTATCCAACACCCAATGTTTGCCACCAATCTTGTAGTTCACCTTGGAAGTAGCCATCAAGCAAAGAGGAGTGTTAGTATCATGAGAATCAATTGACATATCATTTACCTCTTGCTTGCTCTTGATGTAGGCCATAGGAACTCCATGAGAGAAAATCCAAGTCCAATGCATCCAAGGCGTCAATCATTGCCTTGTGACTCCATTGTGTCTCCACATGGTCCGATCAACACCCATGTGTGTGACATGAGTTCCAAGTTGAAGACCTTGAAACCTTCCCACATCTCCACTAGCATTGAAGTACTCAAGAATGTTGTAGATTTGATTCTCATAGGATAGTGCCATCAAGATCATGTCCTTGAGAGTCATACCACTAATATCATCATTGAGATCATTTAGAATGGACCTTCCTATTGTATGGTATCATAGAGATCACCGTGTGAATAGCATGCTCATCACTAATCTTTTCTTCACCTTCAAAAGAGTTCACTCTAGCCACAACACAAGAAGCCTCTTCCAACAATCAAGCCAAGACTCTCCATCTTCCTATAGAACACGTCATACATGTCGAAGAGATGATAGTGAGGCCGATCGGCAAGATCCGGCTCATACAAAATGTAGTATTCTTCAAAGAGGGATGACAAGACTTCTCTCTTCATGTGATATTCCTTGATAGGCTCCGGCTCATCATCACTAGCACTTGAATAGTCATCATCACAATAGAAGACGGGAACTCTATCATCTTCCTTTTCTTCCTCATCATCACTTGGGGTCTTGAATGTGTTAGAGAGCAAAAAGCGAGCCCTTCTTCTTGTGACGATCTCAATGACTTGCTCGATTGAATATGACTCAAGCTCAAAGCCCTCAAACTCAATGTGATCACCATACTTGTCCTTTGGAAGAGCATCAAGAAACCTTCTAAGACCTTGACCCTTAGTGACTATCCAAAGCTTGTTTCATTTATCCTCTTGATGAGGAATCCATCCGAAGAGCAAACTCAACAAGATCTTCATTCGGCTCCATAGAGATGTGATCCAACTCATCACATAGCTTGAGATATCCATCCTCTTGATCCCGAGAAGAAGAACCTTCACCAACACGAGAATGATGATTGAGCTTGAGGTAGAGGTTGAGCTTCAATGTGTTGATCTTCACTTGCATGAGAGATATCCTTGCCTTCTTGATATCCTCCTCAAGAGAGGAGAGAATAGCAACCACCTCATCATAGGGCATGTTCACAAACTCATCCACTCGAGCAAAAGCAAGAATACCAAACCGCGAGAGTGGTAGTGATCGGATAAGCTTCTTCACAACATGCTTGTGCATAATAGATGGATAGCCTCGTGACATGAGTTTCCTAGCAAGAACATACAAGCGAGATGCGAAGTTAGTGATACCTCATTATCATTCAAAACAAGCTCATCATACTCATCACGCACACCATAGTAGGAAATGTCATTAAGCACACAATCATAAGGCTCAATCAAGGTAGAGGCGATGGAAGTGTTAGAAACGTCATCATGAGTGGACTCCATTTCCCACACGCAATCCCGGTCACGACTCAAGGCGGTAAAGCCTCAATAAAGAGCACTTGGCTCTGATACACTTGTAAGGATCGTGTGACCGAGAGGGGGGGTGAATCGGTGCACTCTAGAATCTATTTCCAAAAACTTACACCCAAGCAACTCCTAGCGAGTAGTTCTAGTAGCAAGGTTAAAGCACACTAAGGAGTATCCTTAACCTATATAGTAGTGCATATATAACACAAACACACCACACTAGCAACCTAGCACAAGATAGATAGATAGCGGAAGACTTAAGCTAGGCAAGGCAAGGTGGTAACAAGATAACTAGAGACAAGGCAACCCAAGATACTAGGCACACTAAGTAGAGTCCTAGAGCTATAGATAGGCTATAACAAGTAAGCACACGAGCAAGGCAATCAAGCAAACTAGTGAAGCTAGTAGGTTCCAAGGTAAAACCACAAGCAAGATAAGATCACAACTCAAGTACTACAAGCAATCATATTGAAGTGCGATAAGTAAATGCGAGTAGTAAAGGAGAAGGGATAGAGAATGCTCATGATGTTTTCCCGTGTCTCGGAAGGATGGCGCCTTCCCCTACTCCACGTTGGGTCACTCCCGCCGGAGTCTCGACCCCGTCCCTCCGCTCGATGGCGATCCCTCCTAGAGCACACTTCACCATTCCGAGTGAAGTCGCGGGCACGTCCCGCCGGGCTCGATCCAGGGTACTCTTCCGGAGGTAAGGCTCCGCACGTTGATGCGTGCCAAAGGGCGCTACCACTAGTGATGCTTCTTTCGCACGGGAAGCTCCAAGACCGTGTACAAACTTGTGTCGGCTTCCACACTCTCCTTGGAACCGCTCAACACCGACGCCTAACCGGTCTAGGCCTTGCCATAGACCAAGAGTAACAGCCCTAGATGACTCTCTCAAGCCCACACTAGCCTAGAGATCAAAGGATGCAACTTGCTACTCTCTCAAGCACTAGGATCACTCCAATCTCTCAAGTGCTTCATACTCTTCCTCTTGGCTTCTTGGCAGCACTCCCCTCTTTCCTGGGTCCAAGAGCACCTCAAAGAGGTAAACAACCGACTATATATAGGCCTCCAACCTCAAACTAGCCGTTGTCCAAAAGTGCCCAGTCTGCGTGATGACCGTACAATAGGACCGTACTGTCCGGTCTCCATCTGGACCGTATGTCCGGTCTTCACCAGACCGGCATCCAGGGAGTGCTGCTCTTAATCTCAGACCAGACCGTATGTACGGTCCCTGGACCGTATTGTCCGGTCTCCTTTCTTCATCAGCCAACAGAAACTTCTCCTTCTCTGTTGCTCTCCTGTAAGACCGTATTGTACGGTCTCCACGACCGTATTGTCGGTCAAATGTCCGGTCTCTTATTCTTCCACTTCCAGAAACTTCAGCTTCTCTGTCTGGATCTTCCAATAGAGACAGAGAGTACTGTCCGGTCCCTAGGACCGTACTGTCCGGTCCACTGCCTGGGGTCTCTATTCCACTTCCAGAAACTTAAGCTCTCGTCTGGATTTACTCTGTAGACCGTATTGTACGGTCTCCTTGACCGTACTGTACGGTCTCTTCTGCCTTCGCAGCTTCGATCGTCTTCTTGATCTTCTTCTTCAACACTTGATCTTTTTGGTTCCTTCAACTCTCTTCTGCCACCCTAAGCCCCATGAGAGACTCACCATGCATCCAATGATCTCTATAACTAGTGTGTACTAAGAGAACACCTCGAACCCTCTTGATAGTCGGTTTTTCCTATGGACTCAAGCTAACAATCTAACCAAGCAACACCCGCTTGGATCTAGCATGTCCTTAGCCTTGATCCATGTCTTTCTCCGCGACTCCATCAAGTCCCGTTCTTGTGTAGATGAAGGCAACCAATCATCCTTTTCATTAAGTTTCATGGTGTGTTGGCGTTCACCACCAACGGACGGAGCTTTCTTCATACGTGACCTATAAGATCTCACAAAGAGTGTTAGTCACAATTCATGGTTCTCATCCTATCACCAAAACATTCATACTTGGGTTTTTCCCTAGCTCCAATGGTCATGAAGCTTACAGACGGTCGGCGATGAGCCGCTGCTACGACGGCGAGGCACACCTGCGTCGAGCTTGCTCGTGCGGGCAGACGAGTTTTTTGTTGGCCGAGCTGTGTGGGGCGCGGCACATCGCACACGGTTGAGGCGGTGGTGCGGCTTGCCCGTCGGACCTCGTCAAACTGCGGCTCGGCCACCGTTGACAGCCACATCGGAGAGGCGGCGGCAAGGCACGGCTGCTGCGA
>JAAXCT010000378.1:505000-563827 GCA_012490785.1 Eragrostis nindensis | reverse complement strand
AAGGCCAGGCTTGCTGAAGAACACCACGCGCTGGAACGTAATTAAGGGGGGCGGCTCCGCAGGACCTTGGCAGATGGCGTGTTGACTCGTTGGCACAACCTCGGATGGCGTGGGCAAGGATCCCTGCCGTGGCAATACGGCCAGCGTTGCGCACGCCGGCGAAGGTCTTCCCTAGCCAGGTCCCTGGCAGGTGCGCACACCGAAGAAGGAACATTTGCAATGCAAAGAGAATTGGAAATTCAGGAAAGTTCGGTTGTATTGGAAAGTCGACAATCACGGAAATGTTTCACAATTGATTTCTAGGGGCGCATGCATGGGCGGGTTTTTGGAACGTTTGCTAATTGGGAAAGTATATTGTCGTACCTACCCACCCATGCTTGGAAATCAATTAGCAAAAACATGCTTTGGAAATCAATCAGCGAAAATATGGTTTGAAAAATTTTGCTAATTGATAGCCTTACCATATATATACGGGTGCCATGCATGGATGTGTAAGCCAGCGGGTAGACAATGCATGGTGAAAAAATTATAGGATTAGGACGAGAAGAAAACTAATGTAAATTGTGTGTAAACATTGTAAGACTTAAGTTTTACAGAGTGAGCCTCCCAAGGATGTGTGGTTAGATGGAGGGTGGGCCAGATGACAGGATGCACCAGATTGCAAGGTACACCAGATGGCAGGGTGGAAAACATTTTCCTCCAACTGGTTCTTTATTGGTTTAGAATTACAACTCTGTTGTTTTTTTTTTATCTCAGCAGCGGCTGCTGCCAGGGCTGGGACTTCGGTTAATACGGTTAATTCGGTTCGGTCAATTCGGTGAAAGAAAAGTTCGGTTATCAGAAAATGAGAGCCGAAATTAGTGGAAAAAAATACCTTAACCACCGGTTTCGGTTTCGGTTAATTCGGTGCGGTTTTCGGTTTTCACCGAATCAACCGAAGTTTAGAAGGGAAAATGAAAAACTTGACATCGGAGGGCCATGCCGCGGGCTCGCGACGCGCCGCCATGCACCTGAGGGGAGGGGCGGCGGCGCTCGAGGGGTGGGCGGCGGGGACGGGCGGCGGTGCTCGAGGGGAGGGAGTTGATGTCTGGCCATTTCTCAGTGCTCAGAATGAAGTTGAGAGCCTCCTCATGGGCAAAGACAGCAAAGAGTGTCAAAAGGAGCTTTGCAGCCTCGATGCAGATTCTAACGAGGCGGATGACGAAAAATATCAAGAGACCTGCGAGCATAAACTGATGGATGACCTTCACAGGATTCCATTCTTCGACAAAGGGAAGAGCCTTTCCTTGGCTGACATGGAGTTTGATAGTAGCAAAGCATTGCAGGGCATGAGTTTGGTTGGGGAAGAGCCTGTTGGGCTCTCTGCGCCTATTTACAATGCCATCGATGCTGAAAAGGATTTAAGCTGGTCAGCTATTGAGAGTAGAAATGAGAAGAAAACTGAGGAGTCCATCCTGCACAAAGTGAACCCTGGCTCTGGTTCAGCAAAGGCTGTTGCTTCTGGTGATCAGAGCAAACCTGATGGTTCTGGACTACCACGTCATGCGTGGTGGAAGAAGCAGCTCATATCATTGTACAAGAATGCAAAAGAAAGCACTAAATTCTGGCCTATCGTTGCAGCAGCAGCTGCTTTGGTTGGCATAGCATATTTTGGCCGGCGTTGGCAAAAGGGCAAATTGCAACTTCAGCCAGTCAAATTGCAACCTTCTGGCACCAACCCCAATCTCCGGAACCTCTCTCTCCCTTATCCCTTCCCGTGCTACAGTTCAGAGCCGGCGATTTCAGCGTTCTCCCCGCCCCGGCGCCGATCTCTCGCTTCCCCCTCCTCCCCGGCGGCCTTTTTGGCACCGGAGAGGGCGGGAAGCAAGATCTCGTCGGGGCGGGTTCTTTTAGTAGCTGTAGTGTAGGGTAGGGTAGTAGTTAGGGTTAGGGTTCCGTCGTCTCCCATGGCGGGGGCGGGCGGGGGTGGTTGGGATTCCGGTGGTCTCTCTGGTGGAGGTCGGGGAGAAGTCGGACGTGGTGACGGGGAGGTGGTGAAGACGCTGTGAGGAGTGCGGTGGTCCCGGTCGGCGGCGGCGAGGCGGGGTGGCGGCGTCGTCGGCTTGGATCTCGGTCCTCTCGGACTCTTCCTCGCCCCGTGGTGTTCTGCTCCGACATCGACGGCGAGCCCGTGGAGGTGGGTCTCCTGTATGGGGGGCCTGTACAGGAGCTTTTGGTCGGCGTTCCTTCGTCCTCGCCCTCGGCGGGGCGACGCGGGAGCCGACGGTTCTTTGCGGATGGGTGCGGAGATGCAGCTGCTTCGGATGCGTTGAAGGATGGCCGGCCTCGTCTTCCTCCGGCTTCCGGCGGTACTCCTTACTCCTTCTTGGGGTGCTAAGCTGGGGGATGAACCCCGGACGCATCTTCCCTGGCGGCGTGCTGCTTTTGCTACTCTTTGTGGGAAGTTCTTGCGGTCTTCAATGCCTTCGAGCGATGCTTCACTTCAAGAAGGTTGGTTTGCCTGTCCGTTTCTCCTTCGGCTGCTGGATCCAGTGGCGGCGGAGATCCCCGGCGGGACGAGGATTCCGGTGCGGCGGCGGATGCGTTGGAGGACCCAAGGGCGGTGTTGTGTTTCTCTTGTTTTTCAGGGTCCTCTTTGCAAGTTGTTGGCTGCAGTCTGTATTTCTGTATCCTTTCCGTATGTACGTATGTCTGTACGGGGGTATGTACTTCCTTAACATCTAATACAGATACGTATTATCAAAAAAAAAATTGCAACCTTCTACCAGCAAGGAGGTAATTGCAAAGCACATTTTCTTTTAAGCAAATGGGAGATGTTATGATTAGCAGCATGTCTTTTATCTTCCTCAGGGTTGCAACTAAATGAAGCTAGCCTTGAAGCGTGGAAAGACTTGTTTTATATCCAATTATGCATGCCGTATGTGCTTTCCCTTGTGCTGCTTGGTGTCTGGAAACATACAGTAGCATCTTTTTTTATTTCTTTCAAGGACCATGTAGTTGTAGAACACAACCAATTTGATAGTTTTATCCATAAGTTATACTGGCCAGGAATGAGAATTACGCTGCAACGGAGCCACGTTCTATTTCCTTCATATTGTTCAGTTGCTCTTTTGAGAATCTTTCTAGTTCATTCTATCATTCTAGTACTCTAGATATCAGATTTAATGATGGCTGGTTTCTTAGTAGCGTTGTTTTATCTTTTTTTCTGCAGTAGCTATGCATTTTCTCTGTTTTCCTTCCCAGTTGCTAGTGACGACTCAATGCTAGTAGACATTAAACTTTTGTTTGCATTTACAGAAATTAGTCATGCTGTCGGTCCATTAAGCCGTATGAAGGACATTCTTGTTGCCGGCATCGTACTATATAAGTTGTCATTTCATCCTTTGTATTTGTGGCTAAGCATGTAAACTTTATTCACGCACCTCGTGTTAAAACACAAATAAGCTAGAGCATGTAGTGACATTGTGGCCGTTTGAATCGGTTTTTTTCTTCTTCTGATTTTTACCAGTGCAATAGAAAAGACATTGTTTCTCGATCGATCCCTCGGCTCATCTGAGTGCCTCTTCCTCTGTTTCCTGGTCGTCCTCTCATTCTCTCGTGCGAAGAAAGGAGCAGTCGCCCCAACGTGGTCGCCGGCCCTGGCCGGCGCCGTCCCTCTGCCCGCGCGACAGGCTCCGCGGCCAGGCGCACCAACGGCCGAGGCTGCTCCAGGCCGCGTCCGACAGAAACGCAGACTGCAGAGGCTTCTCTTATAGCACAACCCGGCTTTTTGGTGAAGCGGGGCAACGCGGTCATGCCCGCGGGACCCGGCGCGCGGCGCCGCAAAGCCCCGCGTAAGCTGAGCCGGGGCTCTGGACGGCGTCGCGCGCGCTTGTACCTACGAGGACGAGCTGCACGCGTCCGTGGCGCTGCTCGACGCGTGCGCCACGCGACTAGGGACGCACTCGGCGCCGTGCGTGCGCGCGCGCTTCACGGGCGGGCATGCGGCCGTGGCTTGTTTGCGACGCCCTGCCTACATACAGCTACCTCTCTATCGTCCTCCGTCGTGTCACGCTCTGCTCCCGGCCCTAATCCACCACCAGGTCGGGGCCTCCGCCCTTCGTTCAGCCGTGCATGCATATGCTTTATCATGCGGCTCCCTGGAGCCTTATCTGGACGACCAACGACCGGTCAACGCACCCGATCCGGACCAATCGGACGATTAGTAGGCACCCAGGTGTGGTCGGGGGGGGGGGGGGGGGGGGGGGGGGGGGTGTGTTCAAACAGCAATCGCCCCTTGTCAGTCGTCACTCGTGGTCGCCATGGACAGGAATGAATCGCCGCCCGTGGCTGAATGCTCTGCCTCTTTAGGAAATCGATCCAACATAATGGTATCTAGTTGCTTTATGTGGGTTTGATTTTGTTTTTTCATTACACAGTACAATTCAGACACTTACAACGCACGCACACAAACCTCTATAAACGCATATAGACAAACCCTACTCCTATGAGCATCTTCGAAAACTGAGCTGGCAAATCCTCGAGATTGACGAAGTCACCACTGTCGTCTCACCATCCTAGAAAATTCGCTCCCACGGGAGTCAAAGCCAAGACCTTAGGTGCTAATGAGGCTCTTGTAACCACTAGGCTACAAGCCCTTTCGCTATGGGTTCGATTTTACAAAGCTACTCTTTCTGTTTCACATGGTTTGAAACCTAAAATGTCTATCTAACAAGGAATTAAACATTAGATATTTTCACTCACGCAACAAAGGTCAGTCATAGCCTTTATTGAAAAGAGTAGCTATCATTTTAAAAAGAGGTGTGTGGCATCTGCCAGCACTGTCTATCTCGATGGAAAACAAACCGTTGCTACTAGCTTGGTGAGCGTGTGGGCACGTGCACGTAATCAACTTGACAGACAACCTCGATGATCCAACACTCGACCTAATTGCCACCGCCTACTCTAATTCAGCACCGCCAATATCTACAATGTCGCCATCGCCGCTAGACTTTGCAGATGGCCTTAGCACCACCATCAACTATTTTTTATCTTATTGAAAAGAATAGTCAAATTTATAAAATCGGGGAGGGGGGGGGGGGGGGGGGGGCATATGCCATAAACAAACACGATGCTTCTCGTTGTCATCTCGATTTCGTTACAGATCCCAGAGTGGCCATGGAGCATCGCAAGCTTGTCCTCCTCCTCCTCCTCCTCATCCACCAGCGGATCGTGTTGTCATCATCCAATGTCTATGCCGACGTTGCCTATTTCTCAGAATCGCTTGCTGTTGCGCACACATGCTCTAAGAAAAAGATTGACACAAACGACGACCACCCAACGTCCGAACCGAAGTGGCACTCTAATTTGGCACCACCACCGCCGAAGCCCGTCACTATCGTGCCGTCGTCGTCTTCATCTCCTTCACCGTCAGCATCCATATCACCATTAGCCTCCGCCGTCAATGTTGAGGAGCCACGGTGCCCGTCACGGAAGGTTGAAGATGTTCTTGTGCTTCGTGTCGTCGAGCTTCACTTGTGATGAATACAACAACTTGTAGTGTGCTATTTTTCGATTAGTCGTGACTACTCTATGTAAATATAACAAAATATTTACATAGTTAACAAAGTCTAAGTTATATTAATAGATTTATTGTAAAAGCAACTATCATAATATATAGCTCTTTTTTACTTTAAATATTTCATTTTATAAATATTATCGATCAAATTAATAAAGTATATTAATAGGTTTTTTTAGGTTTCGGCTAGGAAATACAACCGGAATATAGTTCATGTTGCCCAGAAAAGAATATATAATTTAATTGGCATCGACGCAAGTTTTATAGGTGACAGATAAGAGATTACTACTCTCTTCGTTTTTAATTATATGAAACCGTTGATATTTTCGTTAAAATTTGACCAACAATATAGATTTAAATAATTATTTTTCAAATATAAAATAAATATCATTGAATTCATCATTAAAAACACTTTAAAATTAACTTATACACTTAGCTATTTACATAAATATTTATAAATAAGACAAATGATCAAAATAATAATAAAAATTTAACAACGTCATATATTAAAAAATAAAGGGAGTACAATTTATGCAAAGAAAATTACCAATAGTCACATTTGCTGTGGTGGCGGACTGGCGGTGTAACCTCGTGCAAAACCCACTTTTCCGTCGCGAAGGCGTTAAACCCTACCGTTATCGTTAATTCGTCATCTCCCCAACTCCGGCGATGGCGCTCCTACTCCTCTCCCTCCGCCCCCCGCCGTCCCACCGCCTCCCGCTCCGCCGCCTCCTACTTTGCCGCTGTTCCTCTTCGCACGTATCCGCCTCAACCGGTCCTGCCTCCTCGCTCGCCCCGTACCACGAGGCCTTCTCCCGCCGAATGGCTCTGGCTGGCATCCACCCCCACCACCGCATCGGTCCGCCCTTCCCCTCTCCACTCCATAGTTCTAGTCTCGTCTTGGTGAAATTTTGTACTTGCTAACTCTGCTTGGTTGGTTTCCTGGCTGGGTGCTTTCAGCGGTAGGAGTCTCCGGCGGGCCGGACTCCATGGCGCTGTGCGTGCTCGCGGCGGCGTGGAAGGAGGCCGCGCTGGGATTCGCAGTGCGGAAGGTCGGTGAAGAGGTCTCCGTAGCCCCAGGGTTCGTGGATGGGCTCCTGGGCGTCGTCGTCGACCACGGGCTGCGGCCCGAGAGCTCTGAGGAGGCGCAGCTAGTGCGGGACCGCGTGCGTGGCATGGGTAATCTGTTATGAAACCTTGCAGGGTGCTACATCTATTGAATTATTTTTTGATCTTTAATTGAAACTCGTTTAGCTTTAGTAGAACACATTGCAGTTGCGGTGCTGAAGCTGGATTAGTAATCTTAAGTTCTTATGGCGATTACTGGAATTACACTGCTTGTCCTGGGCTGTTCCTGAGGTTATTTGATTTTGTTGTAGGTGTTCAGTGTGAGATTGCTAAATGTGAGTGGCCAGATGGTCGTCCGAAGCAAGGCCATGTTCAAGAGGCAGCTCGCGAAATGAGGTATTTGTCTCCCCCTGTCCTGGTTTTGCTCCTTGTGTTTCCCATGCATTGCCAGTTCTTTTGTCGATTTACTTGCGTACGAAGAACATCTTCAACTTGATCAAGCCTCACGTCCTAAAAAATTCAGGTACGGAAAACTACTGGACATTTGTCTAAAGCAGAGAATAGGAATCCTGCTTATCGCACACCACTCAGATGACCAGGTCTGTTAAGGGGATTTATATTATTCTTGCTTTTTTTGGGTATTGATGGGGAAGTAATCCCCATTTAGGATTGTGGTTAAACAAATAAGATTTAGTTATCATACATACATGTTACCAACAGCAATTGGTCAGATAAATAGACGGTATATTTTGAATGGTCTCTTGAATTTTTATATGCCATACTGGGAATAGTTTTGGTGTGTTAATGAAAACTTCCTATTCTTGATCAGTAGGTGAAAAGTTCCTGTGGTTTGTTTGTTGATGAAAAGTTCGTACTTGGTTGTTCTATTTACACTAGCTTCTGTAACATTCAGATAAGGAGCTAGTGTTAGATATGCTGCTGCAATGTTATTATATTTGCCTTGTCCTTTTATCCCATGTAGTTTTCAGCAAACAAATGGATACCATAAACATGCTGTATGCTTGTATCATGTCACATTTCATTTTGATTGGCCATGTACGTTTTAATGAGTGTTTAGTTTAGGTATTCATTGATGTCTGAATGAGTATGTCTTGTTAATGCAGGCAGAGCTCTTAATTCTCAGACTATCTCGCAACAGTGGGGTTCTAGGGCTTGCTGGTACTGCCTTTGTGTCTCAATTGTTTGCACCTAACTTGAAATATGATGGAGAGAATTTTCGACGGCACAGCATTCTTCTTGTGCGACCCATGCTTGATTTTTCAAAAGACGACATGTATAAGGTAAGACTTAACGTCATAATATTTGGAATTATTAATTCATGCTGCTGGGGAATGCCACATTTAACAAAGAAATCAGTGTAACCTATACTCTCTTTTAGACAGACATTTTATCAGAGCATCGCATTGTTGCACATATTCGACAATTTTTCGGTCATAACAAAAAGTATGTATCCTGTATGTGGAGTTAACCTCGTATCATAATGCATGAGGCCAATTCTGTTGATCATTTTTTAGGAGTAGTACCTCCAGCAATTATTCATGCCAATATCTTTAAGACTGATAATTTTTCTCCTAATATGCTGGTCATTTGCCACAGATATGTCAATTTAGTAATCAATCCTGGGTGGAAGATCCAACAAATAATAGCGTGCTATATGTTAGAAACCGAATTCGGGCATCTTTGAGAAATTTGTTCACTGAAGGTTAGCAGCTATACTTAAGTTGCCTTGTTTGACTCATTTTTTAGTTCTTTTATGTCGTACAATCCGGTGTTCTCTATTTCATTCTGAAATGATATGCAATGGGAGAAGGATGCTTTTATGAGAGTTCTGCTTATAGTTTCTGGACAAATACCTACATATAGTCACTGTTTCATGCTTGATTATTATTTACAACAATTATTGATAGCCAAATTTACATATTTTGGCCGCAAGCATCCCAAAACAAACGTCTTCTTGTGTCTTGGAGGAGCATGTTTAGAGTTAGCCTCTAGAGATCGACAGCTGTACCTGTTAGCCGGCTTGCAGACATAGTCGTTCATGCTTTGTAGGAGGGCATGAATGTACACTCATCTGACAAGCTCTTGTTTATATCAGGAACCTTTCTGTCAGGAGTTCACAAATTGATCAATGCATGCCGGTTGACAAGATCAGGCATTGATAGTATGTGCAGTATGATCACAAATCAGTCTGTGACAATTTTGGAGGTCTAACCTTATGCCTTACTTAGATTTGAAGTCTTCTAGTCCAAGGTGGTTATTGAATTTATTAGGCTGACTCGTTGTCTTTAATTTTGTTTACTTACTGCAGCATGGATGTGCTGTTATTGACCTGGAAAAACTTGATCCAGTAAATGTTGCTGATCTTTGTCTTTCGCAATATTTAGCATATATCTTGCAGGTATATACTAATTTAGGCATATATTTTCTGGCGGTTTTGGTACTATCTTTAAGGAAACATTCATCAGTTGATTCCTCCCCTCTCTATTGCAGTTTGTTTCACAAAGGCACAGGCCAGTTCGTGGTAGATCTGCTCGACTCCTCATGGATTACATACGTAGCATCCCCTGCAAGGTAACTATTCAGTGTTGACCTGCAAACTTCTGAAATTACTGTACCAAAATGATGCTAAGTCATGTATGTTTGGACTCTTTCAGTTGTTTGTCATTATGATGGCCGTCGTAGTTCTTTCAATGTAGTGTTCAATCAGAAAATGCATTTTTCTAGAACTTATGCAACATTTAGTAGGAATGTTTATCTCTCTCTAAGATGTGTATGGTGGAAAGCTAATGACATTAGTCTTTTCTTGAGCTCTCGCAATCATCTTTCATCCACCTTCCAACTTTCTCTATTCAAGTTCAATTATACCTTGCACGTTTTAACTGAAGGACAATCACTATTTGGCTCGTAATCGTTCATCATAAAACTATTTGGCTCGTATGCTGGCACATTATAAATATGCAAGACTTCCCTTCAGTTCCTTTATGGTATGTTCTTATTCAGGAATATCCTTTTCGATTCATTCAATGGTGGTTGAATCCCATGCAGGCTGCCCTTACCGTAGCTGGTTGTCACCTTTCTGCTGCCCCAAGGTCTAAAGGTACAAAAGTACTTGTTTGTTGTTCGGTTGACTGGATGGAGTCATCTTCTGTCGAAATGTCTTACAAGTGTTCCTATGAAGAGCAGCCACCTCCTGTGCCTGAGATTGATCAGATAGTTCTTAAAGCACGCTTACAATCTAATCAGTTTATAAAGAAGTGCTCGAGCACACCTTTTGTCTATTCTAAATCTTCCATAGATGTTCTGAACAAAGCAAAGGATCTTAACATAATAGATGATTTTACGTTTGAAAATCTATGTTACTTGCGAACAGAAGAACATGATAAGTTTATAACGAAAGAACAGAAACATGAAGAACAGGACCGGGAGAGAACAATTTCCCCAGATTGTCATGTTTTGTGCCTTTCTCCTGGTGAAACATGTCACTTCATGAGCAGATTCTTGATTACATGGAAAGCTCCCGAAGATGTTGTGAATGGGTTATGTTTGCATGAGAAGAAGGAATATATTTCGAAGAATTATGCCACGAATAAGGATGGAAGTCTTGTAGTTCGACACATGGTTGACACTGATTGGTTGTTCCTTGCTGAAGTCTCTAACAAACATTCAGTGGAAGAAAACCTGAGTGATTCAAAAGCTTACACTTACAGTAGCAAGTCGGAGGTTAATAATGTGCTTCAGCACTCCAGATATTTGCAGCAGTCTGCACAGAAAGCTCTTCAGATTCTTAAATCAATTCCAGCTGCTGCAAGACTAACACTGCCAGTACTAACAGATTCTCAGGGTGACATAATGTGTATACCGGTAATTATTTCACTTATAATAACCTGTCTTTACTCAAAGTTGTTTTGTACCTAGTAGCTCAATATATTTACTTTTAAGAGATTTTCTCCATTGTTCCTTTCGGCTAACTCATTTAACAATTATGTTTAAGTACTGCATGCCTAGTGAGACAACCTAGTGCTGCAACTTATACACAAAATTACTATGTGCACTTACCTTATACCACACTGTCAATAGGAACTAGTGGCATCCTGAATTTAAGATTCAAGAGGCCTGGTGATAGATATATGATATTTGGGTGATATTACAGAGCTTTTTCCAGAGCTGTCTGATTTTCTTGTATAATATAATGAGAAAGGTGTTTGTGGCTAGGGTTCCATGCTTGCACATTACTAAAAAAGTGATAATTCGACATCTTGCAAAGTTTTCCTGCTCGTTCTGAATAAAAGTTGGCTGTAACTTTTCCTTCATATATGCTTGAGCTAATATTTTCCCTTATCAGAGTATTGGTTTCAGAAGTTGCCCTAGCCTATCCATAGAAGCAGTATTTTGTCCAAGAGTGCCTCTCGGTGGGGGATACAGTTCATACCAATGATTGCTTGAGCTTTGCTTTCGACAAATTAAACATGCTGCACATATTCACTGTTGGGATCTGAGCAGCTGCTGGTATTTACCCTTCGCAAAATCTCTTTGATTATTCATTTTATGGTCATCTTTGTGTCTCTGCTTATAGTCTTTTACCTTAATGTTTTGTCATGTTAACCTATTGCAGGCGCTGAATGATACAAACTCAGTCATATCAAACGTTCAGTTGCTGCATGTCACAGCATTGAAACTTCTGAACACCAGGTTGGAACTGTTAAACATCTTGCTCAAACGGCAGAGGATGGATGCAAATCATAAATTCAATAGTTGCAACTTCTGTAACGAGGTCGAGTAGTTGTTCTGAAGAGAACATTCGCTTTGTTTCCCTGCCTCAGACAAGCTTGGTGAGAATGGGAATATGTACACCAGGGATGGCACTTCAGGCTACCAGATGGATCACGTCAGGCCACCGCATGTTCGTAGGATTCTGCATCATTCAAGGGTTCATCCTACTACGCATACAGGCCAGGTGGATTAATAGTGCTTTGTGCGTCATCCCTGCTTATGGTGATAGCTTCAATGTTCAAGGCTAGCAGGTGACTCGACGATGATCGATGGGTTCATGGTCACTGTCTACCGGATCTGTTACGGATCAGCAATCTGGACACCAATGCTGAATGGGAGAAGAGGCAAATGGGAGAAGAGGCATCAGGTTATATTTTATCCCCCAATGAAATGAAATGCCTTGGTTAGCACTTAGGATCGACTGTGCTACAACTGGAACAAATGATCGTTGTACTACTCTACAAGGCAGTTAGCAAAGCTTGTCCAAGCATGTAGCTTGTTAGGACATTCTTTAGGCAAACCATGGTCTCTGGCCTTGGAACTGTACTACTCTAGCCGAGGTTTATTTCAATTTTTCGGAAGCACATTATTTGAAATACACTGTTGAAACATAATAATCACACGCTCACCTTGTTAAATTCGAAATGTTTGGCACGTTCATAAAGAACAGCTGCTCTGCGCATCCAAATCTTCCCAATTTTTTTTTTGACCGTTGCCAGATCGAAAGCACGAAGTAACGCGGAAAAACACACACAATAGGCCCGTGTCACCACACGACCAAACATCTCCCGCCCGCCAAGCTTATCCTACTCAAGATCCCTTCCCTCCCTCCCCGCCCGCTCCCAACCCGAGTCAGCGGCCGACGCGGACGCCGGCGAGCGGCACGGCCGCCCTCCGCAGCAGCCATGTCCTCCGTCCACTTCTTCCCCGCCACCTCCCAGACCCCATGCCCCACCCGCCTCCTCAAACCCTCCCCAAAGCCAACCCTCCCGGGCCCCGCCTTGTCCACCGCCGCCTTCCACCGCGGCGGCACCTGCAATGCGTGGCGCCGCCCGCACCTACGGCTCAGGAGGCGAGTCCGCTCTCCGGCGGCACCGGAGGACGCGCCGCCGGTGGGCCCCGACGGCGGTGGCGGGGGTGGGAGCCCCAGCGGCGGCGGCGGAGGGGAGGACGAGGAGGAGGAAGGGGAGAAGGAGGAGAGGAAGAACGGGCTGCTGCCGGAGTGGATGAACGTGACGACCGAGGATGCCAAGACGGTGCTGGCTGCGGTGGCCATCTCGCTCGCCTTCCGCTCCTTCGTTGCCGAGCCGCGGTTCATCCCCTCGCTATCCATGTTCCCCACATTTGATGTTGGGGACCGCATCGTCGCCGAAAAGGTGTGCCCCTTCTTGCTCCTTGCAAACCCATTGCTCTTATGCTCAAATGTGTCACACAAGCTTGAAATACACTGTGTCTCGTAAGCTGAGGTTTTTTCCCATTTCTGTTTGTTATTGTTCAATAATGCGAATTTAACAAAACAAAATCAACTTTGTATCGTTAAGTTTGAATCTGATTTATTGCTTATTTGCTTAAGTTATCGTTGTAAGGGGCGGTGGTACATTTTAGTTTGAAAGTTGATAGAAATAGAATAAAAGGTAAGGCTCAAGGTTTCCATTTCAATTCTTTATGAGGGGGACTTATTTTGAGTACTAGGGATGGATAACCTTGGTTGTTCACTTTTCTTGATGCACTCGGTGTGTATCAACACCTGTTTCTGAATATGATGTTTTAATTTGTTCAATTGGTAAGAGCGAATGCCTGCAGCAAAAACAAAATTAAAAAAAAAATTCATTTGTTGTGCTGGTTACACATCTCTTGAATTGAATAACGACCAGAATGTTTTCGAACATTCATCCAGACTTCATAAGCTCGCTTGGGCCCATTTCATTGCAGACTCAACTAACTGATGCTGTATTCTTAAACAAAATTTACAAAATGTTGTATTCTCCTAGAGGTTAAGTTTTAGTTGAACTGACGATAGAGGCTTCCACAATTTCATAAAATTTATGGATCAGTAGAACAGGACTCTCTTGTATACCAGACTACCTATTTTTGTTTACACCATGTCACCATCAGATAAACACCCATGGCTACGCATCGCGAGCTGGCCTTGCATGCAATGACTTGTTTCCTGTGTCCAATCATCCTGCAAGGAGCCATTGGTAACTTAAGCCTTAGTTGACTATAGCGAAGTATGACTGGCCTATTTTGAATGAATTCTTACCAATTTCTATTGGCAAAAAGTAGACAAGTGATATATTTCCTCGATTGAGGCCTTACTGTCAATGACATAATCTTGAATAACATATTTTTTGTTTGTAACTACATATTACCTTGCTTATTCACTTAGGATCTCAGTAAAATTTCATATGTTGGATACATAAGAACATATCATCGCTATACCACAGTACATACTAAACCCTGTTAGCAGTTAAAATTTTGAAGCCATTTAGTTTGGCATACATTTTATGAACCTAATTCAAATGCTCATGCTCTGACTTACTGTATGCTTCTTCGTCAGCTGCGTAAAATTCTATGCATGATCCTCGGATAAGTCATGTGACTGTTACCATGAAGAGGATGTTGTGTGTCTATCATACTGTTAATGCACTTGGAAGATAATTTTGCTTGGCATCATTTAACTTTTCTTTTTCTTGTTTGTAAATTACTTCATTATATATAGTATTTAGTATTTCTTAAGTTGTGTGAGTTGTCTCGTTGATTTGAATCTGCGTGATGGCTTCCCTCAAAAAAAAAAAACCTGTTATAATTCACATGCATACTTTCATAATGTTTAGTTTATTTACATCGTGTCGGGATATGGTTTTTGCAGCGAAGAGCTGTTTTTCACTCCATTCCATAACTGACCTTGTGAATATTTGTCAGGTTACTTACTACTTTAGAAAGCCATGCGTAAATGACATTGTAATTTTCAAAAGCCCGCCAGTGCTGCAGGTACATTCAAGATACATGCATGTCAATTGTTTTTCACGGCACATGTTGGTTTTTTATTCCAAATCTTTGATTATTTTCAGGAGGTAGGGTATACTGATAATGATGTTTTCATCAAAAGAGTAGTTGCCAGGGAGGGAGATGTTGTTGAGGTTTGTTTCAGAACAAATTCTTTTACGTGTGCAGCTATATCCCTTGTGTGTGATAACTCAGTTCTTTCTGTCCATGAATTCCTCTTATGTTTCCCCAGCTGACAGGTTAGCATGTGGCAACATATTCTGAGTGATCCCTGTTTTCTTTTTTTGGGCTAATATATTCTTTTATTGTTTCATCAGTATTATTCATGACCGTACGTTAATCTCAATATCATGTTAGAAAGGACTAAGATCCTGTTTCGATTGATGAGATACTAACACTTAAATAGTGCAATACTATTGGAAAACTAGAGTTTGTGAATACACACACAGATCAGCTTTCCAATCTTATTGCACCTCCAGTTTTCTCTGTGCTCACTAGTTTACAGTTTACACATTCTTGGTCTTGACCTTTTCTGCAAATGTGTTATGATGGAAGTCTACCTCCCCTGTTCCAAACATGATGTTGAATTCAGAACCATGATACCAGGGAAAGTTGTAGTGGCTGGGGCGGTGATAATATTGCAAGTGTTTGTGGTCATGTCAAATTTGAGCTCATTCTCCATGGTTAGTGTCTGACTGTCTGATGCTTAAATGGCAAGAACTCACGAAATGCTATATTAGTGAAAGAGATAGGGGAAAACTATTTTACGAATTCATTCAGGGTCCTACTTGTGCAACTTGTAGTTTTGATGTGTTTATTTTGGAGAAGTTTGTGCTTAATATTGCCCAGTCTCATTGTAGCAGAATAACCTGTCAAAAGAATAGTTTGCTCATGTTTTATTATCTGATGTGTTGCAGGTCCATGAAGGAAAACTTGTTGTGAATGGTGAGGCTAGAAATGAAGAATTCATTCTTGAGCCACCTTCTTATGACATGAACCCAGTGGTATGTTTTTTTCTCAGCAGCTCATAGCATTTTCTATGCTTTTTGTGAGTGATTTATGTATTCAATTCTGAAAGATACACTATTCTTGAACACTTCCTCTGGCACAAAATAGTAATAACATCCAGCAGTGATTTTAAGATGTGAATTTATAGGTTATAACTTATAGAACCCACGAACACTTCATCTGCATTGATAGTAGAAGATATAGCCTTCAAAAAACTTACAGTGTATGCGGTTTGTCAGTGCCTTTTTTAACAGTTTGAACCGATGAGAGATTAGAGTTGCATCTTTCTTGCAGAGCTCTTAAACAATCAATGCATATGCTTGCCGTGAATCGATACATTCTGTATAAACATTTTCTGTTGTTTTATACTTGAAATTTTCCATCATGCTTTATTTTTGTTTCTTATAGGAGTTTTGTTGATTTGTCATGTTTTTACCTTGTTGATGCTATCTTCCCTTGCAGCAAGTTCCTGAAAACTCAGTTTTCGTAATGGGAGATAACCGAAACAACAGTTATGATTCACATGTGTGGTAATATATCAATTTCATTCAATTTTCTGCTTTTATCTGTTCATGTTGCCAAATATTTCATTTGATGGACACAAATGTTCAATCTTTTCAGGGGTCCTCTTCCAGCGAAGAACATATTGGGGAGGTCTATATTTCGGTACTGGCCTCCTGGTCGAATAGGAAGTACGGCCAAAAGTTGCCTTATCCCTGAGACAAAACCTGACTCTATCATTGATGTCAAATTGACAAAGTAGATGTTTATTGGTTAGTTATTTTGGTGTGAATTTCGAGATTCACATGAGCTCCTACTTGTATTCCTTTTTTGTAGAGTCATAGAGGAATACTAGCTGGCAGCTCTTTTAGAAATCAAAGAGTGTTCATTTCGTCCTCCTTGAAATTGAATGATGGCAAAAGGCACAGAAACCATTTTGTCTCAAGGTTTCGTTTGCTTTTGCCTTGTTGTATATTAGGGAGACTTGATTGGAAGATACTCGATCTAATGAAGCTGGAAACATTGATTCGATTACCAAAGAAATCAGTTGTTTCGTTTTTGTATATTGCTCAACACCACCTAGGTTTTTAGCGTGCCGCATCGCTTCAAGAACACGAAATGCGAGTGATGGCGCGGCGGCGCACAGGCTCCACCCCCTGGTTTGATCTCTGCATGCGGCTGTTGTTGAATAGTAACGAATTGATGAGTGTGTTGCTTGGTGGTTTGTAATATTGTTTTATTTGTAGTTGAGTAATTATTTTCCCACCAGCTTGGAAAATGTACACCGTAATGACAAAAGTTTAACTCGCGATTCCTGTCCTGTCTATATATAAGTGAACTTTGATGTGCTATTCCTGTCTATATTTGTGAAGGGTTTGCTACTCTGCTTCTTCGCTCTCTACACGCCCATTTTCTAACTTTCATCAGCTTACTGGGTCCGTAAGTTTGTTTGGCAAGCCAGATAATAAGGTTAACTGAAAGGTAGAACTTAAGAGAATATATGTTATGTAATGCGTGGATTATATTGCGTTTTGTCTTTCGGCCAGTATAAACGACATTACAAGACTTTGGGGACAAGACACTTCCCCTATACATATGGTAGTCTACACGCGACACATATATTTAAACTACCAGATATAGACAGAAATACAAACAGGTTTTTTTTTTCTTTGTGGATGCTCACCATAGCCATGGTGTTTAATGGGTGCCAATTCGTTTAGACATGACACTAAATGAATTAATCCCTGAGATATCTATATGCGCATTTATTCTGAGTGGGCCGGGAGTAAGGTATAATATGAGTTCCATGTGTTCCGCATTCTGACACAGCCGCATCTTATTCTAGACTCAATGTGTTAAGAGGAGATGCTTAATTAGAACTGAATGAACACCCTAGCTAGCTAAGATCCGGAGCCAGCGGTGTGACGTGCAGAATGCGTTCTTAACTAAAGGATGACTAGTAGTACAGCGCGCCGAGCTGAAATAATAATATACTGTACTTGTTTCAGCCAAGACAGGGTGTTAGCAAAGAGATTTAGTTAATACTTCTGGATTAGTCCATAGGCGTGTACTATATATGATGGGTAACGAAGTTGTGATGATGGTGATCCTCACGTTCGTTCCCTCATCCATCCGTCGGAGTCCATAGAGCATATGAGTGCCTCTATAGAAGGCCTTGAAAATACCCGGTGTTTCCCCAGCACCCCTAGCTACATTCCAAAATTGACGGGTTAATGTGAGCTTGCATATACGCATCCACAATTACTCGATTCATTTTCTTTTCAGCATGGTGCGCTCAAGGCAGGGTGGTCGTCCGCTCGCTGGCGCGGCAACTCTGGTGGTCGCCCTGTGCGTCGCTTTGGCCACCACTAATTCGCCGCCCGGCCTCCCCCGTTTCCTCCCCCGAGCGTGGACCAAAGCCCTTTTTATTTCCAGCCGCTCGACGACATGCCCTGGGCCTGGCTCGCCCGGCCGCCCCCGCCGCCTGCTGCCCTGTCGCCTTCCCTCATGGCTCGTATAGAAGCAGATTTGGAGCCGCCACTGGTCATCAACTACACCAATGGCAATGGCGGTAAGAAAACATCTACCGCAGCGTGTGTGGCGGTTGATCGGGTCTACAAAGAAAAATGCATGAACCTCTTCACTAATGGGACCAGCACTTACGAGGTTGTTCCGCTGCCTTCTAATGGGTCCCCTAAGGGAGCAGAGTGCCCTACGCTTCGTGGGCCGACTTACCGCTGCACCGAAATTGTGCATCCTAATCCGGTTACTAAGGACTGCTGCGACGAGTACGTCATAAGGCAGAGCTGCCGCTGTGCTATGAGGAAGGAGGTATTGGCCCGCCCGGACGCTGCCCGTCTCAAGCTCCCGGCCTGCTTCAAGAACATGAAATGCGAGTGATCGATGCCGCTCCATCCAAACGCTTAGGGCACGTGTGCGCGAGCGTCTCCAGTCTTGACACCCGCGGCGCCTAGGGCACGTGTGCGCTACTGGTTGTAGACCCGGCACACGGACCTCCTGCGTGATGATCCAGTCGGTTGTCATCGTATAACCTGTGCGTATACAAAGTACTACCAATCATTTGCCCAGTGGTGTCAAGAGCTACTTAACTCATGACTACCATCCGCTTTTTGCCATGCCACTGGTTTGCTTGCGATTGCGCCGATCCCAACCAAAATGCACTTCCGTGTCTGCGCTTGAGTGTACGTACATCCAAGCCCGTCCCTTTTTGCGCATCGGCACGCTTCACCCCCACCTTCCTCGCGCGTCGCACGCACGCTGCCGTCGTGTTACGTGACACAAGGCCACTACCGCCTCATTCGATCGACCCCCCTGCCTTCCTTGGGCGACACAGCGGAACCCCTGGGGCGCCGAAACGCCTCTGTCCCCCGTACACGCGCGCACTGCTACCTCTGACATAAAGAAGCGGCGAATGGAGCAAGACACAGCGCGTGCGTTTGGCTTGAGATGGCACGAGTGAAGATCCGTAAATATTTCGACATTCCTCGAGCTTTGTTAAACACGGCGACGTGTTCATAATTTAAACCCAACAAGAGCCATTCGGGCGCAGATTCCGTTCCAAAACCAGCTCGGCGACCCGGTTACAGACCGAAATAACTCCCTCACCATCGGATCATCATGCCACCTTTCCGTGCTTGGGCACGCCTCGCGACGTCGCGCTGATCCTCGGCTCGATGGGGGCGCCGCGCGCGGCCGCGAGCAAAGCCGTGCCCCCTCTCCTCGGCGCTTCGTCAACGAGCACGCACGCGGCGACGCCGGCTGCGCCGTGCGCGCATGCGACCCGGCGAGCAAAATACGTACTACGGCGGGTGGATAACATTACGTGCGCATGCGCCCAGACCGTGTCAGCGGCTACGCGTCTCACTCCTGATCCTGCTCCTACACCCGCACGTCACGCGGGCGCATGTGCGTGCGATGCCCAGATGGCCGGCCGGTCGTTGCTGGCTGGACCCTACTGGCTTGCTGCGCCCAGTCGGCACAGCCAAACCTTTTTCCGCCAGGTCGTACTACACGTACGCACCAGTCGCATTGCTTGCTCTGTGTATATATACCGTACGTGCGCCTGCCTCGGCGCTCGTATCCATCACACCGCATCATTCGAATTAACCATCTCCATCATAACCATAACTACGAAAGCCTCAAGGATCTTCAGCGAGCTGGGTCGTCGTTCATGGCTGCAACTTATTACGCCCGCGCGGCGGCGGTGCTGCTCGCGCTCGGCTGCGTGCTGGCGACAGCCTCCGCCCAGGAGTGGCTGCGGGCGCACGCCACGTTCTACGGCGGCGCCGACGCCTCCGGTACCATGGGCGGCGCGTGCGGGTACGGCAACCTGTACGCGCAGGGCTACGGCACGCGGACGGCGGCGCTGAGCACGGCGCTGTTCGGCAACGGCGCCGCGTGCGGGCAGTGCTACAAGCTGGTGTGCGACCGCAAGACGGACCGCACGTGGTGCAAGCCGGGCGTCTCTGTCACCGTCACGGCCACCAACTTCTGCCCGCCCAACTGGGACCTCCCCAGCGACCGCGGCGGCTGGTGCAACCCGCCGCGCCCGCACTTCGACATGGCGCAGCCGGCCTGGGAGAAGATCGGCGTCTACCGTGGCGGCATCATCCCCGTCATCTACAAGCGCGTCCCCTGCGTGAAGCGCGGCGGCGTGCGGTTCGCCATCAACGGACACGACTACTTCAACCTCGTGCTCGTCACCAACGTCGCCGGGCCGGGCTCGATCAAGGCCATGGACGTGAAAGGGTCCGTGTCCGGGAGCTGGTGGATGCCCATGGCGAGGAACTCGAGTGCCAACTACCTCAACGGCCAGGGGCTCTCGTTCAGAGTCACCGTCACCGACGGCCAGACGCTCGTCTTCGCAAGCCTCGTGCCGCCCACCTGGAGGTTCGGCCAGTCCTTCGCCAGCAACCTGCAGTTCCATCTCTGATCGATCGGTGTTTTCATGCATGGCTCCGTAACAAACAGTTCAGAATTGTTTGTTTGATGTCTCCATTTGGTTAATTACGACTTTTTCCCTTTAATTTTGTGAAGAACTGATCGATTTGGGGGTGGCACTTGTTTTGGGGTTGATCGATGCATGCAGTTACGTACGATGCATTTCTGTAGGAACTTGATCAAAAGTTACTAAAAGAGATATTTGTATGTTGCGCTCTTGTACATAAAGTGACTGTCGGTTTCTTTCTTTCTTAGCTTGAATTGTAAGCACAGTGTTGACTCTGCTACGCCGTGAAGAAGCGCTGGTTTCCTTCTTAGCCTTGAATTGTAAGTACAGTGTTGACTCTGCTATATACGCCGTGAAGATTGGAAGCAACTGAGAGCTTTACGTACGTAGTGCAACTAAACGATTGGAAGCAACGTGCACGTACCACTTCTTCGTCTCCTTTGACCTGCTGGGCGCGAGTTTCAGCTAAGCCATATGAGTGAACACGGGCTCGTTCAGCTCCCCCGGCGCGCCGTGCCTACGTGCTCGAGCTGGGGACTGAGCTCAAGGCTGGGCATTCGGTTGGGCCACGCTGAGCAGTTCGAACACGATTATTTGTTCATGTGCGTACCACTCACTCACCCCAACCACACACACCAACGCACACGACCAGTACTACACCTATATGCAGTCCTAAAATCACGTCCTTCGAGAATGCACCAGTTCCGAGACGCGACGACGAGCGTTGCATTTCCTTTGTGGCTCCACGCGTTGAGAGTACCTGAAATGAAATTTATTATTTGGAGCAAGCTCCGGTGCGAAATCCATCGCCCAGCTGGGCTCGAACGTGGGCGGCAGGCGCTCCATCGAGAGATACTACCACCAAGCTACACGCTCGTTCACAAGCAGTTCGAATTTAGTGTAGTCGATGGGAACTAAAGGTCAGGACAGATGGCTCAGGGCCAGGCCTGTGATGAGAAAGGTAGGCTCTACTCGTGATCGGTTGGTACGCAGAACACTGGATCGGGCTAACATTGGAGTTTCAGTGAAGTCCAAGAGTAAATGGAGATCAGACAAATAAAAGACATTCCATTATCTACTAGGAAAAATAAACATCAAGCTGCAAGAAAGGGCCATGCAAATTGCTGACATTTTATCTATTGAGTAGTACACAAATTAATTGTTGAATTTTGGTTATTTGAGCCACACATTTTTTTTCAATAAAGAGGCGGTATTTTCATTGTGTTATATTAGTGTGAAAAATGATTAGTGTCATATTATCAACATGAAATTTATGGGTTCCGCGGTACTAACTTCATTTTCATTCTTCATATATACATTTGGATGTTTCATCGATGAATAAAGGGGCTGGATAATCCATCCATGAACCCATGACACAATTTTAGTATATGTTTAATAAAATAAAATTAGACGATGATTTAAAGCCACTCTTAGCCAACGTCTTCATTTGATACTGAGGAACCATGTTGAGATGTGCCATGGTTCATAATGTGATGAGTAATTGACAACGAACGAGTTTGAGTTGAACTTGAGGTTCGGGTTTGAATTGCGGGATTTTGAGGTTTGCATGAGCATGTATATTGATTATGTTTATGGCTAACCGGAGTTGGTGAAGGTGATGGGAAGTATGGAGGAGATGGAGAAATGTGTTTGCTTGTCTAATGATGTGTAGGTCAATGGAGTCAACTTGATGGTCAACGGCGAGAGGATCGGGAGGAACAAGCGGGAGGCTTGGGTCCGGGCGATCGAGAGGCCGGGTGAGGTCAAGGGTGATCCACACCGTACACGTGGCGGACAAGAAGCACGGAGGGTTTCGCGGTTTGGCCTCAAAACCGTGGAGGTGATGAAGACGGCGGGTTGACCAAGTCAAGAGACGAACGGGAGGCCGAGTCAAGTGAAGGGTCCCGACGGGCTGGGACGAGAAGACTTGACGACAAGGTTCGCGGGACGAGGTGACACGCGTCGACATCGAGGTGGTTTCCCGGTTTATGCCTCAAAACCGGCGGGCGGACGGTTTCCCGGTTTGGGCCTCAAAACCGGCGGCGGCGCATGGTGGTGTACGTGGCACCATCGTGAAGGTTGCGTCGAGGCGAAGCGAAGTCGTGAAGGGCCCGATGGCGTTCGGGCGAAGGAAAAAGAGTTGGACGATTTTGCCCCTAGTGGTAGGTGGGAGTATGTAATACCTTAGGGGTATGTTGGGAAAGAGAAAATACCCATATAGGGAGGTGGAGTTGGCTGGCCACCTTGAGCCTTGAGGGACCAAGTCATTTGCATCTAGGGATAGGACTAGCTAGGGGAGAGCTAGAGAGAGATGAGAGGAGAGGGAACAAGGTGAGAGCTTGTATCTTCAACTTTCAACAAGAGAGGGAGGAAGAGGGCGGCGCCCTAGCTTTGTATCTATGGATTTCGTGATTGAATCAATGGAATGAAGTTTGTTTGAATCAATCTCGTGCTCTTGTTCTTCCTCCCCATCTAATTCCCGAATTTGTCTTTTTCCTCATTTTCGGAGCTATTTCGGGTGATTTTTCGATCTCCTTTTTGGCTGCGATTTGGGATGGTTTTCTTGGATGGATTCGGTGCTAGGATGTGTGGGAACATGCCTTGAGTGATCTCGTTCAAGATCTCCCCACGAGCACCTCGAATTTGTGGATTTCGTCCAAGTTTGACCAAACCCTTGTTCTTGCACGTGATGTGAAATTCGAGGGGATTTGGTTGGGTCTTTGGTATGGATCCACTTGGACGAGGTTCCCAATCTTGTCACGCACCTAGGGTTCAATTTTGGTGATTTTTGGAGGTCGTTTGATTGGATTTCGGTTTTTGGAGCACCCGGCCGCGCGTTCGTGTTCTTGCTGTTCATCGCCTACCGGAGTATCCGACCGAGTACTGGAGTATCCGGACCTGGTACCCGACCGGACTATCCGACACATTACCAGAGTATCCGGACCTGATACCTTTCGGAGTATCCGGCACCCTACCGGAGTATCCGGACCTGGTATCCGACCGGAGTATCCGACACCTCACCGGAGTATCCGACAGGTTACCGGACTATCCGGTGGAAGGTCTCGGTTGGATTTTCATCGGTTCATCTCGTGGAGCGTGTGTTCGTTTGTTTTGCTTCCGCAAGTGTTCCTACATCATTCTTGATCATTCCTAGGGTCTGCACAACACTCCTCATGTGTGTGTGTGATCTTGGTGATCAATCTTGAGGCGGGTCGGGACATAGGCCGAATTCTTTGCAAGAATTTTTATCGGCTCCCATTCACCCCCCCTCTGGTCGTCTTCTCGGTCCTTCAATTGGTATCAGAGCCGGTTTGATCACGTGTTGAGCTTAACCGGCTTTGTGATCCGAAGGCGACATAGAGAAAGGTGCGATCAAGCTCTTGGTCTTCGATGGGGAAGATTTTCCCTATTGGAAGTCTCGCACTCAAGCTTATCTCATGAGTCAAGGCATTGGGATATGGACCATTGTGCAAACCGACTACGAGATTCAGGAGAACATGGAGACGGCGCAGCAAGGTGCGATCGCTCAATTCGATAACAATTCTAAAGCTGTTAACATCTTGCTTTCCGCCATCGGTAGAAAGGAGTACGATCGCATTGCTCACCTTAAGACTGCTCATGCCATATGGGAGACGCTTTGCTCCTATCATGAAGGCACTAACCAAGTTAAGACCATGCGTACAGATTCGTACAACAGGCAGTAACAGACCTTTGCACAGCTGCCTGGCGAGTCACTAGATGCTACGTTTGCTAGATTCGAGTCCATAGTGTGTCATCTCAGAGCTTGTGGTAATCTTGTTTACACTGACAATGAGCGTGCTAAGCAATTGTTTTACTCACTAGATGAGAACACTTGGGGTGTGAAGATCTCCGCACTGGAGGAATCCCCCGACTTTGGCACACTCACCTGCGAGCAGCTCTATAGCAAGCTCAAGTCTCACGAGCTCTCTAGGAAGTCACGTCCGAACCACAATGCATCCACTAGTATGGTCTTGATGACTGACTCTCATGGTAATGCATCTTATGGGACTAACCCCTCTCACAAATCTACTTTGGAGTTTGCTCTTTCTTCTTTGGTTGCAGCTTCAGATGAACAGGTGAAGTCCCTTCCGGAGGAGGATCTTGCCTTGCTGATCAGGAAGTTCAAGCGCTCCTTCAACAACAGAAGAGATAGGAGAGGTGGTGATCCCCGTGGCTGCTACGAGTGCGGCGATCCTCGTCACTTCATTGCCGACTGCCCCAAGCGGAAGAAGAAGTTCAACTACACCGACCGCCAAAAAGAAGAACCCAAGAAGAAGAACAACTTCTCCAAGAAGGGCAAGAACACCAAGAAGAAGATGGCGAAGGTGTTCGCAAGGGCACTTATGGCTTCCCTCAGCGACGTCGACTACTCTACGGGCGATGACATCTCAAGCGCTGAGGAGGAGACGGAGAAGCCGGAGAAGCTAAAGGACAAGAAGAAGACTTCCGACTTCACCGGGCTCTGCTTCATGGCAAAAGATGGTCCCTACTCCGATTCCGACGCCGAGACAAGCAAGGTATCACAAACTCGTGAGGAGCTCATCTTTCGAAATGAATACTTGCGTAATGCCTTGTTTGAGCAAGATAAGAAGTTAGTTGAGGCTGTGCGCAAGAATCGTAAGCTAAAGTCCGAGCTTGAAAGTACCAATGTTGATCTTGCTTTTCTCAAGTCTTGTGTTGATGAGGATAGGGTGGTAGAGTGTGAGTCTTGTGATGTTGTCATGAATGATCTGGTCTCTTTGAAAGATGTGCATGCTCAAGTTGCCGGTCAACTTGAGAGTGCTTTGAAAGAGCTAGAGGAGCTCAAGGCTCGACCTCTACTCTTGGGTGCTTGTAAGACTTGCCCTAAGCTCACACGTGACTTGGATAGTCAATTGTCCAAAGTCAAAGAGCTAGAGGCAAAATTGCTATGTGGTCCTCGTGGAACACCACCACCGTGTGCTGTGTGTGCCTCTTTGAAGAGTGATCTTGTCACCACCAAAAACGAGAACCTAAAGCTATCCCAAGAAGTCGAATACCTCACCACTCGCCTCACAAGAACCAAAGAGAGTGAGAAGAGAATTACGAGTGACTTGCTGAGGGTTAAGGAAGGTTCAACTCAAGGATACAACTTGGGTTTTGGTTATGAGAGGTGTGAGAAGGAGAGTGACAATGTGGGTAAGTTTGTACCAAGCTCCAACCTCCAAGATGAGAGTGAGAAACTTAAACCCACCGACACCTACTACCCATCAAACCCAAAGCCATCCTTTAACCCAAGAGAGGTCAAGAAACAAAAGCAACAATCCAAACCACCTACACAACCGAAGCCAAAACCCAGGAATGTGTTTACTTGCATGTTTTGTGGTAGAGATGGTCATTTGGATGAGTTTTGCTTTAGAAGGAAGAGAATTGAAAGGAGGCAAGCTGAGTTGGCTAGGAATGCAGTCTATCATTCCTATGTTGACTATCCGCCTCACACTCCTTCTCGTACTTACAGTGGACTTGGTCATCGCTCATATGACTCTGGTTCACGAAACAGAGGACTTGAGTCACGACGCTTTGATGGCCCACGTTTTCCCTTTCGTGGTGTCCATCCCCAGCGTGGATATGGTCATTCCTCATATGACTTGTATCCTCGTGACATGAGGAGTGAGTTTGGACGCTTTGACGGTCCACGTCGTCCCTATCGTGGTACTCGTCCCATACGTTCCAATGATCAAGTGCATAGAACTGTTTTTACTTCTGCAGGTCGTGTGGTTAGGTGCTGGATTCCTAAAGCTTATCTCTCTAACCCCAGCACTGAGCCCTCGATCTTTTCTTCACGTTCTATGTAGGTAGCTGATGGAGGCCTGGAGGACAAGTGGTTGATGGACTCCGGTTGTTCGCGCCATATGACCGGTGATACAAGATGGTTCTCCAGTCTCACCCCCGTGAAGCAAATTGACTATGTGACATTCGGGGACAACAAAAAGGGTAGAGTAAAAGCAATTGGCGCTGTCAAGGTAAATGACTTCTTCACTCTCAAGGAAGTAGCCTTAGTAGAACATCTCAAGTACAATCTGCTTTCTGTTTCTCAGTTGTTGGATGATGGCAATGAAGTGATCTTTAAGAGGAATGCATCTCGTGTTGTTGATTCGACTGGTGCTTTGGTTTGCAATATTTCTCGAATTGACAGAGTTTTTCGTGCTGATTTTGCTTCTTCTTCTGGTTCTCACAAGTGTTTGTTTGCTCAACCCTCTTCTGAGCTTTGGACATGGCATAGGAGACTAGGTCACATGAGCTTTGACTTGTTGTGTCGCTTAAGTGGCCTAGGTCTTATCCGAGAATTGCCTAAGCTCAAATTTGAGAAAAATCTTGTTTGTGCACCTTGTCGTGATGGCAAAATGGTTGCCGCTTCTCATCCACCAATCAATTTGGTGATGACTGAGCAGCCCGGACAATTGCTTCATATGGACACTGTTGGTCCTGCTCGGGTTCGTTCAGCTGGTGGGAAGTGGTATGTTGTTGTCGTTGACGATTTTTCTCGCTACTCTTGGGTCTTCTTTCTTGAGAGCAAGGATGAAGTGTTTCATCACTTTCGGAGCTTGGCTTTGAGGTTGTTCAAGGAACTCCCTGGTGCATTACGCGCTATCCGCAGTGATAATGGCACCGAGTTCAAGAACTCCTCGTTCAGTGCTTTCTGTCTTGAGAATGGTCTTGAGCACCAATTCTCTGCACCTCGTGTTCCTCAGTAAAATGGCATAGTTGAAAGAAAGAACAGAACCCTTGTTGAGATGGTCCGGACGATGCTTGATGAGCATAGGACTCCGAGGCGGTTCTGGGCTGAAGCCATTAGCACCGCTTGCTATGTTTCTAATCGGGTTTTCTTGCGCTCAATTCTTAATGTGACTTCTTATGAGCTACGTTTTGGGAGGAAGCCAAGTGTTTCTCATTTGCGTGCTTTTGGTTGCAAGTGCTTTATTCTCAAGCGTGGCATTTGGATAAGTTTGAGTCAAGATCTTCCGATGGCATTTTTCTTGGTTACACCCCACATGGTCATGCTTATAGGGTTTTGAACTTGAAAACTAACACCATCGTGGAGTCCTGCGATGTAACCTTTGATGAATCTATGCCTTGTACAAGTGGTGTTGTTGAGTGTGCAGGTGACAGGGAAATGGAAGAGAGCATCTTTTAGACGGTGATCTACCGGCTCCAGGTGAAGCTGAGGATGAACCACTACTTCCTACTACTTCGCCTGCTCCTGAGCCGGTCCCTGCTTCCACAGTTCAAGCAGAGGGTCCCGTAGCATCTACATCCTCTTCAGCGGCCGTCGATCCAGCTCCAGCCGTTGTCGAGCAAGCCCCAGCTGTTGTTGAGGGGGAGGTACGCTCCGAGAGAGAGGCATCTCGACACATCCAAAGTCGACATCCTCCCCACCAAATGATCGGTAATCTAAATGAAAGGATAACAAGGTCGAGGTCTGCTCATCTCGCATGCTTTACAAATTCTGCATTTGTTGCCTCCTTTGAACCTCGAGATGTTGGACACGCTCTTTCTGATTCCGATTGGGTCAATGCTATGCATGAGGAGCTAGAAAACTTTGAGAGAAACAAAGTCTGGACCCTTGTTGAGCCTCCACCCAATGTGAATGTGATAGGAACCAAGTGGGTGTTCAAGAACAAACAGGGTGAGGATGGTCTAGTTGTGAGAAACAAAGTTAGGCTTGTGGCTCAGGGGTTTAGCCAGGTTGAGGGCTTAGACTTTGGGGAAACCTTTGCTCCTGTAGCGCGTCTAGAAGCCATTAGAATCCTGCTAGCCTTTGCCGCGTCTAAGGGCTTTTCAAGCTTTACCAAATGGATGTCAAAAGCGCTTTCCTAAACGGCTACATAGAGGAAGAGGTTTATGTCAGGCAACCCCCAGGCTTTGAAAATCCCAAGTACCCAAACCGAGTGTACAAGCTTCAGAAGGCTTTGTACGGGCTAAAGCAAGCACCTAGGGCATGGTATGCTAGGTGTTGGCAGTCCTAAAGCCTAACAGAAATTAATCCGCAAGCGTACGGATACCGGTGTAGCTTTCACCACAAGGAGTATTCCTAAGGTATCGAATCCACAGGGAACGTATAGTGTACTAAAGCCTAAACACTAGAGGTATTGATCCGTAAAGGCGGCACACAGGAGCGGAGTTTGCAGCAGTAGATAGAAGGGTCTTCTGGCCAGGCAATCTAATGATAAAAAGCTATGTAGCTGGGCAATTTGGTAAGGGCCTTACTCTATTATTCGTTTCGGGGCACACGCATGCCAGAACAGCAACCCGAAAATTAGGTTCAACTGTCAAGGGGAACTACGTGCTATTGACCTCCCTACTAAAAACAATAACCCGGACGTGGTGGATTACAGAGACCGGTATGCCTGTCACACATACTCGCGGCTACCATCCTCCGTGGGGTTACGAGCAAATCAGGGATAACTCCAGGTCTAAACACCACGTTTACACCTATCGTCACTGCTAGCGATCGCGAAATAAGCTAGCCTATGCAATAAATAAATAAATACTCATTGCATACCTGAAACCTACAAATAAATAAAGCAGAATACCTTACTTTATTGCCCGACCAATAATCTTCTTACATGTTGCCTGGCCTGGAAGACTAAGACGACTACTCCCAGGCGAGGAGCATACCGGAGGCGACGAAGAAGTAGAGTCCCGACATGCCGGGGGCCTCTAGCTCTCCTTCCCTCTCACTCACTCACTCCTAGCAACACTATCCTACTACCAAAAGACTAAAATGAAGTATAAAAAATGAGGTGTGTCCTGCTTCTGGAGCCGGAGGGTGTTATTTATAGCTTGCTGGAGTCGGTGGGCATCATCTGGCCGAAGCTGGGGCGTCGGTGGAACAAAGGTCGGCCGGCCGGCCTATCAGGGTGGCCGGCCGGCCACCGATGTGGTCGGTTCGCCACCGCCTCTTCTCTGGACGGCTCTGATGGACTCCTGAGGGCGGTAAGAAGGTCGGTTTCTTCATGGGGTCGGCAGAAGTGGAGTGGCCTTCAAGTTTAGGCCCAAAAGCCCATGTTCTAGAATGTCGGTTGTTTGATATTGGGCTGGGCCTTACATTTCACGTGGGAAAGCTGTAGAAGGCCTCTGGGGAGGAGCTAGACCTCGGTGGGAACCTGAGCTGGCCGGCCGGCCTGTGATTGGGCCGGCCGGTGGGCTTTGTCCCCCGTTTCCTGTGAATTTCGTCCATATTGCTCCCTACATTCAAATACTCCAACAAAACTTGTGGAGAGCCATTAATATAAAAGAATGTTCATTTTATCCTTGTATGATGGCTTTTATTGAATGGTGTTGGCGGTAAAATATTCGTTATAAGCAGCGCCAACAACCCCCCCAGACTTAGATCTTTGCTCGTCCCGAGCAAAAAGATTGAACCAAAGAAAAAGACATCATCAAGGTGATATGATAAAATTATCTCAACAATTTCTTCAAGCTCACTATGTGGAAGTGGCTAAAGCTCATTGTCTTGAGAAGTTGAAAGGTTGAACAGCGAAAATCAAAGACCCTTTTCAAACCAAAAGATCCCTCGGATTTCAAAACTTCCCCTTTCTTCTCATCGTGTCACAAAAATTCTCAAAGTCTGAGTCACTCAGAGTCGTGGAAAAACCTGTCTTCACTCAAAAGATGCTTTCCTTATTTTCTGATATGGCTTATATCTGGAGTTTGGTAAGGAGAGCATAATCTTTTGCAGATATTGTAAAATTAAGGGGAAATTCTAGAAAGAGCAATGCACATCCTCATAGTTCAGTCAATAGGAAAATGATGCTTTTGGAGATGACTCATACTTTGGCAGAAAAGATTGTGTCTTATGCACTCTGCCCAGAATGGGTATGGCAATCCTTCTTGCATCCCTCTTTTTTTTTTTTAAATGGGGAACTTTTATCTCTCTCTCTTCTTTTTTTTTTTGAGAGAGAGGTTCCCAGGATACATAAGGCAAGAAGGAGCCTCTTGGTGGGGGCAGATAGCAATAAGGCAGAATTTTCTTTTGATCACAGATTGATATCTGCCATCAGGTGGATGAGTCACTCTCATATGTAAATGATGTATGACTGACATTTGAGGAGTGCATGCAACTTTAGAGAATTAAACCTCAATTGAACTCACCACAAAAAGATTAGCTTTTGAGGAGTTATAAAATCTATCTTTGTTTGGCTCTAATAGGTATTTTCAGAGAATTTGTGACAGTCAGATTGAAAGGCAAAGTAAGATTTCCGAGAAAATCATGGAAAGATAGGAGTCAATATTTAAGCATATATCAAACCTCACAACAAAATAGACAAGAGCGTCCTTAATAAAATTTTGTGAGCAAGAAAAATTGTGAAATAAAATTATCATACAACCGATGATGTTACAAAGAATTTCATCTTTTTTTTATTTAGTTTTATCTTCGTAAAGTCTTTTTATTTTATTAGCGAACAGGTGAAACAGACAGAGGGGATAGAATGGAACAAGTCAGAAAAATTTGAACCTATTCGGGGTCTGAGCCAGGCCGGCCGGCCGGGCCTGTGGGCCGGCCAGCGGGACCTGTGCCCCGTTCCGCCTCTGTTTCGTTGTGGCAGTGTACCATCACCTGTACAAGATTTTTATCCTGCGCGCTCAGAGAAATTGTGAGTGTACAGAGGTTGGTTTATGTGGGTAACCACATAAACCAACAAGCAATTAAATAAACACTCATTTCATTAAACACTAAGAGGCAAATTTTATTTTATTCAGAGGAGCATTGGGCGCTTTTACATTAGGAAATAAATTAAGCAAACCTAATTTAATTCAAAGCAAACCTAAACGAATTTGAAGCGAAATTAAATAAAAAAAAAACAAACTAAGAAGCGCCGATCTCTAATCCTAATGCTCCTATGGTGAGGGGGCCTCGAAGTGCTCGCTGAACCCTGTGAGCTTGTAGAGCCTCTTCATCTTGGCCATGCTCCCCTTACGGACAAGATTGATCTTGTCCTTGTTGTCCTCCAGATCCATGTGTACCTCACCCTGGTGGTCCTCCACCTTAGCGAGGCGCGCCTCCATCCTTTGGAGCGCGATCTGCAGCTCCTTGATGGGGTCATGGGCGCCATCGCTGAACTCCATCTGGCCGGGAGGACCGGTGATCGGCGGCGGCGAACGGCGACGCAGCTTCTGCGAGGGTGATGAGTCATTCGACTCAGCCTTCAAGATGAGCCCCTTGGGCGCCTTGTAGTACATCACCTTCTCGCTCCACTTCTTGCCCCTAGCACCCAGATAGGTGAAGGGGGGAGCGTTCTCATAGGCACCGTTAGATGTCCTATGGGAAGACTCATCCTTGGACTGGCTGGCGTCCGTGGGCTCATCGGGATCCTCCTCGGATTGCTCCACCACGGGGTACACCGGCGCGATCTCCACCCTTGGAGTGGGAGTCGGGAGCGCTGGAGATTTCCCCGTCTTGAGGGACAGCTCGCCGACCACAGGATGTGTGACGCCGCCGCGGTACTGCTTCTTCCCGACTCCACCAGAGGGGGACAGGAATCTCCCTGAGTTGGGGCTCGCGCTCGCCCTGGACGGGCTCCTGCCGCGCCTCGGGCTGGCCGGCCGGCCAGGATGGTAGGCCGGCCGGCCTGTGTTAGCCTCGGCTGCGAGCAGGTCGGCCTCCAGCTCGGCCCCCCAGGTGTCCACGAAGTCGAGGTACCTCGCCGCGCTGGATCCCTCGCCGTTGTTGACCGGAAATTGGTCGAGATAGGCGGATCGATGCTTCCGAGCGGCGGTGCTGGAGACTCTTGAATTGGGGGCATTGGAATTGGTGGGAGACATGGTGGAGAAGCTCTGGTAGGGTGCCTTCTCAGCCATGGCCGAAACTTTTGAGATGGAGGAGTGGAGAAAAAATGAATTTTCAATGTGTTTAAGAAGGTGAAAAAAAATCCACTCCAGGCGAGATAGGCTCCGAATCGCAGGGTAGGGTTTGGTATTCTGTTTGGTTTGATCAGGGGCGCCGCCACAAAAAGTTTCGAAAAATTTTGAAATTGTGATCGGCCGGCCGGCCCGGTGCCTGGCCGGCCGGCCAGCTTTTCCCCCGAAAACCAAAAGTTTTATTTTTATTTAAACATAAAGAAAAAGAAAATAAGAAAAAGGGAAAAACATGGCTCGGTTAAGGTCGGGGCTAGACCGTAGATGGTGATTCTCACGTGAACTCGATGACATCTACTTCCTCGAGTTCCGGCATGGAGGGTTCTAAAAAGATTTTTAAGCGCTGGCCATTTACCTTAAAGTGCTCTCCGTCATTACCTTGGAGAGTGACGGCCCCATGGTTAGATGTTTCCACCACCGTATAGGGGCCATCCCACTTACTTTTAAGCTTACCATGACCAAACAATTTAACGCGGGAGTTGTACATAAGTACCTTATCACCTGGTGTGAAGTGCTTCTCCCGGATGCGCTTGTCGTGCCACCTCTTCGTTCGCTCTTTGTAGAGCTTCGAGCTGTGGTACGCTTTCTCCCTTAATTTTTCGAGCTCTGAGATTTGAATTTGTCGCTTGACTTGGGCTTGGTCCAGATCCATGTTCCATTTCTTGATTGCCCAGTAAGCCTTGAACTCTAGCTCGACGGGTAGGTGGCATGTCTTTCCGTATACTAGTTGATACGGAGTCATGCCGATTGGAGTCTTGTAAGCTGTCCTATATGCCCATAATGCTTCATGCAGCTTCGACTTCCAATTTTTGCCCATTTGGTTGACGGTCTTCAGGAGAATATTTTTGATTTGTTTATTAGATGTCTCCGCTTGACCGCTCGTCTGTGGGTGATATGGGGTCGCTACCCTATGCGCAATGCCGAGTGATGAGAGCATTTTTCTGAATGTCCTGTCGATAAAGTGCGAGCCCCCATCACTGATTAGTACTCTAGGTGTACCAAACCGTGGGAAGATGACTTCTTGGAGCATTTTCTTGGAGTGGGTGGAGTCAGCGTTTCGACAGGGAAGAGCCTCCACCCATTTAGAGACATAGTCGACTGCCACTAGAATATATTCATATCCCTCAGAGTTTGGAAAAGGTCCCATGAAGTCTATGCCCCAACAATCGAAGACATCGATTTGAAGATTATTTGTTAGGGGCATGGCATCACGAGCATTGATCCCTCCCACTCTCTGGCAGCGAGAGCATCTTCTAACATACTCCTTTGTATCTTCGTACATATTTGGCCAGTAAAAACCACTCTGCCAAACTTTGGCACTTGTACGAAATACTCCATAGTGACCTCCAAAGGCTGATGAATGACATCTGTCAATAATTTGCATAGCCTCACATGTGGGTACACATCTTCTCAGGAGACCATCGGTGCAGACTTTATACAAATATGGGTCATCCCATAAATAATACTTGCTGTCCCTGATGGTCTTCTTTTTATCCTCCCCTGGCGGTATATATCCTGCTACAATGTAGTTGACGATGTTTGCATACCAGGGGTCGGTGCTTGTTACTTTTAGTAACATGTCATCTCTCAAGCAATCATTAATGGGTAGTCCAGTAGGATCTTCCGTCTGCAATCGCGAGAGATGATCTGCCACAGTATTCTCTACTCCTTTTCTGTCTCTGACCTCCAAATCAAATTCTTGAAGGAGGAGTATCCAACGGATAAGACGTGGCTTAGCATCTTTCTTTGTCAGGAGATATTTGAGGGCTGCGTGATCTGAATAAATTATCACCTTAGCTCCAACCAAATACGATCTGAACTTGTCAATAGCATACACCACGGCCAACAATTCCTTCTCAGTGGTTGCATAATTGAGTTGAGGTCCAGTGAGAGTTTTGCTAGCATAGGCGATGGCATGATGCTTCTTATCCTTGGTTTGTCCCAACACTGCTCCTACGGCGTAGTCGCTTGCGTCACACATGATTTCGAACGGGAGTGACCAATCGGGTGGCTGGATAATGGGGGCTGATATCAAAGCTGTCTTCAGTTCATTGAATGCCTCCATGCACTTGTTGTCGAAGACGAACGGTGCGTCCTTAGCCAAGAGACTGGTGAGAGGTCTCGCCTTCTTGGAGAAGTCCTTGATGAACCTTCTATAGAAACCGGCGTGTCCTAGGAAGCTGCGGATCCCTTTTATGTTTCTCGGGGGTGGAAGCGACTCAATTACCTCAATCTTGGCTTTGTCGACTTCAATCCCTCGAGCAGAGACCTTGTGCCCAAGAACAATTCCCTCTGTCACCATGAAGTGACATTTTTCCCAATTCAAAACCAAATCTGCGTCCTTGCATTTCTGAAGTACCTTCTCAAGATTCTGGAGACATCTGTCGAATGTTTCACCGTAGACCGAGAAATCATCCATGAATACCTCCATTATTTTCTCCACTAAGTCTGAGAAGATTGCCATCATGCATCTTTGGAAGGAGGCAGGTGCGTTACACAACCCGAACGACATTCGTCGGTAGGCGAATGTGCCGTAAGGACATGTGAAGGTAGTCTTGTCTTGGTCCTCAGGGTGGATAGGTATTTGATGGTACCCTGAATAACCGTCAAGGAAGCAGAAGAATGAGTGCTTCGCCAACCGTTCGAGCATCTCATCAATGAACGGGAGTGGGTAGTGATCTTTCCTGGTTGCTTTATTAAGCTTCCTGTAATCGATGCACATCCTCCATCCTGTCACTGTGCGCTGAGGGATCAACTCATTCTTTTCATTCTTCACAACTGTCATCCCTCCCTTCTTAGGTACTACCTGGACGGGGCTAACCCATTGACTGTCCTGAACTGGGTAAATTATACCTGCCTTGAGTAGCTTCAGAATTTCTTTCTTAACTACATCTCTCATGGCATTGTTCAAGCGTCGTTGGTGCTCACGCACAGGCTTGTGATCGGGTTCCATCGGGATTCGGTGTGTGCAGAATTCTGGGCTGATTCCCTTAAGATCTGCTAGTGAGTAGCCTATTACCGATCTGTATTTTTCTAGCACGGCTACTAGTTTCTTCTCTTCTTCCTCTGACAGCTTATCACTAATGATGACAGGCGTTGTCTGATCTTTGAAGAGGAAACTATACTTGAGACCAGGTGGCAGCTGTTTGAGCTCGACAGGTGTTGGAGCTGGTTCTTCATGCTTATTGAGTGGAACATAGGGGGAAGGGTCTTCATCTTCATTGAAGTATTGTGCATCTTCCTCCGTATCAAACTGCGAAGCTTCTAGGAATTCAACGGCCGCTGCTTCTTCTATGGCCGCGTATTCATCCATCTTCTCAGATTTCTCTTCTGCCTTGGCATTGAGTGTTCTTCGAATGTCGATGGAGAAGCTTTGTCTTCCCATTGGAACTTCCAACTCTTCTTGGCCGCTTCTCATCTTCGTGAGTGCTGCAATAGGTGTTCCAATCAGGAAGAAGTTCTTGTCGGGAATGTCAAAGATGTAGAAATTCATGAGCAGGGGTTGCCCATTGACTTCTATTTCCAATTCTCGCAAGATCCCCTCAGCTTGATAGCACTTGTTCCGAAATATCAGCCTTTTCCCTGATGGTATAAGGCTCGATATGTCTACCGCCAATTGTTGGGCTCGCTGTTTTGACAGAATGTTTACTCCTGCTCTTAAGTCATAGCTAGCCTCAATTGGTGGTATATGCTCATACTTTACTAGAATGCTCTCCGGCTTTTCATTGAGCTTGATGGCCTTCTCTGAGCACTCCGTTTCTTGGAGCCAATCCTCGCTGAAGACGGCAGACAATTTTTGTAGACGTATGTCTTGATCTACCTTGTCTTCCCAATCTAGCTCATCTAGCTCAGCCTTTTCAACATAGCAATTCTTCTCCACCGGGTAAGTTCTTGTATTACCGAATCTCGTTAAGTCTACTTCTTCCTCATATGGTAGGAGAGGGAGAGTGGACTCAACTTGATTCTGTCCTTCGGAGAGAATTTGACTATCCTTGAATAGCGTAGGATTCGAGGGGCAGACATAGAATGGTTCTTGTTCTGCCTTCGGAGCTGGCGGTGGTCGAGGTGGTTCTGCTTGGGGGTGTACCACACATGCACACTTCTTCTGTTCTGGTGAGCTAACTGAAGGTGTCTCAACTATGGTTTGTGCCTCTTCTTCATGTTTTTCAGGGGCAACTGCATCATAGGAGCCCAAATTGCTGAGAATTTTCCCCAACACGTCAAATCCTTCTTCAATTGTTTTGTATAAGAACGATCCTCCCGAAGCTGTATCCAAGAAGTTACGGCTGTTTGGAGTGAGTCCCGCAGCAAAATGTTGAAGGAGTATTGGTGATGGAATACCCAGATCTGGTCCTTCTAGAGTGTAGGTCAGGAAACGGTCCCAGGCAGCTCCTAGTGGCTCATTTCTGCCCTGCTCAAAAGTAATGATCTTCTTGCGAAGAGCAATTACCTTGTGGAGAGGGAAGTAATTGAGACAGAAGAGCTTCTGGAGAGTAGCCCAATCTCCCTGAGCTTCACTTACATGCTTGGCATACCAGAGCTCTGCATTGCTAGTGATGGAGAACGGAAACAGCAACCATCTGAAACTGTCTCTCGGGACTCCTGATGTAACAACTGTGGAGCAGAGCCTCTCGAAGTAACGCATATGTGTGTATGGATTTTCATGATCTTCCCCGCGGAACTCAGATCCCTTTACCAGGGCAATCAGCTCTGGACGAATCTCATAACTGACAGCTGTGATTGGCTTGGATGCTGGTGCAGGCTCCAATAGTGCTCCTTTCGGAGCAGCGGCGTCGAAGATCGACGGAGTGTCCATGATATGATATGGTAATAAAAGAAAAAGAAAAACAAAAGAAAATAAAAACCTTTAACGGGCGCCTCTAGGTTCGAATTTTAGCACAGCTTACCGTTCCCCGGCAACGGCGCCAGAAAGCTTGTTGGCAGTCCTAAAGCCTAACAGAAATTAATCCGCAAGCGTACGGATACCGGTGTAGCTTTCACCACAAGGAGTATTCCTAGGGTATCGAATCCACAGGGAACGTATAGTGTACTAAAGCCTAAACACTAGAGGTATTGATCCGTAAAGGCGGCACACAGGAGCGGAGTTTGCAGCAGTAGATAGAAGGGTCTTCTGGCCAGGCAATCTAATGATAAGAAGCTATGTAGCTGGGCAATTTGGTAAGGGCCTTACTCTATTATTCGTTTCGGGGCACACGCATGCCAGAACAGCAACCCGAAAATTAGGTTCAACTGTCAAGGGGAACTACGTGCTATTGACCTCCCTACTAAAAACAATAACCCGGACGTGGTGGATTACAGAGACCGGTATGCCTGTCACACATACTCGCGGCTACCATCCTCCGTGGGGTTACGAGCAAATCAGGGATAACTCCAGGTCTAAACACCACGTTTACACCTATCGTCACTGCTAGCGATCGCGAAATAAGCTAGCCTATGCAATAAATAAATAAATACTCATTGCATACCTGAAACCCACAAATAAATAAAGCAGAATACCTTACTTTATTGCCCGACCAATAATCTTCTTACATGTTGCCCGGCCTGGAAGACTAAGACGACTACTCCCAGGCGAGGAGCATACCGGAGGCGACGAAGAAGTAGAGTCCCGACATGCCGGGGGCCTCTAGCTCTCCTTCCCTCTCACTCACTCCTAGCAACACTATCCTACTACCAAAAGACTAAAATGAAGTATCAAAAATGAGGTGTGTCCTGCTTCTGGAGCCGGAGGGTGTTATTTATAGCTTGCTGGAGTCGGTGGGCATCATCTGGCCGAAGCTGGGGCGTCGGTGGAGCAAAGGTCGGCCGGCCGGCCTATCAGGGTGGCCGGCCGGCCACCGATGTGGTCGGTTCGCCACCGCCTCTTCTCTGGACGGCTCTGATGGACTCCTGAGGGCGGTAAGAAAGTCGGTTTCTTCATGGGGTCGGCAGAAGTGGAGTGGCCTTCAAGTTTAGGCCCAAAAGCCCATGTTCTAGAATGTCGGTTGTTTGATATTGGGCTGGGCCTTACATTTCACGTGGGAAAGCTGTAGAAGGCCTCTGGGGAGGAGCTAGACCTCGGTGGGAACCTGAGCTGGCCGGCCGGCCTGTGATTGGGCCGGCCGGTGGGCTTTGTCCCCCGTTTCCTGTGAATTTCGTCCATATTGCTCCCTACATTCAAATACTCCAACAAAACTTGTGGAGAGCCATTAATATAAAAGAATGTTCATTTTATCCTTGTATGATGGCTTTTATTGAATGGTGTTGGCGGTAAAATATTCGTTATAAGCAGCGCCAACACTAGGCTGAAAACCTTCTTGCTAGAGCGCGGGTTTAAGATGGGGTGTGTGGACAAAACCTTGTTTACCCTCAAGCATGGCACTGACTTTCTTTTGGTTCAGATATACGTGGATGATATCATCTTTGGTGGTTCATCTCATGCTCTTGTGTCTAAGTTTCAGGCGATGATGGAGAATGAGTTCATGATGTCCATGATGGGCGAGCTGACCTACTTCCTTGGTCTACAAATCAAGCAATGCAAACAGGGTACCTTCATTCATCAAGCCAAGTACACGAAGGACTTGATGAAGAAGTTCGACATGTCGGATGCTAAGCCCATGTCGACCCCGATGGCCACTTCCACCGTGCTCGATCCGGATCTTGATGGTGAAACGGTGGACCAGCGGGAGTACCGAAGCATGATCGGCCTCTTGTACCTCACGGCGACAAGGCCGGACATACACTTCGCGGTGTGTCTTTGTGCTCACTTCCAATCTTCACCAAGGGAATCTCATCGTCAAGCGGTGAAGCGCATTTTCAGGTATCTCAAGTACACCCTTGAATTCGGCATTTGGTATTCTGCATCATCTACACTTTCTCTTTGTGGTTATTCGGATGCGGATTTTGCTGGGTGTCGAGTTGATCGGAAGAGCACTTCGGGTACTTGCCATTTTCTTGGATCTTCTCTTGTTTGTTGGTCTTCTCGCAAGCAATCTGGCGTAGCCCAATCCACAACCGAAGCTGAGTATGTTGCTGCTGCTAGTTGCTTATCCCAAATCCTATGGATGACTTTCACTTTGAGGGACTATGGGTTAACCTACAAGAGTGTTCCACTTATGTGCGACAACACTAGTGCCATATGCTTATCCAAAGACCCTATCCTACATGGGAGAGTCAAACACATAGAGGTGAGATACCACTTCTTGAGAGATCATGTTGCCAAGGGGGACATCGAGCTTACATACATTGATACCCACAACCAATTAGCCGATATCCTCACCAAGCCCCTAGACGCCGAGCGCTTTGCATTTCTTCGGGGGGAACTTGGTGTTTGCTATCCTTATGGCATTGTTTGAGGGGGAGTTGGCTTCTTTGTAAATATGTATCTTACTTTTCTCGCATTTGCATTGCATTGTAAGATAAGCATCTTGTATAATATGCATCTTTAGAAGAAGCTTCAACCTTTATGTCTCCTTGTATTTATTGTTGCTATGTTTGAGTTTCTAAGTTGTGGGATTGCTAGTAGCAAGCTTTTAAACTTAGGCTCTTTTAGATAGTATGGCATAGTTTCATTTGAGCAAGCTAGCTAAACTTTGAGATGAAAATTAGTTTTTGTAAGGCTTATAATCTATGCATGCCTATGTTTGTTCACCATGTGTATGCTTGTTTTTATCCTTGTCAAGACTTGTTTTAAGGCTAGTATTAGAAAATGTCTTGATTTCGGCAACTTATTGTTTGGGGATGGACTTTGGCAAATGTTTAGCTCATGATGGGACTTTGGGGGACAAATGTCCTTTTGCCAAAAGGCATACTCATTTGCTTCCTGTGCTTAATTTCTAAAATCAATTTGATCTCTTGTGCAAAATGCTAAAAATCCAATACGGTGCCTTGAAGCCTCGAGGTGTTTGCCGTAACCAGTCGTGCGACCCTCCGCTTGGATAAGAGGTTACTTGAGGATGAAAAATAAAAGACAAGCAAAAGCTTGCAATCTTGACTTGATCAAATTGAGTCTTTGTTGCATATTTGAGCGTTTGTCAAAGCACATCTTTCCGAATGTTTGTTGCTTGAGTTGAGATTGACACTTGCTAGTTTTAATAGATTCACTTAATGCTTGTTTTGCCTTGGATAGGGATGATCATAAACGTGGTGACCATGCTTTTCATGATATCCTGCTCAATTTAATCTTCACGCTTGGCTTGTCTAGCTCTTTGCTTTTGTGCTATGCTCTCTATTATGGCCTTCGTGCAATTGTGAGCTCATGCTTTTACACTTCAAGGTTCTATGCTTGTTCATAGCAATCATAAATGCTTGTTGACATGATTTTTGAAGCTTGGTAGGATTCCCACCTCATGCATTGCATTTTTGGCTCTCTTGTATCTTGATGAGTTCATTGCCAAAGGGGGAGAAATATCGATAAGTTTGCATCTCAGATAGATATCAAGGGAGAAAATACCTTTGAAATGCTTTTGGGGGAGTTTTGGGCGAAAATGCATCATTTCTTGTTTTCAGGACAGAAACCTCCAACCGGACTATCCGGTTGCCTACCGGACTGTCCGACCGCCGGAGTATCCGGCACAGTACCGGATTATCCGGGCATTTCGCATTGCATGAGAAGTTGCACCACTTCAGGGGGAGTTTAGTTTTTCTGTAAACCCTTTTGTTCCGACTTTTTCCTGAGTCTTTGTGGATCTTTGCGACTTTGTACCGCTTTCTTTGCCAACTCTTGGCTTTTGTGATCCTTTGCTACTCGATGGTCATTTGCTTCCATTTTTCTTGGTTTTGGACCATTGAGTTAGCTTTCTTGGTTTCGCATTTCAAACTTTGGATTCTTGAGATTGGTGTTGTTGTCAATGTACTCATCAAGGGGGAGATTGAGGAACCATGTTGAGATGTGCCATGGTTCATAATGTGATGAGTAATTGACAACGAACGAGTTTGAGTTGAACTTGAGGTTCGGGTTTGAATTGCGGGATTTTGAGGTTTGCATGAGCATGTATATTGATTATGTTTATGGCTAACCGGAGTTGGTGAAGGTGATGGGAAGTATGGAGGAGATGGAGAAATGTGTTTGCTTGTCTAATGATGTGTAGGTCAATGGAGTCAACTTGATGGTCAACGGCGAGAGGATCGGAAGGAACAAGCGGGAGGCTTGGGTCCGGGCGATCGAGAGGCCGGGTGAGGTCAAGGGTGATCCATACCGTACACGTGGCGGACAAGAAGCACGGAGGGTTTCGCGGTTTGGCCTCAAAACCGTGGAGGTGATGAAGACGGCGGGTTGACCAAGTCAAGAGGCGAACGGGAGGCCGAGTCAAGTGAAGGGTCCCGACGGGCTGGGACGAGAAGACTTGACGGCAAGGTTCTCGGGACGAGGTGACACGCGTCGACATCGAGGTGGTTTCCCGGTTTATGCCTCAAAACCGACGGGCGGACGGTTTCCCGGTTTGGGCCTCAAAACCGGCGGCGGCGCATGGTGGTGTACGTGGCACCATCGCGAAGGTTGCGTCGAGGCGAAGCGAAGTCGTGAAGGGCCCGATGGCGTTCGGGCGAAGGAAAAAGAGTTGGACGATTTTGCCCCTAGTGGTAGGTGGGAGTATGTAATACCTTAGGGGTATGTTGGGAAAGAGAAAATGCCCATATAGGGAGGTGGAGTTGGCTGGCCACCTTGAGCCTTGAGGGACCAAGTCATTTGCATCTAGGGATAGGACTAGCTAGGGGAGAGCTAGAGAGAGATGAGAGGAGAGGGAACAAGGTGAGAGCTTGTATCTTCAACTTTCAACAAGAGAGGGAGGAAGAGGGCGGCGCCCTAGCTTTGTATCTATGGATTTCGTGATTGAATCAATGGAATGAAGTTTGTTTGAATCAATCTCGTGCTCTTGTTCTTCCTCCCCATCTAATTCCCGAATTTGTCTTTTTCCTCATTTTCGGAGTTATTTTCGGGTGATTTTTCGATCTCCTTTTCGGCTGCGATTTGGGATGGTTTTCTCGGATGGATTCGGTGCTAGGATGTGTGGGAACATGCCTTGAGTGATCTCGTTCAAGATCTCCCCACGAGCACCTCGAATTGTGGATTTCGTCCAAGTTTGACCAAATCCTTGTTCTTGCACGTGATCTGAAATTCGAGGGGATTTGGTTGGGTCTTTGGTATGGATCCACTTGGACGAGGGTCCCAATCTTGTCACGCACCTAGGGTTCAATTTTGGTGATTTTTGGAGGTCGTTTGATTGGATTTCGGTTTTTGGAGCACCCGGCCGCGCGTTCGTGTTCTTGCTGTTCATCGCCTACCGGAGTATCCGACCGAGTACCGGAGTATCCGGACCTGGTACCCGACCGGACTATCCGACACATTACCGGAGTATCCGGACCTGATACCTTCTGGAGTATCCGGCACCCTACCGGAATATCCGGACCTGGTATCCGACCGGAGTATCCGACACCTCACCGGAGTATCCGACAGGTTACCGGACTATCCGGTGGAAGGTCTCGGTTGGATTTTCATCGGTTCATCTCGTGGAGCGTGTGTTCGTTTGTTTTGCTTCCGCAAGTGTTCCTACATCATTCTTGATCATTCCTAGGGTCAACACAACACTCCTCATGTGTGTGTGTGATCTTGGTGATCAATCTTGAGGCGGGTCGGGACATAGACCGAATTCTTTGCAAGAATTTTTATCGGCTCCCATTCACCCCCCCTCTGGTCGCCTTCTCGGTCCTTCAGATACACTCCTTGTTATAAATAACTACACAAGACAGTTGTTGCGCTATGTCTTGGTGATGGCAAGGTAAGGGGCTTCCAAGATCTAATTTTCTTAGTATTCGTACTGATTGTGCTCATGATTCATTCTTTAATAAGTTCCTTGATAAATGTTTTGTCTGTTAGAATTTCTTAATATAATATTTTGTGAGTCACTATTTCTTCTCATTTTCTACAATTTTTTATCATTTGTAGATTTTATTATGTCTCTCAAACTTATTTTATCTTTTTTCTATACTTGGTTGATAAATAATGCTAGATTGGTCTTTATTATCACTTATATTAGCTAGTTTTATCAGTGTATTGCAACCTCATAAATTTATTTTTTTAGAGGTAAAAAAATGAAGTCTTTTCCTTAGTTTTGTGGATTGCCAATATATTTTCTCTTTTACTTTTGATATATAAAGGACTTCATTTATCTTTTGCCACTTTAGTTGTGATATATTTTTGTCAACCAGAATATGATTCATCATTGTTTATACTGGAACCGATCTAGTCATGAAGAATCGTTTTTATTTCTGTTTTTATGAACTGTTGTGAAGGCACTACGTTCTTATATAGAACTAGTGAGGTGACCCGCGCTAACAGCGCGGCTAGTTTTATTACAATATGTTTTGACACAACTCCACTAATTTTGGCTTCATGTTCATTACTTAAGCACTCATTCCAAAAGAGCAGATACACAAAGAAACCTAAAGTCGGATGAGTTAGTAATAACTTGCATTAGAAATACTTATATAAAAGTGGAGCATTAATTGCCTTGGGGAATTTTTCCGCTTTGATATGGTTATACTTATTAGTATTAGTATTGAAACTATTGAAGGCATAAGTTTTTTTCTTACAAAGTAGAAATATTTTATTGTTATGGATATAACAGTAATCTCACTTCGTTGGACAACAAAGAAAGGCACACCTACAAATGGTTGAATTCTATTTCAAACATATAATGTTTCTACTTGCATGCATTAAGCAATAAAAGAAGTGTTGATCTCTAATATTCTAGGTACAAATATCCTTCTATACAAAACAAAATTGAATTATATTTTTTCTGATTTTAGTTATATCTTTCTATCTCAAAATATGCATATTGTCAAAATTTTCTAATTGAGGCCTTAGTTTCTTGTTTCTTTGAGAAACCGTTTCTGGTTTCCAAGAAATTGTGAAGCCAAAAGCCAGGACTTCATGGTTTTCGGTCTCTAATTTAAAAAAACGAGAAGTGTTTCAATGAAAAGATGCTTACGATACAATGGTTGGTTTTTCTCTAGTTTTTAGCCAGAACCTGAAACTGAAACTCACCAAACGGGACTTAGTTGTTGAATTTATCCCTTGTGTATAGCTTCTACAAAATTTTGTGTTATCATTCTGATCAGAAAAATACATACGACATATATATCTTAAATAGAAATTTTATCCAGATGTTGTAGTACAGTATTAAATATGTCATAATTAAAACTACATATATGTAACATGATATAGTAAAAAAGAGAAAGCAAAGGTAAGCATAACAGAAACAACACTTTCACAGCTGCAAGCGCTATAAAGTAGATGTGAAATACATTCGCTGACATCACTTGGACTACGGCAGCAGGAGTTCTGTGAAGTTTTCTTCTTTCATTTTGGATGTGTTATTCGGATATCACAAACCTAATCTAACCTTTAGTCTTTTGGTGGGTATATATAATACTTTGAAACAAAATCGATAGAATCAAACCTCAACAATAGCCAAATTATATCATTATCTGGATGCAGTACTTGATGACAGCAAAACCTTGTGTAGAATACTGCTGGATTGGAGTACTCCATGAGAGTGCCATGCCTTGGTTGGGAAACACTAAGCAATGTTGATTGGAGTATTCCATGAGAGTGGCATCGCCGTTATATTTCTCTTGTGAAGGTGTCGTACAGACATATCCGTCAGTAATTATTTTCACCCCGCTGCACCACCTCCATCCAGACAGCTTGCTTAAGCTGAACCTATTTGTTCCTTCTAAGCCTGTCAAACTCACAAGTATAGCATTGGAGACAGTCCAGAACCCCACGGCGAGAAGCTCCAATTCGCGGCTACTGCAGTTCACCAGCTGTCGGAAGCAATTTTCTTGACAAAAAAATAAATCTGGCCCTGGTGACCCGATGACAAATATTATGCTAGGTGATTTAGGCCGGCCCTATGCTGCGGTTGCAATCTGCATGTAGGTGCCCTGCGCGCTCTACTTCCCGGCCAGCACCCTCAGGTCCACGAACGCATGGAAGCCACTCATCATCTGGTCAGAGGCTCACAGCAAGAACCTGCATGATCGTCATCATTGTGGAGAGCCGCCAGTTGCCTCCGACGGTGTTGCGCCGCACGGTGACCATGGCCACTACAGCCTCCGTGAGCGCAGTCTCGGAAACCCAATTTTCCCGAACCTGGCAAAGAACCAAACCGCGGCTGGAAAGGCGACATGATCATGAATCTGCAGCTGCCGGGTGCGTGCGTGGTGGCAAGTCTAGCCCGACGACGACGACCATGTGTGTGGCCCTGGCAAGCAACAGCTTAAGGAACGACATTAATCATCCTCCTCCTTCCCCGGTGAATTGTGACCATCGGTTCCGAGCATCATGTGACGCCTAGGACCCTCATTGGTGGCGGCGCCGCCATAAAAAAAAATGTTTGTTAGTTGTCTCTCTAAGCTACAGATGGCCTCGAAGTCGCTCGCGAGATATTTCTTTTTTCTTTGCGATTCTCAGCTCGCAATGGGTTGATTCCAAAATACGTATACATGTTGAAAGCGAGGAGCCTCTCCTGATCCTAATAGTTACGCTTCCGGTCTTAGCATAATTAAATATTGTAACAAAGTTGGGATTCTAGCATGAAGGAAGGCTCAACCGGACAAATGTGCTTATTTGTTTTAGTAGATGCATTCTACACCGTAATAGGACTCTATGGTTGCGTACCTTCTTTTTTCTTTTGAGATCTAGAGTCCAGCTCTTGGGCAAGCATTTTAATTCCGAATATATGTATTTGACATGGATTATCTGGACCGTTAGATTATCATTAAAATCAACTTTTAGATCTTTTTTTCTCTGATTAGTATGGTAATTTTGATGAATCTCAACCGTTCAATGTTCATAAAATCCAACGGTTCACATCTTTGTTTTTCTCTGATTAACGTGGTAATTTCGTGGCCTTGAGAGCGAACGTGGTGGCTCCTTTGGACCTTCAAATACTAAGATAATAGATAGATGCTATTGATCCTGCGTTAATCAATAAAGAAGTTGTTTGATAATTTGATCAATTAAACATTGTTGACACGCAAAATATTTTGCCATTCTCTTGTCACTTTGCTCCTTGCTACTCATGATTATGAGGCCTCATTTGTTGCCAGTTGTTGACATTGTAACCCTTTAAACTTTCTTGATATTATTCTAGGTGCTAGCTAAAATGTAGCAATATCTTACGTCTAGTCACATTGAGGTCTCAGATTCATCCTAAGGATCTGCACGTGCACAAGTGTGTAGCGGTGCATGATTCCATGATAAACGAACGAGGCAGATTATCATCAGCTCTGCGAAGGTTGGACACCAGGGTAATTCTGAGCTTGGGGTACGTGCCCCCCCCCCCCCCCCCTCGGGTTTTAAGAAAAGGGTTAATTACAAATCTCACCTTATGACTTGATCCTAGTTTGATATCGTCCTCTATAAGTTTGTTTGTTGCAAAAACCACCCCACCCACCCCAGTTTTGGTTGAAATAGCCCCCGTTTTTCATGTGCTCTCCTAAATAACCCGCTTTGCATAGCCACGTCAAGGGTTTTCCAATGCAAAGCCTGCTGCAATCATGATAGGAAGGGCATGATAGCTGGCACAAATTTGCGTTAAGAATTACTCCCTCCAGTTTTAAATTGTTGACGTTTGACTATTTTTGAGTTATGTTTGACCATTCGTCTTATTCAAAATATTTTAAAAATTATCATAAATTTTGTTATGATTTGTTTTATCATTAAAGAAAGTTGAAATATACCTTATAACTTGGCATGTTTAAACTAATATTTTGAATAAGACGAATGGTCAAACGTAACGAAAAAAGTCAATGGCGTCAACAATTTAAAACCGGAGGGAGTATGTCCTAACGACGTGAGATGAATTGGAGGTAATAGTACTTTTACAACTAATTAATCGTGCAATCCACGATGATGGCGCTCCTGTTGTTGCGGTCCAGGTGCAGGGTCACTCGTACGTACGATAGAAGAAACGCATGACAATATGGCATGTATCCTTCCTTCGACAGAAGGGTTACGTACCCGGTACCCCGAACTTGGAACTAGCAAACTGTTTCATTCAGCTAGCTCTGAAAGTCAAGCAAAATTCCTCTCAAAAAGTCAAGCAACGATCTCAGAATTGTACAGTGGCCATACGCTGATACGCGTCTGCGCGTACATTTTCTGTTTGGATTGGCCCGTAAGCCATGATCGATGCGGCTGCGCGGCCATGCACGTACGCATGCCAGATGTACGTTTCTTCGTTTAATCCTGTCTTCTTGCATCGTCACGTACCTAAGCCATCAAACTGTAGTAATTCGATGGCAAGGTTTGTCCTATATAAACATAAGAGCGCCCGCCAATTCCGAGAACCAAATCCATCATCACAAACGTTCAAACACACAGCCAAACAGTAGTTCGTGGTCTCTAGCTTTCATCCTTGCTCCGCCTAAAGCTCTATAGTCTGCTGCTGTTTTAGGGTCACACATATTCGGAGGTCATTATGGCTCCAGCTCGTGCTTTGGCTGCCGTGTTGCTCGTAATATGCTGCTGGGCGATGGCTGCCGTGGCCGCGGCCGATGTCGCGACCAATGGATCGTCGGCTCCAGCGCCGACTGGGGATGGCTCAGGGCGCATGCAACGTTCTACAGCGGTGATGACGCCTCCGGCACCATGGGTATGTGCCTTACAACATCAGCGTGCTTCAGTACACAAGCCGTACTCACGTTTGTGTGGCTTTCTTATGGCAGGTGGCGCGCGCGGGTACGGGAACCTGTACTCGGCGGGTTATGGGACGCGGACGGCAGCACTGAGCAGTGAGCACCGCGCTGTTCAACGACGGCGCGTCGTGCGTGCAGTGCGATAAGATCGCCTGCGACCGCAAGACCACCCGAGGTGGTGCAAGCCCGGCGTGACGGTGACCGTGACGGCCACCAACCTCTGCCCAGTGCTCACCCAACTGGGCTCTGCCTAGCAACTAGCAACAACGGCGGCTGGTGCAACCGGTCGCCGCGCGCGCACTTCGACATGGCGCAGCCGGCGTGGGAGAAGATCGGCATATACAGCAGCGGCACCATCCCTGTCATGTACAAAAGGTGTGTGGGCATCTTAATCTTCTCTTTGTTGTTTGTCTCTTTAGCAGTAGTGTTGGTGGTAAAATTTGGCAGGTGGCTTTCGTTTGCAGGAGGTTCTAAGCTATGGAGGGCTAGTGCGTCGCCTGGTGATTTTTCCTGTGGAGCTCATGGAGTTACGAGGTGTTTTTGAATGGATTTACGTGATCTGCATTGATGCCTGATGGAGTTATGTGGTCTTCATGGAGTTACGTGGTCTTCATTGACGTGGGTGCTGTTAAAGAGAAGAATACGACATGTAGGAATACGTATGGAGGACTCCTGGGTGAATAAACTAACTATATGCTGATACCACAAAGCTTTGGGCTTCTCACAGCTTTTTGGCCTATGTGGCTGCTTCTCATGTCGACACGTCACCCCTCTTTTCTTGTGGGCTGTCTCGGTAGGCTTTGTCCGATTTCGACAGGCCTTTTGATTATGTAGGCTCTTTTCTACGGCCTAATCGAATATGTTGTCGGTGGCCCGTTTTATATTGCCTAAGAGGTCGTGAGCCGTCCTGACCTGTGTCTGACCAAAGTTTTGGTGTCTTCTAGGCCATTTATGGTGTCCTTTTAGTTCCATCGGGAGAGAGGTTGTCAGTTAGACTTAGCGTTTACAAATGCCCATTCTCATCTGGGCGCGGCGGAGCGCGCCGGCTCACCTAGTTGGAGTATGCGTGGAGGAAAAAGAAGATGTACACACGTAAGCCTGGAGTTAGTTTGTTAGAGTTTGTATTAGTCACGATATAGGATTTTATTTGCGTCGATTTCCATGGTTAGATGGAGTTTATATAAAACTAGGACCTATTAGCGTCACAAAGCAGCCAGAATACAATCGACACTTTGGTTATGTTTCATCTACTATTTTTGTTTTCCTTTTTTGTCGTGAAAAATTTCCGAATCTTCTCTGCGAAAGTGAGGAGAAAGCTTTGCTGATTTGTCGTGTAAATCAGTCGTTCGTCGTCGCGAAAGTACGACAGTTATCTTCTTGTTGTTCGGCGTATATTTGTTGATCAACAAGTAGTTTAAAGCTTCTCTGTGCAGAGTTCCATGCGTGCGGCGAGGTGGAGTGAGGGAGGTGCAAATCACCCGCATCAGGCTACCTCATGCTTTGACGGCAGTGGAGGACGCCCGACTCGAGCGCCTCGCCAAGGAGAACAGCTTCTGCCACTGGCACCGAGTGGCGCATCAGATGCTCGGGTGTTCCTATTTTGTGAACCATGATAATTTTCATGTTACTAAAAACTTATCTTTACTTATTCATTCCCCATATAAGGTAATTCTAAACAACAATACCTCACGCACATAATCATTCGCTCTTGCCTACTAGCCCTATACTCAAGATGTGCCACTTGTCATTTGGTGGTATTTGAGAATGAAACTGAAGAATTCGAAGATATATGACTGGCGAGATGGAAATTGTTTGAAGAAGGAAGTGCATTCCATTTATTAATCACAACAGACATCCTTCTTTGTCACCCTGAAAACTTCTTAGAAAACATGTTTAGGCTGTTCAATATATATTATTTCTTGATCTTTATTTTGAACCCTAATTCAACAATGCACTGAGTACTATATATGATGTAAAATATGTACCTTCAAATATCACAATGTTTTCACATCATACTTGAGTGGGCCCTTTGCATCATTATTAGTGTTAAAATTTGAATGTCATCACATTCTATTGTTATATATGCTAATGATATTTCCCCTCAATTCTCCAGTTTTGTGTCATGTGAATCTTAGTATGATGCTTATGTGGGGGGGAAAATCTCATGTCTTTGCGCTGACATATAAATACATGTACACATGAAAATGTTTCCATGTGTTGACATCCCAATCCTTTGTTCAAAATCTCTAAAGGTTCGTGAATTCACCATTGGCAGGCTCCACAACCACTCATGTTTGCTAGAGGGTTCGTCCCACGTGGCATGCATGCACACTCGCGGGGGTTTCCACCTCTTGTAATGTAAAAAAGAAAATTTCTTTCAAAAAAATGTACAAAAGTAAAATTAAAATTAGAAAATCTCTTTTATCAAAATATCTACTTTCCCTATATAATAAATTCTAATTTTAATCAAAATCTTGAAGCCATAAACAAGTTGGCTTAACAAATTCAGGGAAGTTAGGTACCTTGCTCCCAAATTGCTAGCAAGGTGTCCACCTCCTAAATAATACGTATATGACGTGGTTAATTCGTACTCAAGCAGCAACCAATGTACGTTGGTTGGTTAATTTTTCCGTAGGGTTAGGTCTTTTGTTAATCCAGCAAACTTGAGCCAACGGCTGGATTTTTTTTTTTAGTACTCCCTCCGTTTTTATTTATATGACGCAGTTGACTTTTTCGTTGAACTTTGACCAACAATATATAATTATGTAATTTGTTACTTAACGTAAAATTGATATCATTAGATCTATCATCAAAAGCACTTTAAAGTTAACCTATATATTTAGCTGTTTGCACAAGTATTTATAGATAAGACGAATGGTCAAAGTAACGAAAAAAGTCAACTGCGTCATATAAATAAAAACGGAGGGAGTAATTAGGACTTGGGACGGAGGACCCCACCTACATTCCATTTCATCAATCGAATTCAATACAAGCATAAGTAAAAAGCGAGGTGGCTTGGCATACCAATCTTTCTATATCTAAACCGGCGCGGTTTCTCGGACCGTGATTGGTCCGTTTCTTCCCACCGTTGATATGCCAATGAATGGTTCATATTTTTCCAGCGAACTTGCACCAGAAGCTTCTATTCACACGGCGGCCGTCGTTCTCATCTCGGCCGGTGCGCAGTGCGCCGGCGCCCTGTTCCGCTCGCAGCCCCAACGGACCCTCCATCGCTCTTCCGCAGCCGTCTGCATTTCCGGGCCCGCGCTTGAGCTCACTGCGCCCGCCTCGGAGCCATCGCGTGGCGTGCTGCCCATGGCGCCCTCCACCTCCCCGTTTATGTCTGTCTCCCGCGTGGTGCTGCACAGCGGCGAAGTCGAGCGTGCTCGGTGCTTGCCGTAGCAGCTTCGGACCGTGGCCACCTCGGCTTGGAGCCCCAGGAAGGAGAGTGATGCGTAGGCTGGCGTTGGGAGTGGAGCTCCTGTTCTGGGTGCCCAGCAGGTGTTTGAGGTAATGCCGCATTGCCTTCAGCTCTGTTTTCTTTTCTACGGTTTTGTGTTCTACATCATCAGCCCTGGTTGTTTTCCCGGCCTGGTTACTGCATCCCGTCCAAGAAATTAAGAAGCGACACAGCAAGTCTATGCAAGCATGCAACGAAGTTTTCACTTTTTGAACTGAGAGAACATGTTTTACAACATTCTTTCACTTACTGTCAGCAACAAAGGTTTCTCCAATTCCGAACCGAGCAACCATTTGTGATGCCTTTCATTTGCCAGTTGTTATTTTTGCGTATTGGACGTCATATGTTATTCTAACTGGCCTTCAAGGGGTACTGCCAATTCAACATTTGTTAAACCTTGGGTACAGTGACAACTGGCTAATTCGGTACTTGTAAATTTGTAGTTCCTTGCAACTTACCTCTTTTGTAACTTCTCTGGGCCTTCAGCAATACATTTAAAATAGAAATATTTTTTACATTGATTTATTTGAACTGGAGTATATTTTTGACCATCCATGGGTAGGTAAAGTTAATTTTTCAGTTGATACATATGTTAGATCTTAATTTTAACCCTGATTTCAAATCTTAATTATAGCCCTAGCTTCAGACTCCTATATTTATACCACTAAATTGTATAACATGCTAACTACTTACTCCTGGCTCCATCCCGCCAGAGCGAGAGACGACAATTCTCACCACTGCCTTGTCCTTACTTGCGTGAGACGGCCATCCCCATGCCACCACTCACCACGCCCGGTCTATGGTTCAATTGACTCCGTAACTACTTCCAGTCAATTAATGAACCACCGAGAGACGTAAGTGGATTCCAGAGCGTTCATATCCCTTTATAAAATTAGACCAATTCCCATTTGAAACTAAAGTTGACTGTAAAAGAGAACGGCAGTGAAAAAGCAAGCTGTGATCACAAGAGAAACAGTCATTTCCAAAAATAAGGTGTGCCCCTTCTTCTTTCTTAATAGAGCTAAAGTTTCACCTCCAATCTTTGCAATCTGCTAATCGATACAAAGTTTAGATTTAGACTACTTCGTACAAGATTATTTACAAACTTTAATGTGACAATGCATGGAAATATTTTTGTCACCAGTACTGCATGCTCACCCCATTTTACGTGATCCAAAACTGTTAGCTCCTATTTCAAGATTCTTCCCAGCGAAACAGCCAACACAATAATCATTATGTATATGGAAAAGTCCAACACAGATCTCTCTGTGGTTTACCTTAGAAAAAAAAATCCTAACAATAGCTCCAGTCTGCAATCCCAAACTAATCGACTAACCTTTTATTTTTCTTTCACATTGATAAAGACAACAAACAACTGCGTATATCATCAGGAATGGAAAGTATTTAAGGTAGAACACCTCTTCCTATACTTTTGTAATTATTCCGTTGATGTCCCTTGTGATGTATTATTTCCATATACTTTACCTATAGATCCACTGAATTTTGGTACATCATTAGTTTCAATATAAGCTCAAAGAATATGCTACATTATATAAATGGATAAATATTTTGGCCTTGTTCACTGTTTATTTGTTTATTCTATCTATCTTGCTCCTTTTATCTGAATTTAGAAATGGCAAGACCAAAAAATAATAAGCGTAAGATATCAAGTGTAGAAACTAATTCAGAAGAAGCCAAGCAAAACAGATGCAAAAGACATAATCTAGCTCTTCAGAAAAAATACGCTTACTTATCAATACCATACAACACTATGTATTTCTCTCCTGAGTATATACAACATACAAAAGATTCATATCCTGGATGATCATACTTTGGAGCAGCAAACTGCAAGTGTAAACATTGTGTTGCTCTATTTTGGCCTCAAGAAAGCAATAAACATGCTACCAAATATAAAGAAAAAGAACTAATCTATGCCTAATGCTGCAAGCAAGGCGAAATTCTAATTCCACCATTCAGAAACACTCCTGAGTTTTTATCAAAACTACTACAATATAATGGTGGCAGGTGACAGCCGCTCAAAACATTTTCTACGTAAGATTAGACTATATAATACTTCCACCCTTACATTTCTAATCAGATAATTTTGACAAATATTTTTTATTTTCACATGTTATGTCATGAATCATTTCTTTTAGCTAGAGCAAACAACCAGAAAATGCTCACATGGACGAACTGAAAACTCATTCGAATCAATTAAATGAAAGTACAATAAAAGAATAGTTTTTGGACGAGTTAAGGAGCAGCAGCTACTTGCCTAAGAGCCATGCAAATTTTATTTCCGCCTTTTCCCCTTTATGAGACCACTAATTCAATGTCTAAAAACGAAAATCCCTGCTATCCCAGAATGGTAGTCGAAAAGCTACAGATTGAGAAAAATTCTGTTATATTTCTTTCTAATGTTTGGGTTTTGAAGGAGGAGAGGTCAATGGAAGTGATGACGGAAGCTGCGCCCTTCCCATAGCTCTCCAGCGTATGACACTGATGCCTTTTTCAGGGTCTGGAACCTTAAATTGTTGTGTTAGTTCAAAGAGCAGGTGCGGTAGTGACAGTATAGGATATAACTGTTGACCTCTACATACATGCTGGTTCCTGTAATTAACTTAGTTAAAGTGACCTATGGTTCCTGTAGTTAACTTTTGAATGTCACGGTTCAAGGATTTCTTATACATTGGTAGCTGCTTATCTGTTGCAACCGAATACAATTATATTTTCAACTTTGTTGTTATTGATATCTATTGTTTATGATTTCAAAAATTGATTGTTGTACCACGGGTGACTACATATATAATATATTCATAATAATTTACCTTCCATGTTTCATATAAGCATTACACTTATTTTGAATCAAATCCATACCATTTTTATTCGCATTTAAATGGTTTAAATGATGCTCATCTATTCAACCTTATGCAAACCTCTAAGACGGGCAATCAGGCGCGGTAATGCCGCGCCATCTTTCTAGTTGCAGTTGAGTCACGAGCTCAAAGACAAGATACATGACTGAGACATAATCTTGCCAAGTCCACATTTGCTGGTTGATCTTTCTTGCGCCCGGCTGAATTTTGAATCGACACATTTCCTTGTAACTAACTAACATTGCAAGGCACGGCGCTGTTGATGTTTTCGTCCAAGTGCAGAATCACTCGTACCACTGAAGAAACGCACGGTATCCTTCCTTCGACATGGGGGTTGAACCAAACACTAAATTTGCAATCCACTCACTCGAACGCTACCAAAAGCGAACAAAAATATCCGGTGAGACAAACAGTGGTAATACGTGTCTGCGCGTACCATTTTCTGTTTAGATTGGCCCGTAAGCCATGGTGCGGCTGTGCGGCGGCCATGCACATGGCCACGCTTTCTTGCTATACACATTTCTTTATTCGACGCCTTAGCCACCAATCTGTAGTAATTCGATGGCAAGGTTAGTCCTATATATAAACATATGCACCTGGTTATCAGAACAAGTCCATCCGCATACACGAACGATCGCATAACACACATACAGTTCGCAGCCTCCAGCTTTCGTTCTTAGCTCCACCATAGCTAGTCTCCTCTCCTCATATTCCAAGGCCACAAAAGTTCACAGTTCCCTATGGCTCCAGCTCGAGTTTTGGCTGCCATGTTGCTCGTAGTAGGCTGGGCGATGGTTGTAGCCGCAGCCGACGTTGCGACCAATGGGTCATCGGCTCCAGCGCCGACCGAATGGCTCAAGGCTCATGCAACCTTCTACGGCGGCGCTGACGCCTCCGGCACCATGGGTATGTACTTTACAACTCCAGCATGCTTCAATATGCAGATTCTTGTAACCTTTCGGTTGTAACGCTTCTGCGTCTTGTTTGATGGCAGGTGGCGCGTGCGGCTACGGTAACTTGTACTCGGCGGGGTACGGCACGCGGACGGCAGCGCTGAGCACGGCGCTGTTCAACGACGGCGCGTCGTGCGGGCAGTGCTACAAGATCGCGTGCGACCGCAAGAGGGCGGACCCCAAGTTTTGCAAGCCCGGCGTCACGGTGACCATCACGGCCACCAATTTCTGCCCGCCCAACTGGGCTCAACCCAGCGACAACGGTGGCTGGTGCAACCCGCCGCGCGCGCACTTCGACATGGCGCAGCCGGCGTGGGAAAAGATCGGCGTCTACAGTGGAGGCATCATCCCGGTCATCTACCAAAGGTGTGTGTGCATTTCTATCTGCTCTCTGCCTCTCTATTAAATCAGAACTTTCCAATAGTTGTTTACTAAACATGAAATATTTCTTGTGCAGAGTTCCATGCGTGCGGCGTGGTGGAGTGAGGTTCACGATCCACGGACACGACTACTTCAACCTTGTGCTAGTGACTCATGTTGCAGCCGCTGGCTCAATAAAATCCATGGATGTTAAGGGCGCTGATTCGTCCGACTGGATGCCAATGGCGCGGAACTGGGGCGCGCAATGGCACTCTTTGGCTTATCTTACCGGGCAGAAGCTCTCCTTTCGGGTGACCAACACGGATGGACAAACTCTCGTATTCACAAACGTGGTGCCATCAGGATGGAAATTTGGCCAGACATTTGCGACAAACTTGCAGTTCAAGTGAAAACTCCCAGGAGTTTCCTGTGATGAACTCCCAGGAGCTGCTTCGGTTACAGACTATCTGAACATACATTGAGTGCACTACTGCTAGTATACATATACCTACGCAACACCTAGGACTTGTACATCTCATTATTTGGATTTGTATTGTATATATCTGAGTTCATGTTATTAGTGTACGAGGTACATATAATGATGTCTTGTAATTAACACATTCTTTCAAGCCATCTTCAATTCTTTCTTCTTTATTCTTTTCTGGTCGATTCACGAAATTGTCCAGGTGCGAATAAGGAACAGTTAACTACTACAGCACGTTTGGATATCCAATAATAAAGAAACCACCATGGTATGCTCGTATGACACTATCGCACTCGCAAATAGTTAACGTGGGGTCACGCTCAAAAATGTCTAACAATATTTTTTGAGCTTGGAGCTTGCCTTGGCCATATTGCTCAGATTCAGGTTAGTCAAAACTAAAGTTCTGTTTGGCGTAGCTCCAGCTCCAAAATCCAAGCTGGACCTTGAAATTATAAGATAAAATAAAATGTTCTTGATTTGTTTTTAGCCCACAATAAAAATATTGTTATTAAACCTAATCTGTCGATTACCAGAGATCCATGGATTTCTGGAGCTCTGAAAACGGGCCTAAGTTGTACACTTTTGCAATAGAATGGTGTTTGTGTCTTCCATTGTTAGCATGCCGAGAGAGTCCCATTTGTAGGTTTCGTACCTTCCTTTTAAAAAACAAAGTTTATTACATTCCTCTCGACAAGCATCATGAACGACATAAGTCCATACTGTCAAAATGCATCAAACGAAGGGCTACGTATAGACTCAGGTTTGGCATGACGATGCAAACTTCAAAACATATAAATATTTCCAAACTCCTTAATTTAATATCAGAAAATCAAAATTTCTTTTGCTAGACTTTGAAACATGGGACCACGCTGGCAGAAAAGAAATCTACAAGGGCTATGAACCAAATAGTGAGATAGCTGTAACTCTGTCTGACCTTTCTAAACAATCAGGCAGGAGCTCGTGGCAATGATCGAGGCACATAGCGTGGCCTTTCTAAACAATCTGATTTGTTGCGGCCTTGCTGTAGTTTAGGGGTAGGTGCTAATCATTTGGTATGTTAGGCTAGCAATGACCGCTGTTGATATTCTCGTCCAGGTGCAGTATCACTCGTGGTACTGAAGAAACACACGACATACTTTTCTTGGACAAGGGAATACCTGAACATGCATCAAAATAATGGCAGACCGGCCGCTAATTTTACCTTCAAATTAAAGTCAAGAGATGATCGTCGCCGGAAACGGAAAAACGGAAGCAAAGATCAACGAAATGTACGGTGGTGGCCACGACGCGTCTACGGCGTACGTGTACGTCCAGCCGCTTTGGACTGCACCTTAAGCCATGCATTCAAGATGCGGCGGCACGGCCATCGGCCATGCACACATGTGCACGTTATCTAGACTGTATCCGGCTTGCTTGATTCGATGCTCTATATCTGTTTGACTAACATAATCCTCTACCCACCAATCGAAAGTGAATATGCATGGAGACCAATATCGTGTATAGATACACACCCCGTCATCCCTCAATCATCGTAACGAATTATTTCATCCATTCACACGAATTACATCCCGGTTCGATCAAATCAATTGATGTCAAAAGCTCGAGTTCGACCGACTGGATGCGAATGGCACGCAACTGGGGTGCCAACTGGCAGTCATTGGCGTGTCTCACCGGCCGGGCAAGTGCTGTCCTTCCGGGTGACCTCGCGCCACTGATGGACAAACTCTTTAGTTCACAAACCTGGTGCCACAAGGCCACTACAAGAAAACATGGTTTTAGTAACCAAGTTTTAGTGACCAATGAAAATTTTTCTGTGTTGGTCACTAAAAATTGATTAATAGTGACCAAGTTTGAGATTTTTGGTGGATATACGTTTTTAGTGACCAACGTTATATGTAGTTACCAAGGTTGTGTTGGTTGCTATATAGTTTTAGTGACCAACATATATAATTATTGGTCACTATATACATATAGCGACAAGGTTTTAGCCACCAAAATGGTGACCAAGCTTGTTGGTGACAAGCTAGCTACTGTGACCAACAATAAACATATAGTGACCAAGTACCTTGGTGACTAATAACCATTTTTCTTGTAGTGAGGATGGAAGTTTGGGCAGACATTTGCATGCAATATGCAGATTAAATGAGAACTCCACAAACATGATTTCTAATGATTGCGAAATGATGATTGTGTTGTACAAAAATATGTATTATACACTGTAAATAGCTAGATGCCTACACCAGAGGCTTGTACATCATATCATAAATTTTATTCGCTCATGTTTAAATTAATTCTGGGATGCATGTAAAGATGTGAGTACATTGTTTTTTATTTAACTAGCCGCTATACTAATGAAAATTAAAAAAAAAAACATGAGAAGTAAGAATGGTAACTGGTTGTATGGGTACACTCCAAATTGTGAGAAAACATTTTTATGTAGGGAAATGGGGATATTATTCAGTAATCGGAAGCAAGCATCGCGAAATAATATACACTGGCGGCGGTAACGCGTCTGAAGCGTACGTTTACCGCATTTGGATGGCACCTTAATTAAGCCATGCAAGCTGCGGCGGCCGGCTGCGCCGCAATGCGCACGTTAGCTATACTCTATCCCGCTTGCTTCATTCCATACCCTTAACTTGTTTTCCTAACTAATCTTTTGCTTCCAGCAACTAGTCAATCGTGTGATTACCAA